>OX183138.1:26490879-26809260 GCA_945261195.1 Cryptosula pallasiana | reverse complement strand
TTCAAAATGTAGATGCCATATGAGTTCGAATTATGTAAAAAAGTTATCAAAACTTAAATGCCATACAATATTAACTCGGCGACTCTAGTCAACGCCATAACCCATTGCATTAACCCCGGGCATTCATCCCACAAAAAAACACTTGGTAGGGAGATCTGCTCATATATTACTACTGCTACTATCTTCAAGCTTGCAAACTACCTTGTGTGATATACTATGACATAGCTAAGTAGTGGAAAAGGAGAACCGTTCTAATCAAGGCTAATTAACTGCCAGCTAGTGGCCAGATTATGCAAATCCATTACAATATTCTGAAAACTTGGCTGATTTTTAGCTTGTTGTTTGTTTTTCACGGTAAGTCGATCTAACTTTGAATTTTCGAATGCAAGAAAACTTATTATTTCTAAAATCAGAGTATGTGCAATCTGCTGAAAACACACAACCAACCACACCATTGAACACTGAAATTATTTTCTTTTGAAAAAGATCACTCTCTGGAACTAGCGGCCGAAAACAAACCTATCCTGGGCACCTAGTTTATCCTAGTCACCAAACTCGCATTACTAAGTACCATAATAATTGAAATTTGTTACTACTCATAACAGCTACTGTAGTATTTCTTTGCTATCCTAAAATACTGTTAAAAAAACATGATCAACAATACGATTAAGAATAATAAATGAAATGTAATAGCAACAACATTACTAATACTTATAATTAATCACAAAATTTAATCATAGCTGTAGAAAAACAACCAATGTTTTTAAAATTACAGTTTTATAGCAATAAATAATGATAAAAATATCTATTATTACTTATTTTAGTAGTTATTTATTACTATTGGCAAACAATGATCCCCTTTAAAACAATGAAGAATAAGGATACATCACTAATAAAAAAGGGGCCACTTAGTTTCCAAAAACGTACTGTTGAGAAAACGGGAGTTATGGCCGACAGTGTGGCTCTCCAGTAACTTCAGCATGCTAAACCTCTTCAGGACTGACTGCTGTGTAATAACCAACGGTACTCCCTGAATTTAGCTCACAGCCATGCAGTAGGATTTGTGCACTCAACAACAATGAGTCTGTTTGGTCAGGCTCATTCAAACTGTCTGCTATAGGAGGATCTTCAAGTCAAGGTTCTATTAACCTGAAGGAGAAGTAGCTGTGTATGGTAATCTTACACAGGATAATGGACACGATACCCAGGCAGGGGGTGGGGGTGGGGAGGGCAGCCGGCAACCTGCCATGTTTCTCTGTGCAATGCATCTCTTTTTTAACTGCAACTATTATAGCTGACTCGCTGATTCTCATGTGGCAATCGTGGGGGGTGAGGAAGGGCATATCAGAGACGGTGTTTTCACCGATGTGTCTTACAACAAAAGTTGCTTCAGTTTTCACATTGGGGAGGTGGAGGATAGATCTTATGGTACCATAATAGCAGAACGATCAGCTGGGACACCACAGTATTCACTATTTTACATTGTCTGTAGTAAACATTTAGGTAACTGATCCAAGATGTGCCTAGATATGAGGTTTTTGGTGTAGCGGGTGTCCACCATAAGTGTGATGTGCTTGCTTTTTACTTTTCCAGTGAAGTTGCTTGCTTGGTACAGCCTTTCTAGCTGGAAACTGTTCAACCAAGTTCGTTTGATCTTGGTGGCTCTAAAGGGAGGTGTCCTTTTTTTCTCTGGGGCGATAAGAACGCTTTTTTGGTGAACTGGATGCTCTGATTGGTGCTTCACAGTTCTCAGCAGGAGTTTGTCTGGGCTTAAAATGACCTACTGGTTGGGGGGGTGGGTAGGTTAAGCAAGGAGAGTATAGTGATGGAGGGGATGTGAAGATTCAAGCTATCTGTATTGTCCTATAGGAGGGCTTAACGGTTGGATGTTGGTAGATGTCATTGCGGAAAAAGAGACAAAACTTTTTTATGAACCGGTGAGATAGGAAACCAAAGGTGTGATGCAAGCCACTGGGTAGTAATTTTTTACTTTTTCCGCTTCTTTTGCTACCCATACCACTCCTTTGCAGCTAGTTAGAGAGGTAGCTAGTGTAGGCGCTTATTGTTTCCTGTTGTCAGTGGTAGTAGGGTAAAGAGGCAGACTGGAGTCTGGAGGAACAACCCATGTGGCAATGACCAAGCTGGCCACACCCCCAATATTAAGGTGGTCGACTCTGTAGAAATTGAGCAGTTTGCACTGTAGATGAGGGGTGCTCTATTACAATCGGAAGTGTAGGACAGCGATTGGAATTGGTGGCAATATCTGTTGCAGTTGCTTCAGTTGCTGCACTTACAAATCAAGGTCGTTCACTGTTTGTAGAAGGAGAGAGACCTGATCAGCTAGTTTTGAAGGATTTTTTGTGGCAGAAGAGAGAGGTGCACTGGAACAAATGCGGGTGGCAACGGCAGAGGTGTGAGCGTGTTCCTAAAGGTCAGGAAAGGGTGCGGTAGCATGGAAGATGAACCCTGAGAAGGAAGGAGTGAGTCAAGAGAAGGTTTACAGAACCCTTCATCTTCTTTATTGGCCGTTCGGTTTGGTTTGGTTTTGTGGCTGGAATTATCTGGATTTGGAACAGTTCACTTTCAGCACAGACAGCATCTTCTAGGTTCTGGGGAACTACTGCTAACAGATGGTGTTACAGGTAACGGTGGCCAGGAGTGAAAGTTAATGTCTGTAGGATCATCCATTTGGCTTGTTTTTCAGGCAAATCTTCATAATCAACACCGACCAGTCTCTCGACTTCACTGACACGTTTTGTAGGGATCCATTTTGGCCTTTTATAAATGATCAACCCGTTGTATAGCTTCACTGTGAGTCAACTGGAAGTGGGCTTGGAGGTCAGTAGACATCCCTTGCAGGGTATTGGGTTTTCCACACTGTACTTTTTTGATCTCTAGTGACTTTCTAACATGGGGTAACGCTGTGTGGGCTCCCCGGTCATTGGCTTCTGATGTTTCCAAAAATTGAGATATGATGTATTAAACATCTCCAGTGTCCGTAAACTTGGGCAGCTTGAAGTTTTGTTCAGATGGTGGCTGGTTGGGGGGGGGGGGGGGCTGTATGTTTTCTTTGAAATGTTTGGGTCAGTCTATCAAAAGCGGCTGCCTCAGCAGTGCCTACTGTCATTATATCAACACTTCTTGCTCTCTGTGATGCCATCCAGATTCAAATGAAGGGAATTATTGTGTTTTTTGAGTCAGGGTGATGGGGTACCTCCAATTTTGGGATAAAGGGTACAAAAAGTTTGTGGGTGTCTTCTCTGGCTCAGAAAAGATGCAAGATCAATCACTGAGTCTGTAATGGCTGTCTTATCAGTTCCAATGTCAGTGACTGCTGTAGGAGCAGTTTATGGGTCATGGATTGCAGTAGCAGGGTCAGCAGGAGTGTCTTCTAAGTCATGGAGAGTATAACAAAATCTGAGGGTATCCGTATTTCTTACAGGACAAGCTATAGGACCAAATACCAAGTCTGGTAACAGTTAATACATCATTACCGATGTCTGAAACTGTGGTAGAAGTCATGACATAGTCTGTAGGTGCTGCAGGTCCACTTGCGGCATCGGTGGTAATTTTCAGTATCGTTGACAAGATGTGGACCTTCCACAAAATTAGTCAAATGATTAGAGTATTCTACATTCTCTGTCAGAGCCTCTGGGGTTGCTATTGAGGGCTGAAGAGATGTCAGAAACACTGCGGACCAAGTAGCGAGTCAATAATGGTTGAAGGCATTCTAGTACTAGGGAGGGTAGGGGTAAGGGTTAAAGGTTAAAGGTTAGGAGTGCTGATGGACAGGTAAAACTTGGCAGCTTCTTCTAGTAGTTATGTTCATCTGTATAATACAACCTCTGCCACTAATGTAAATGTTGTGTGCCGAGCTTTATTGACACTATTCGATGTTTTCCACTGAAAGTAGGGTACTCGCTGCCTTTTATTATGAACACTGTAGAACGATGTCAGGGCATAATCTGAGTCAGATGCTAGCTGTTGTCATTGATATAGCAACCACTTAGAGACTAGCAAGATAAAGTTGGGCATGTAACGATAAATTTATTTGCCTGTACACACTAGACCTAACAGTAATGTACAAGTAACAGTTCTCGAAGTTACTATCTCGTACAATTGACTAACCCTGGCTGACTAACCATGCAAGCAACAGCTATATTTATAGCAAACATTATCATAACGAGCAGTAGAAAATACAATAATATGATTGGTCACAAACAAGCAGGTGCATTGTAATCAGTAAAGTAAAAGGAGCTCAGTTTATCTCTGTCGCAGCTGCTTGACTCATCTCCTAAGCTAGCCCATATTCCAACTTCTCTGCTTCTGCTGTCTGTAATTCAGTTACACACACCTTGTGTGGCCCACCCTACTATTACTAACTAAAGGGAAAATTTTTTTCCTCAGTGATGGTATGAGATCTATGAATCTCCAAGTCCAAAGAAATCCTTAAGACTTCCACATTATCTTCAGCTAACTCTCAGGCAAACTTAATTAAGTTTAATTATTTAATAACAAAAACTATGTGTTAGTTAATAGCTTATTAAACATAAGGTTTCAATTATTTTAAAAGTTTGAATTGAATATTGTAAATAGTAAGACAATTTCTAAAAATTAAATCTTCAGGATTTCTTCAAGATTCCCAAAAACTGCAGGACCAATAGATGTCATTTCAGCACATTTTCCTCTTTTGCCTGCTAATGCTAGACCTATGCCTGCTAATGCTAGACCTATGCCTGCTAATGCTAGACCTATGCCTGCTAATGCTAGACCTATGCCTGCTAATGCTAGACTTATGCCTGCTAATGCTAGACCTATGCCTGCTAATGCTAGACCTATGCCTGCTAATGCTAGACCTATGCCTGCTAATGCTAGACCTATGCCTGCTAATGCTAGACCTATGCCTGCTAATGCTAGACCTATGCAAATTCATTATTGTGTTGCCCCTCATTGCAGTATCTTTCTGCTGATGTGCTACGCACCATTGTCAAAGATCAGTTTGAAGATGAGAAGTATTTTTCTTAAAAATGTTCAACTTACCAGCATTTACAGAATGAACCATTCTAACTTCCTCTACATGCATTCTGGATGGAGTGAGTCCTCCACCAGATACAAACTTGGTCGGTTGTCTGGTTGCTATGTTTATACATTCTCCAATGCGTAGTTCAACACTGTATTTTCCTGCTGGAAGCTTATTGTCACAGATCCCTTCAACTACAAATACATGCAGTTCATCTATGGAGACAAGTTAGATTGCAACAATCTATGTATTCTTTCGTTGAAAGAGCAGGTTGTAGTATTGCTGACTGTTTGTGTTGACAAGCATTGTTGGGAGAGCCAGGTGTCAAGTGCCCAGATAAAGCTTAGGATTATGTTTTTATTTTTTTAGCAACACGAAACATTTTGCCAAGTATCTATATATTTCTCATTTGATTGAAACAAAACTAAACATTCCTCAAGTGAAAAACCATGTAGTTTGACTAGAACATTGTTTGTTTGTTTGTTTGTTTGAGCTGTGCCTCGTGGGCAACCCTAAAGGCAGGTCTCGTAAGCGGAGCTTGTGTGAGCAGCACCCTATACCCATGCCCGCCGTTACACCGGTTACTCTTCCGAAAAGGCAGAGGGGGATTTTTTACTAGCATGACTCCATAGTTATTATGGAGAGTGCAATCAAACTAGGGACCACGTTATTTTTATGCCCATATCTGACCAGGCAGAGCATATAGGAAGCCAAATATCTCGCTCACAGATAACCGTGTTGGGAATCGAACCCCAGATCCTGGATTGAAGTGCAAGCACTTTAACCACTAGACCACACGTGCTCCTAGTGTGTTAAGCAACTTTTGTGTAAACAGGGTGTTACTAAAACACACATTCAGTGTCATTGACGTAGCTTCTTAGACAGCAAACAAAATCGGTTTTATATCAAATCATGGTACATGACGACTAAGACACTTGTGACAACTCAAGTGCCATATTCTATCAGGAGCTAAATGGAAATTGCCATAAATCAAATTTTTGTGTTTGGTTTTTTATCTTATGGGCGGTTTTGTAAAATCCACATATCTATTGACGACTGTGAGACTGTTAATAGAACATAACACAATGTGGATCATTTAATATACAATAAGTACAAAAGTTTTTAACAATTGTTGTTATCTACCAAGCTGCTGCTATAATTATTATTCAAAGTCTTTATGTATCGTCCAGTTAAAAAATTCCTTGTCAAGAAATGATAGATGAAGTCTGGCAGTCGTAAGTAGTAATATATGAGCAGATCTCCCTACCAAGTGTTTTTTTGTGGATTTGATCTTGGAGTTGAGACAATGGGTTACGGCGTTGGATGAATTCGCCGAGTTTATATTGTATTTTACTTGAGGGGTACTTGAGTGGCATTTGAGTGGCATTTGAGTTTTGATTAGTTTTTTACTTAATTTGAACTTATATGGCATATAGATTTTGAATGTATGGCATTCAAGTTTTGATAACTTTTTTACATAACTCGAACTCATATGGTATCTTGAGAGAGAGGGGAGAGGAGAGAGGAGAGAGGAGAGATGGGAGATGAGAGAGGAGAGAGAGGAGAGAGATTTTTAGGTATTTAAGTGGCATTCGAGTTTTGATTATTATTTTACTTAATTTGAACTTATATGGTATATAGATTTTGAATGTATGGCATTTAAGTTATGATAATTTTTTACATAATTGTATACATAATTATAACTCATAGGATGTCTAGATTTTGAATGTGAGCCATTTAAGGTTTGATAATTTTTTGTAATTCCGAGTCATACGATATCTTGAGAGAGAGGAGAGAGAGGAAATATATCTACATTGAATAAATACAGTGATTAAAAATGAAAGAATATGTGAATATATACATTTATTATGTAATAAGTAGGGAAAATCTCATATAATATAGCTAGAGTCAGTAAATACTAAGTTACTGAAGTTTTTAGATATTTCAACTGGATAAAAAAGTACAGTCACTCGTATAATGCTTAGGATAGGAAGATCTTCAAATGTTTTGCAAAACCGGAACTTTTGGTGAGTTAATCACCTGAGAACCTTTAGACTTTTCTATGAATTATTATATGATTATATAGACTTATTGTATAATAAGTAGGGAAAATCTTTCCATATAATATAGTTAGAGTCGGTAAATAGTAAGTAATACAAAACAGTACAACTTGTAATGACAATGATTACACAGGCTTTTTTTTTTATTCATTCATTATCCGCTTGAGACTACCTGTTGTCAGCATTTGATATTGAGTTTACATACCATCAACACCAAGTGGTTCATCAAAATCTTGTAATTCGTTTTCTAGGAATTCCTTAAGAACTTCATCCTCATTATTCGTTTTTGTTAGCAGCTCATTGGAACTTGTTTGTGTGCAATATTGCTCCCAATCACTAGCGTTGGTTGAAGAAATGAAGACAACATTGTGGTATGGAATAGGATTTCCATTCTTACTCTGTTTTTTTCCTTTGTAAATCATCACACCAGGTGCACATCTTTTAGCTTCCTCGTTATATCTGATTGGTAGTAAAAGCGTTCTCGTCTCTCTTTTTCCATTCTTTTCAGTGACATAACGAATGCAATTTACAATGGATTCTTCTCCATTGAATCGGAAAGGAATGAATCTTTCTACAACTTCGATGTAAGCAAAAATGGAACAATCTTTGAAATTACTGAGATAATCGATGTCGTAAGCGAGTTTGAGTTCTTCTTCACTCATTTTTCTCAGTTTTTCAGCTTCAGCAGTAGCTTCCATTGTGGTTAATCGTTTTGTACTGATACGTTTGACATTGTAGTAAGTAGTCTCTGGTTTTTTTGAGTTTTCCATCTCACCCAAGTACAAAATGTTGAAAGGTAATGGGTAGTTATCAACATTGAAGCTTTCAACTACTCTACTTGGACAAACGACTTTCTGAAAATTCGCTCCAGTTGAATTATCAAGATAAGTGAGAATGTAGTAGTTTCCGTATGCACCAGTACTCTGCTCAATAGAAACGATTTGCAAAACTGATGGAACAGGAAGTGATGCTAGTGTAAGAAACCCTCCAATCTTTTTCAAATCACATGTCTTCCATTTTTGGAGAGATTTGGCCATCTGGAGAGCTCTGTCAGCATCAGTGAGCAATTCTTTTTGTTCCATATTGTTTGATGTTGTGGGTAAAACCAGTTTTGGAAGAGCTCGTTTCTTTATCGCTGCTTCTTTTGTGACAGAGTTAGAGTTTTTTCTTTTGGGTGTTTTGAACGTTTTTTGTTTGTTTTCGATTGGCTTTAAATCCGTGTAAGAAGCAGAAAAATTCTCCATAGTGTTCTAAAAAAGAAAGAAATAACATATACTTCAGCTTTTCATGTGGAACTAAAAGATTATTTATTTCATACTTTACATTATAGCTAAACTAATTTTGCTCTTTGTTAGGTAGGAAATAATAAGTTTTAAATTTTACCTTTTATAAAGAGAAAGTTTCTAGTAGTTGCAATGGAAAGTGTAGTAGATGTTGCTCCTCCGATCACTGTTGTAGAACTGGATGCTTTCTGTGTGAAAACAGTGGCTCTTAAATAGCTAAAGTTGCACTGGTTGAACTCTATGAATACCAACCTTCTTTATAATATAACTATGAATCAGAATTTTGTCCACGCGAAAACCAATGCTTTCGCGGGAATAATTAATTTATTTTCACGCGAATAGAAACTGTTGCTTTCGCGGGAATACAAATTTTATTTTCACGCGGATACAAACCAATGCTTTCGCGGGAATAAAAACTTTATTTTCACGCGAATGGAAACAGTTGTTTTCGCGGGAATAAATGCTTTATTTTCACGCGAATGGAAACTGTTGCTTTCGCGGGAATAAATCATTTATTTTCACGCGAATAGAAACTGTTGCTTTCGCGGGAATACAAATTTTATTTTCACGCGGATACAAACCAATGCTTTCGCGGGAATAAATACTTTATTTTCACGCGAATAGAAACTGTTGCTTTCGCGGGAATACAAATTTTATTTTCACGCGGATACAATCCAATGTTTTCGCGGGAATAAAGACTTTATTTTCACGCGAATAGAAACTGTTGCTTTCGCGGGAATACAAATTTTATTTTCACGCGGATACAATCCAATGTTTTCGCGGGAATAAAGACTTTATTTTCACGCGAATGGAAACCGTTGTTTTCGCGGGAATAAATAATTTATTTTCACGCGAATACAAACCGTTGCTTTCGCGGGAATACAAATTTTATTTTCACGCGGATACAAACCAATGCTTTCGCGGGAATAAATACTTTATTTTCACGCGAATGGAAACCGTTGTTTTCGCGGGAATAAATAATTTATTTTCACGCGAATACAAACTTTTGCTTTCGCGGGAATGCACATTTTATTTTCACGCGGATACAAACCAATGCTTTCGCGTGAAAATAAATTATTTATTCCCGCGAAAACAACGGTTTCCATTCGCGTGAAAATAAAGTATTTATTCCCGCGAAAGCATTGGTTTGTATCCGCGTGAAAATAAAATTTGCATTCCCGCGAAAGCAACAGTTTGTATTCGCGTGAAAATAAATTATTTATTCCCGCGAAAACAATGGTTTCCATTCGCGTGAAAATAAAGTATTTACTCCCGCGAAAGCATTGGTTTGTATCCGCGTGAAAATAAAAATTGCATTCCCGCGAAAGCAACGGTTTGTATTCGCGTGAAAATAAATTATTTATTCCCGCGAAAACAACGGTTTCCATTCGCGTGAAAATAAAGTATTTATTCCCGCGAAAACAACTGTTTCCATTCGCGTGAAAATAAAGTTTTTATTCCCGCGAAAGCATTGGTTTGTATTCGCGTGAAAATAAAATTTGCATTCCCGCGAAAGCAAAAGTTTGTATTCGCGTGAAAATAAATTATTTATTCCCGCGAAAACAACAATTTCCATTCGCGTGAAAATAAAGTCTTTATTCCCGCGAAAGCATTGGTTTGTATCCGCGTGAAAATAAAATTTGTATTCCCGCGAAAACAACTGTTTCCATTCGCGTGAAAATAAAGTTTTTATTCCCGCGAAAGCATTGGTTTGTATCCGCGTGAAAATAAAATTTGTATTCCCGCGAAAGCAACAGTTTCTATTCGCGTGAAAATAAATTATTTATTCCCGCGAAAGCATTGGTTTTCGCGTGGACAAGATTCTGATTCATAGTTATATTATAAAGAAGGTTGGTATTCATAGAGTTCAACCAGTGCAACTTTACCTATTTAAGAGCCACTGTTTTCACACAGAAAGCATCCAGTTCTACAACAGTGATCGGAGGAGCAACATCTACTACTACATCCAACGACTATTAAAAGTTTTTCTGTGTGAATTTGAAAATTTTCATTGAAGCTACGACTTAATTATCTCACTTAAGTTTTTGTCTACTTAAAAAGTAATGCTTTCACATAATAAATCACTCGTTCTAACAACAGTAACTGAAGCCTCAACATCTACTATATAATATACCAACTGACTACTAGGAATTTTATTCACAAGGTAAAATATATTAGCTGAGACATTTAACTTACCTTTTTATGTGCTATTGTCACTTCTATTAAAAAGTAATGATTTTATTGTTATTATAGTGCTATGGAAACAGAAGAGGATGATACTGATGTAGACATACATAAGGAATGGGAATGGCTCATGAAAAATCAAAATGATATCGGTTTTTCAAACGCTGATAATGAATACATGAATGATGAAAGCAATGCTGAATATGAAAATGAAATGGAGATGGAACTTGAAAATGCTTTTCAAGACAAACCTTCGACTTTTCAAGTTTCAGCAACTACTGAAAATACAATAGCCTTTGATAAGCAGTAAGTTTTTAAAATCATAAATTAATAACATTAGTAGAGTAATTTTTTTGCTTTTTTCTTATACTCATCTCATGAATCAGCAAAAATAATGCGTTATCTCTTTATTGTAGACAGGACTCAGAATATCAGAGAATTAATGTAAAAGAGGGAGTTGGGAATTCATGTCATAGTATACAGTAAGTTTTAAAAACTTAACTAATAATAATGTTTGAGTCTTTTTTCCTAATTTCATTTTAAAAATTAATTGATAGTAGTGTTTAAGTCATTTTTTTCTTCTGTTACATTTTATGTAAAATGTATGTGAATGTTTTATAGAACAACTATTATGTGTTAACATTTCTATTGTAGACAAAGTTTAAATTATCAGGAGGGGAATGTAGAAGAAAAAAACCCTGAAATTTCCCCCAATTGGAAATGGTTAGAAGAAAATCTCATTTGTTTTCGTTTACCCGATGAAACAATCAATCAAATAGGCTTTGGTGCTGAGCCTTCACCACCAAAGACTAGCATAATAGCTCAAGATATAGAGCCGGTTGTGGAGGAGATAGTTGAAGAAAATGAGAATGATCCAATGATAGAAAATGAAGAAGAAGAAGAAGAAGAAGAGGAAGAAGCCCAAGAGGAAGAACAAGAAGAAGAAATGGAAGATTTAAATATTGAAAGACCTACCCGAGCATCAACCCTAGGTATTGTTGATGATAGCACAGCTCCAACTTTTCAAGATGAAGAATGGGATGATTTGATAGCTAGATATTGGGGAGCTATGAAAACGAAACATAGAGCTGGAAAAGTCATAGAACTTTTAAATGTAAGACTTTGGGATGGGATTCCAAGAGACCAAGCTGATACCTACCAAAATGACTATCATGATTCAAGAGTGTTAGAATTGCTAAAAAAAGTTTGGAGACAATTGAGCTCGAGAGCAAAAGTCAACTGTAGCGTAGGTTGTATACTAGAAAATAAAAATGATGGTGAACTCCGATACTTTCACTCATCATCAAACAATGCTACTGTATATCCAAAAGCTAAACTGATTGAAACTGAAGGAGATCTTGATGACTTCTTTGTTGATGTTATGGAGACTGATCATCGTACAAATAGCTTGAGACGGAGACCAAATACGACTTGGAGATTGATGTTGATCACAAACATTTCGTTTTATTTCTACAAACTACTCGGAATGGGAAAAGTTGGATCACCACCGGAGCATTTACCCTCTCACCTCCTTAACAACAGACACATACGAACCATGTTAAAAAACACAAAAGGAAAACGAATTACCGACAATCTTTGTTTTTTTAGATGTCTAGCATTACACAAAGAACTACAAAAAAACGGTGGAATTGCAAAAGATCCGATAATTAAGGAGGTGAAGGAGTACCAACAACAATATCATAGTTTCATCTATGGTGATAGTGGTAAAAGGTGTGATGGGAAAGGAGTGACAGAAGCTGATTTATTGCTTTTGGAGCGAGCATTTCAACTGAAGATAACAGTGTTTTCTTTAAATGATGATATGACTTCAACAGTTATTTGGAATTCAAACTCCAGTTATAAGGAGAATCTATATTTGGATCTTTATATCAATCACTTCAGTCTTATTACAAACTTGGAAGGATATGTCAAAGCCTACAGATGTCCAACCTGTTCTACTTGTTATGATAGATTGGGGAATCTGAAAAGACACAGATGTTCAATCTCAGAGGCAACAACTATGCAGTTTTCTGGAGGGCAATACAGTCCTACTGCTACAATATTCGACAAACTGAAGGTTCAATTCGGGATAGATATCGGGTCAGATGATTCCTTGAGATACTATCCGTTTTTTGCAACATTTGACATAGAGTGTTTGTTACCTAATTGCGAAAAAGATCGAGATACAGACACAACCATTTACACGAATGAGCATAAACTTTTAAGTATTTCAATTTGTTCAAACGTACCAGGCTTCAACAACCCGCGTTGTATTGTCAATAATGGGGATGATGATGAATGCGTTGGAAAGTTCATTGAATACTTGGATGATATTAGTGAAGAATCATATAGCCGATTGGAAAAACAGTTTTCGCGAATCATAAAACAGATAGAAGGTGAATTACAACGACTGGAAGAAGCTGAAGAAAAGTTTCGTAGTGATTTTGAAAAAAATCGTTTCAGACGTAGAACAGGAGCTGAAAAAGTTCTGGATGATTTGTACAGCTATATGAAAAAACTCCCTATTCTAGGTTTCAATTCACAGACTTATGATGTCAATGTGATGAAAGGAAAACTGCTTCAAAAATTGAAAGATGTCTCCGACACAGATTTTGATTTTGTTATAAAAAAAGGAACCAAGATGCCTGTTATCGGAATAGGATCTTTTTTGTTTTTAGATTGCACAAACTTCATTGCTCCTGGATATAGCTATGAAATGTATCTCAAAGCATACAAATGTGAAGCCGGAAAAGGATTTTTTCCTTATGAATGGATGAAAGACTTGGAACAACTTAATCAAGAACATCTACCTCCAAGAGAAGCTTTTTACAGTTCTTTAAAACAAAAGAATATCAGTGAAGAAGAGTACATAATTTGTCAAGAAGCATGGAAAAATAACGACATGAAGACAATGAGGGATTTTTTAAAATGGTACAACAACTTGGATGTAAAACCATTTGTTCAAGCGTTGGAAAGACAAAGATCAATCTACAGAGAGCATGGGATTGATATGTTAAAAGATGGTATATCTTTACCAGGATTAGCGATTCGATGGATGTTTAACAAAGCACCTCAACCACCCCCTCCATACCTCTCTACATACTTGAATTTTGATGAACTTGGTAACTCGTTTCGTCAGACTCTCCCAATTTGTCTGCTTGACAACTGCAATGCAGAACTTTATCCTCTAATAAAGAAAAATATAGTTGGTGGACCAAGTCTAGTGATGCATAGATATCACGAAAAAGGTATAACTAAAATTAGAGAACATTGGTTGGGAAAAGAAGCAAAGATTTGTGATAGAATCTATGGGGTTGATGCAAATGCGCTCTATTTATGGTGTATGATGCAATCAATGCCTACTGGCTATCCTCGAAGACGAAAAATCGAAAACTCCTTTGTCGCTGAACCAGTAAAATTTAGCAAGATAGCTCATAGCTGGTTACAGTTCCAAATGTTCTCAAAAAAAATCAATATCAGACATCAGCTCAATGGAGGAGAAGTTACTCTCGGACAGCGAGGATTACCAGTTGATGGTTTCTGTGTTGAAAATCGTCATGTCTTTCAATTCCACGGATGTTTTTGGCATGGACACGACTGCTCTTATAACAACGCTAAAGAACAAGAGCTTCAAGCTACTGGAAGAAAATCAAAAGCAAATCTGTTTAAAACTACGATGGAAAATGAAGAATATCTTCGAGCATTAGGTTACACCGTAATCTCGATTTGGGAGTGTGACTGGATGAATCGTGTAAAAACTCATACAAATTTACAAAAATTTGTCAACACGTTTTACAATTCTTTCTACCCAAAAATACTTGAAAAAAAGCTGAATCAAGAAGAAGTGTTGGAGAGAGTTCAATCAGAAGAATTCTTCGGATTTGTTGAATGTGACATCGAAGTTCCTGAGGAAGAGGAAGAAAAGTTCTCCGAAATGCCTCCGATTTTTAAAAATACGATGTTAACCAGAGAACACTTGAGCGATGAAATGAAAGTCTTTGCTGAAGCCGAAGGGTTTTTAAAGACTCCTCAACGCTCATTAGTTGGAAGTATGTACGGAGATAAGATATTGCTAATGAGTCCTTTGTTGAAATGGTACTTGAAACAAGGATTGAAAGTCACCAAAGTTTATCAGCTAATAGAATATATTCCTAGAAAAGCTTTTGAAGCTTTTGGAACATCGGTTTCAGACGCTAGGAGAATGGGGGATGCAGACCCTAGTCAAGAATTACTCGCTACTACTAGCAAGTTGGTAGGAAATGCTGCTTATGGAAAAACAATCACTGATAAAGAAAAACATACCACCATCAAGTTCATCGAAGGTGCCAGAAAAGCTTCATTTCGTATCAGAGGAAACAAATTTATCGCCATGGAAGAGATAGCAGATGATTTTTATGAAATCGTAACCTGTAAAAAGCTAGTAAGTTTTAAAACAATTATTTTGCAATTCAAAATTTATATTCCACAAGTTTACTTTGCTAATCAGTATCACCATCATTTCAGCTAACTATGAATGTTCCAGTACACTTGGGTTTCTCCGTGCTACAGTATGCTAAACTGAGAATGCTACAGTTTTACTACGACTTTATGGATAAGTAAGTGAAACCTAATTCCCTACCATTATTATGTGTAAGTAAGTAAAACTTCCAAATAATTGAAATCGAAACAAACTTTTTATTTATAGATATATTGACAGAAGTGATTTCCAATATGTTGAAATGGATACAGATAGCGCATACATGGCGTTGAGCGGAACATTAGAAACACTGGTAAAACCAAGTATGAAAAAAGAGTTTTACAATGAATATGGTGATTGGTTTCCACGCCCATACTGTGACAAACATAGGGATGAGTTTTTAAGAATCAAAACAATGGGTTTAGAATGGAGCATGCAAGACTGTTGTGAAAAAGTACTAAAACACGGAAAAAGAACACCTGGGCTGTTTAAAGAGGAATTTACCGGAGATGGAATTGTTGCACTTAACTCTAAATCCTATTACTGCTGGGGAGAAAAAGGAAACAAGTTTAGCTCAAAAGGTTTGAACAAACGAATTAATCAATTGAACAAAGACAGTTATCTAAATGTATTGAACACAAAAAAGTCGTTTATGGGTAAAAATCGAGGATTTGTAGTAAAGGATCAAAAAATGTTGACATACAACCAAATAAAACGAGGACTCACATATTTTTATGCTAAAAGACGAGTGTGTTCTGATGGAGTATCTACCGAGCCTACTTTGGCTTAAATAAAAACCTTCATAATAGACTTCTTTTACCACAGTTACTATAACTATATATGTATATAAAATACAAAAAATCTTTCATCATCCTTATAAATATCGATAAAGAATAGATGAATATTTAACTTTATCGTCTGATATATTTTATAGCATTCAATGTATATATGAGTTCGAATTATGTATCTAGCTATATTATATGAGGAGATTTTACCCCTGCTTATTATGTAATAAATGTATATAGCCATACATTGATTCGCTTTTAATCAATGAATTTATTCAAGGTAGATGTATCTCCTCTCTCCTCTGTCTCAAGATGCTATATGAGTTCGAGTTATGAAAAGAAATTATCAAAACTTAAATGCCATACATTCAAAATGTATATACCATATAAGTTCAAATTAAGTAAAATAATAACCAAAACTCGAATGCCACTTAAATGCCACTCAAATGCCACTCAAGTACCCCTCAAGTAAAATACAATATAAACTCGGCGAATTCATCCAACGCCGTAACCCATTGTCTCAACTCCAAGATCAAATCCACAAAAAAACACTTGGTAGGGAGATCTGCTCATATATTACTACTGTCGTACCAAATTGAAAAGGTTTAATAATACATAGGAGTATAATCCAGTTAAAAAGCCGCTAGTCCTGAAATACTATGTTCATGTCAAATACTCACTTGAATAAACTCTGAGCAAAGAACTCCAGTGTATGGAGGAATTCACTGATTCATGGTAGATAATTCCATCAGCTCTGGGAGAGCATTCTGTCCCATTTATTGCCAAGAACCTGTTGAAACATTTTGTTACTTTTGTGGAGGCATTCAAAAGTTTGGTGATAGCATAAAAATTAGAACAGACTTGATTGTTAACAATTTGTCGCAAAAAAAGACGTTTTTCAAAGTAGTCAAGCTTTGCTTTATTTTACCATTTGATATTTGGTGCTGGGATGACAATATATTGGACTGAAGTCCTGAAAAATTTTTAAGATTACCTGATTATCTATAATAATTGTCATGTAAATTTGATGAAATTAATTTGTTTGATAACAGCAACAAAAGTTTTACTTGTTGGTTAGTTAGCTGTATATTTTAATTATTTTAAAACTCCAAAATGATTATGGTAAGTAATGACACAAAGCATAATGATGAAATACTCAGGTTTTTTTTCGGATGCAATCCCAACACCCAATATTTCAATCAATTGTTGTTTTTATACTTCAATTTCTGTATGGGAGCTCATGTTATCTGTACTACTCACCACCTTCCGCAGTAACTATGGCTATCTTCTGGACTGACAATTCCCATCACTCCACTGTATTTAATTCTGATACTTGTGTCTGAAGCCATCTTAGTATAAGTAACACTCTGAAATCATGCAGAAAGTTTGTTAATTTGAAAAAGCTATAATGGATTTCGGTCTGCTTTCCACAAAATGTCACTAATCTCAAGTATTATATCTCTCTCCAAAGCGGATACTCTGCCGGTATGATAGTGACAACTAGTGATTAGTTACTGCCAGTTCAGTTCACAAGCACAGAGCCCACGGCTCAGAAGAACTGCACTGAGTGCAAGGTTGAATGGTGGTTTTATTCATAAATACCAATTCCTAGGGTGACAATCATCTACTGTGGTTGGCAGTACATGAATAAATGCAAAGATGTTAAGTTGCCAACCAGAAGTAACTAGCATAATAAATATAGGTACACATTGACAGGAAGTAATTAGACCATTGAAAATCAACCTACAAATCATTAACAAATCATGCGATAAAATAAGCTTAAATGGAACTGATGCCAAGTAGCTAATGGGCGGAGTCATGTCTCCATAGTCTAATCAGAGACTCTCCAAGGTTCTGAGGCTGTACCTAACCTTTGGTTGATACATCTGGTTATCCAAAGAAGGGTACTTCTGGCTCCAAGATTAGTCTAACATCCTAAATAACTGTGAAGATGCTCGGCTAAGGCGGCTATGTGGTGCTGGCCCAATATCGGCATACCGGGTCAACCAGGGTCACTAGCAGCCCCACAGGAGTCAATACCGAACCTGCAAGCTGTGCCACTGGTACATTATATCATTACACCGGCACAGCACCTTTACAAAGGCTGGGAGTAAAATTTCAGCGCATCTCTGGTTGGTGACTGATAGCAAATGAGCTGTTTATTTATGACATGCAACAAAATCTAAAACATACCTCTCTCTCAGTAAAAACATACCCATTCTTTAATTATAACATAGCAAGAACAATGTGTAGGTGACTCTGTACCCAGGTTAAATATATTACACTATGTGCAGTGCTTAGTTGGGAACTATGCCATGTGATGACATAGGTTTTCTCTCCAGAGAAGGTTCCCCTCACAGGTGACCTCCCATGACTCAGCTCTTGCTGGATCATAGAAAAAGCTGGGGCTCAGCTCCATCTCCTTCTCTACTGGAGAGTTCACCGTCTTCACCAGATGTATCATAGGTGTTGCTTTTATGTCCACTCGGCACAGCATGAGCAAGCAACTTTGCAACCGCCTGCTTGAATTGATAATGGGCTTGTTGGGATACAGTGTTGTCTATCGATGACAACAGCGGCCCTGGAAGTTCTATCGCTGGTATGTTCCGTATTATCACTTGAGGAGAATGTGGTCCCTTATCTTCTCCCTCATTGAAGATATAGGGGTGTCAACTACAGCCTGGGCCAGGGGTAGTGCACAGTGTTATGGTGCACTAAGGCTTGTGGTGAGGAATTTGTAGGACCGTCACCCTTAGCTGCCACAACAGGCTTTTTCGGCCAGTACTGTCAAAAAGGGTGATAATCACCTTGTGCACTTGCAGTTCTTTGTGACTGCGTTTCCTCTGTATTAACATTGGCCGGGGTGGCTTCTTCACTGGCTTCACTTAGAGAGAGAGGGGGATCCTTACTTAACCCAGGGGCTGGCATGATAGGTAGTTCCATCTCAGTATTGCGCAGTGAGTAATTATAAAGGTATGCATCCAGCAGCGAGTTTTCCTCCACTGTCTCTACTACCAGGGGGAAGGGGTCATTATACGGTTCATCTGCGAGTATCGCCAGTAGCTCTGACTCAGTGTCATTGGCTGGTGGACAATTGTCGAGGTCTGCATCCCGCAGCCGACTCTCCTCATGCTCCTTGAACTTTAAACAATTGGTAGCTGCCACGGCAAGCAGGAGGATTGTTCTCTATCTGTCACTGTTAGGTATGATTGGCAGTCTGTGCTGCAAAGATGCCTACAACTTTGACTCACTCTGTCTACATCCACAGGAAGTGTTGTGGTAATGGGGGTTTTGATCCACTTTTCTCATCTTTTCCTGGGGCTTGGTGTTGTCAATATGTTGATTGAAAGTTGTTGGGGGCTTCTGGTGGCTTTTCTAAATCTAAACACTGCATGGTAGGTACCTTTCGCATGGGTTTTTTGACTGCTGTTCTCTCATTTCCAGTCTTTTCAATGGACGGGCCGTGGGAATTCCCATCGGGGCACAGTTGTGTGCTGCTGAAGAATGCCTTTACACTGTGCTTGCTGGCTTTTTCTCTCTACTTTTTTGTGGGAGTTGGATGGCTTAAGGGTGGCTGCCTCTCTCCAGCAGCGGGGTCCCCTCTTTCCATCGCAGGGCATAGCCAGTGGGGGAAACACTGTTTTTCTTTTAGCATCCACAGTTTTGGCCCAATCTGACCATAATTTGTTACTGCAGGCCTGTGGTTGAACACTCTCCACAGCCTGATGAGTTTGCCACATAGTCGCTTTTACTGTTGACATCTGTATGCAGGTTTCCCCCGTCTTAAAGAGTGTATCTCTTCTTCGGGGCAAAAGGGGGCTCTCTACCAGCTCTGCACACTCCAGTCTGATGCTACCTATCACTGGTCACCCATGCTTATCTGTGCATGGAAGCTCATGCTCGTCTATGATAACTTTGGAAGCTTGGAACATCATGGAACGGTTGTGTACAGTAAGGAGTGACATGCCAGTAATGGAATTTTTGTCTATATTGCTGAGCACGAAGTTTACATTTACCCTAAACCCAAGCAGTTGCAAGTTTACTTGCACTGTGCCATAGAAGGAGATTCATGATCCATCAGCCATCAGACCGTGCAACTCGTTGTGTTGTAGTATATTTTTCACAGACTGTGGTAACTGCTGGTAAATGTGTCTATACAGCAAGTTGGTAGTACAACCGGTATCAATTAGCATTGCAGCTGGCCTATCGGCTAATCGTCCAGCCACATAGTAGCTGGCCTGGTAGGGTCGTTCCAGCCACGGTTCTGTTACTTGCATTGTTTTGGGCAGTTGTCCACTAAACATTGGAGTTGAAGGAATAGAAAGAGGTCTTAGGATGTGGGTGTTCAGCCTGGCCGACTGCAGTTATCTGCTGGTGGGGCTTTTGCAGGCATCGATCGTTTCCCGCATGCCTGGGAGCAGGTGCCTTTCATATGGCCTGGTTGACCACAGCCCTAACACCATAGCATGGGTGATGTATCTATCAGCATGGGTGGAGCGGGTTCCCTAGCTTGCCTCAGCGACCAAATCTCTTCAGTAAGGGTCTTTAGAGTGTCCACGGTGGCGCAAGAGGATCTGGGGGGGGGGGTAGGTGTAGGCGTACTGTGTACTTGCTGTACTGAGGGTTTAGGGGAGACACATAGCGATGATCTGCTAGCAGTAGCTCCTATCCACTTCTGTTCATTTTCATCATCTTTTTCTCGTTCTACCAGCCTTACATAAGCCTGATGCTTATCAAATATTGTTTTAGTCTGTAGTTATTTGTTGCCAGCCTGGACTGCATCAGCCAAGTCTGTGGGCTGCGTGGCCAACAAATGCCTCTGCAGATATGCATTCTCAATCGTAGTACTGAACGTGCTTAGCATCATCCTATCCATGGGTCTATGAGAGAGGTCAGCATAAGCAATGCGTACAAGAAGTTCTACCTCATTAGCGTGTTCCTGGTGTGGCATTTTGTGCTGTCTGAGCAGGCTCTTGAGCTGGTACTTAGCTTCCCTCGGCATCAGACCAAGATGTGCTCATAGGGCAGGGTATGTGAATGCTTTCCACAGTCCAATGCTCTACCATGTAGTGTATCTCTCAAGTGTGAAATGGCAGTATTCTCTAACCACTCATGTATGTGCTCCAATTCTATGAATATGGCAATAAAATGTTCGACATCTTCCTCTCCATTGAACTTAGGGGCTTTAAAAGTAACTGGTGCATTGCCCAGGTCGCAGCATGGCTTGCAATGCTTCAGTCAATCTATCCATTGCTGCATTCTCTGGGTTGCCAGCAGGTGCTCTACTAGCACTGTGCACTCTCTGGTTGGCCATTCTTTGCAGATAAAAGAATAACTAAACTCCAATCTATGAGATGGTCCATGCAACTAGATCCTGGGCCGAGATCAGTAGTTCCAGTGGCTTTAGCAGTTCTAGAGGTCAGAATAGTGAATACTGTGACAGTATCAGGCAACCTGTGCCTGTAGTAACCGTTACTAAGCTTTAATGCACTGCTGCAGGGTGGAGCAAGCTCTCTGAGCCTGCAGACAGTGGTGAAGGGACACTGTATAGAGATACAGTGCTGGTGTCAATGTTACCAGTTGAGCAACACTTCAAACTGAAGTAACCTTTAGCAACGGAGTCTGTATACTGGACACATGACTCTCTCTCAATCAGTTCTGCTGCCGGCATAGTTAATTCAACAATTGTACAGTTAGTGTGGCTGGTTCTATACAAAACCTAAAGCAGGGCTACTAGCTGAGAAAACACTCCAAGCGATAGGTAGCTAATGTCAGTGGCTTGCAGTCTGCTTGCTGTGCTGGGTCAATATTGGTATGCCTGTGTACAACAGGCCTTGTAGTATCGATTAATCAATATCTGTCTCTTTAGTAAAGTACAGCTATCACTACTACAGGGTGGAGCAAACTCTACGAGCCTGCAGGGAATATGGTATGAGCCTGTACTGGACTGCTGCAAATGAAGCAAGCTCTATGGTTGGTACAGACAATCGTTAGTTGGCATATACTGTGCCTGTATAGCTGCTGCAGGGGGGATGGCCTCAAAGAGCCTGCAGAGAAATTTGGGTGTATACTGTGTTGGTAATCTCAATACCATCTCCTCAGATCTACACTCCATAGATCTATTCTTAATGATAATTGGCCTGGATTGGAGGTGGTAAATGAAGCCCTAATACTTTGATACAGTTTAACAAACTAAATATACAATATTAGTTTCATTAGGTAATCTTGTTAGTAATACTAGTAGTAGTAGGGTTACTACACTGCAATTCAAGTATGTAACCAATCACGGCCCAGTAGCTTAATGCTCATTGGCTAGTCAAAGAAGTTTAAGCGGTACATCGGAATTAGGGATGTAACGATACTACTGCAATAAATAAGAATGTTTTTCAGCCAGCTAACAAACACTGGTGTACAAAAAAAGCTGCCACATAGCTTGTGATGGATGGATTGACTTAAATTTCGTGGTGATTAAACATAAGACATGACAGAATTTGATGGTTGTGTTAGATTTTTGATGTCAGACGATTCCCAAACCAAACCTTTAATAATATTTATGCATCTGAAATAAAGCAAAAGAGAAAAATTGCGCTGCAAAAATTTTTTTTAAGGTGCATACTTACATAGTCACATCATAATTAAATATGATTATCGAAGAATACCGCCATGTTATTATATGAGACTTTTTGTAAAAGAGTTTTTTTGAAAGTCCTAACTTTCAAATTCGTGTATTCTTTTTTATGAACAAAGAACTATGAAGGAAAATTGCCTGACTTGAAAGGGTTACAACTATATATTGTGGTAGATTTTGGTGAATGTTCAGTCCTATGACTCTGGAGATGAGTGGACAACCCCCTCCCCCCCCATGAGAGTGCAGACAGCAGCACTACCGTTGGATCGACCGTACCACGCCAGCTACTTCTTGGCTGGAAGATTAGACGGTAGGCCAGCAGCCCTGTTGATTGACACAGGCTGCACACAACCAACTTGCTGTCAAAGCACCTGTACCAGCAACTGCCGCAGTCAGTGAAAAACACGTTGCAGCTTAGTGAGGCACATGGAATCATGGCTGACGGATCTAGGATCCCCTTTTACGGCACACTGCGAGTTAACTTGCAACTTTGTAGGCTGAGAACGAGCGTCAACTTTGTCATTAGTGACATTAATGAAGATGCCATTATTGGCATGCCATTCCTCACCATGCACGAGTGTGCCCTGCGATTTCCAGATTCTGAGGTCATCATTGATGGGCATGTACTACCATGCACGGACAAGCACGGGCGGCCACTTAACAAAAGTGTCCATCTAGCACAAGCAGAGCTGTCATAGAACCCCCTTATACCCCTGAAGAAGAGGTACACCCCTTTAATCAAGGAGAGGTCCCCATACACACACCCACAGTAGAAAGGATTGCATGGAAAACATACCAGGCTACAGAGAGCCACCCACCAGAAGCCTATAGAAGAAGGTTTGAGCCAGATCAGACCAAAACTGTAGACGCTAGAAGCAAAACAGTGTTTTCCCCCCGCTGGCTACGTCCCTGCAATGGAGAGAGGGGAGCCCTGCTGCTGGAGAGAGGCAGCTGCCCTTCAGTCATCGAACCCCTGCTAAAAGATGCAGAGAAGATACAAGCAACACAGTACAAAAGCATGCTATGAGAGCACTCAGCTGTAACCAGATGAGAATTCCCAACACTCGCCTAATGGAGAGGTAAGAAAAGCAGGAAAGGTAGTCAAAAAACCTGCAAGGGAGGTGCGGACCGCGTCATGCTTGGTTTCTAAAGAACCCCGAGGAGCTCCCGGACAACCTCCATATAACAGAATAACTGTAGCTGATTGTCAGAAGAAGTTGGAGGAATGGCCAAAACTTCCCAGTACACAAACGCTTCCTGTGAAGCCAGACGGAGTGAGTCAGGGTTGTGAGCAACCCTGCAGCTTGCAACAGCCACTCATAACCACAGTGAACAGCAAAGAAGAAACAAGCAAGATGGCAAACCACTGCTTGGAATTAGAAGATATGGAGGAGAATCTACTGCTGGACTCTGACCTGAACCGCCATCAGCCTGCAAAACTCCGGACAGAGTTAGAGGCGATGCCTACAGCGGATATGTTTAAGAGACCGGCAGCAGAGGAGAGAGCAGAGCCAAGGAAGCTGGCTAAAGAAGAACCAGATGGTGAGCAGCGTAACTTAGCATTTTCAAAATGGCTATTTCAAAACTGCACGCCACAGGATCCGTTGGCTTTACGGAGTGGCAGCCCACCTAGCTATGCTAAGCTTATATCTATAGACTTACCAAGTACTGGTGACAAAAGATCTGGTGTTTTTTTGAAAAATGAGACTGCTGATTCCCTTAACAGGGTGGTAGAACGAGAAGAGTGGGAAATCAAGTGGGTGCCACTTAATGCTGCATGCCTGCCAGCCCGGGATAACTCACTACCGGCCCAGAGCACCTTTGTACCAGCCCGGGGTAACCCTCTGCCGGCCCGTGGTCCTCCAGAAGTTCAGTCAGGAAAGACTGAAACCTTACAAGGCGATTGTTACCCTTGTATGCCTTACCGGCAGCCAAAGCCTGTGGTGGCGTCTGAGGGTGAACGTCCTACAACCTCTTCACCACTAACCTTAGTGCCACACAGCACTGTACACTACACTCCAGGTTGGAATGTAGTTGGCGCCCCTGTGGTATCAGGGAAGCAGGATGTCGAGCGTTCCGCTCCCCCGAAAAAGGGACGGCGTTCTCCTGGGCTTGAGATACGAAAGTTCTTATCAGCACTAAGACTTCCAGGGCCTCTGTTATCTCCTACACACAATCTTGTGTCAAAACATGCCAGGGCCGTTGCAGCAGCAACCAATCAATACACTACATGGCGCTAACCCTGTACATGCTGTTGCAGAATCTTGTTCACGAGTGGACATCAAGCCAAAACTAACAGTACGTTTGGTGAATGCTGCCACCCTTCCATCAGTGTATGAAGAGAAGGTGATCGTTCCTGCTTCACCAACAGTGGACGATAAACCCACTACGTCTTGGGCCGAAGATGGATGCAGGAATCCGACTAGATGAAGAATGCTGCGCTGGGTGATGACAGACACTGAGGAGAGAGTTGAGACTCTGATCAGAGAAGCCAGAGACTTCTGTTACACCAAGTGTGCTTATCGAGCCAGGAATGCTCGCCAGCTGAGGGTTCACACTTTCCAGCATTACCTGTGCCATTACTGCCGTTTTCGCTATGGCATCAAGATCAAGGATGCGGTTTATTCGCATCAAAGCAAGTTTGATGCCCCTGGAGACACTGTGCATTACCAAAAGACAGGGATTGTCTATACAGTGGATAGACCTAGTTACACTAGGTTTTGCCAATTCATTACGTGGGAGAATCCCCCTAAGTTTCGTAGGTGTCTGCCAACCCACCAAGGAGAGACTCTCCTGGAAAGGACATCAGCTAAGAAACGGCTAGGCTCTCCAGTCAAAGGCAACAAAAAGAAGAAGTTGTCAACCGGGTATAAAATCCCAAAGAAGGCGTCCAGCCCTCCGTGCACGGCTATTGCACCATCGCCAGAACCAGGTGTCACTGAAGTAGAACCTACATCGGACAATGTCGTGCCTAGACCTTCACAGACATTCTTACACCATAGCGATCGTTTGGCCACAGTGATAGAAGTACACATCACCACCCTAGAGCAACAACTGGGTGAGCTGAGGCGACTGCTCATCAGCCAAACACTGGATACAGAGCAGACAGAAACGACCAAGGCAGAAGCGAAGTTCGTGACTGCTGAGGTGGAGCGGCTGCGACAGCAGGCCCCCAGCTTGAGAGGTGCTTTCTTTTAAGAGACACCGGAATTCATTTGTATATCTGGCATGATTACTGATGTACATTTGTGTATGCATATATATATATATATATATAATCAAATATATATTTAATCCGGGTACAGGTGTTACCCCCCCTCCCCCCCCCCCCCACACACACACACACATATTATTCTAGATATGTTGTTATTAAAACTTTAATGGAGAGAGGTATGTGGTAGATTTTGGTGAATGTTCACAGTAAACTGGGAGTTTGCTCCACCATTTCTCCACTCAGTGCGCCGACAAAGCACCTACAGCCATCGGTGAGATGCTGTGCCGGTAGCAAAGCCGTACTGTGCCTGTGGCACAGTATACAGAGCTGGTACGGGGCCTGTAGTGACCTCTACAGGGCCGGTAGTGACATCTACAGGGTCGGTATGCTGACTCAGGGCCAGCATGAGATGGCTGCCATAGCTGAGGACTTCCGAAACCAGCTAGGACTTTCCACCAAGCCAGGAACCAAAGCTACCTATCTTAACATCTGCCGTAACCAGGACCACAAGCTAACCAGAGCCTTCGGACCCTGTAGAACAGTCTGCTTGGACAGTAGGAGACAGGGTTCCGCCCTTAGCCACTTAGCTCCTTATTTATTTAACCCTTATTGATTGTATGATTGATTAGTTATTTATATAATTCAGTGTATTGGCCAGATAACTTCCTGTGCTCCTATTGTTATATAGAATATGCTAATCAGTTCCTGTGAGCTCTCCTATAAAAGGAGAGAGTTTTGTTATCATCTTTGCATTCATTCTCATGTCTTGCCACAAACACCCCAGAGAAATAATTAACCTCTAGGACTTTGTTTTGAGAATATAGCCACTTACACAAGCACTACGCTGTATTGTTTGTCTGAGCCATGGGCTCTTGCTATACCGGATAATTTGGTTGCCTGAACATGGTTGTCACTGTCAATCAGCATGGTGTCCCCTCTTGAGAGAGGTATAATACTTGAGCTTAGTGGATGTTCGTGGTAACCAGACCGGAATCCATTACAATATGCTTTTTTATGGATTTATTTTGACTCTGTAGACAGCTTATTGTTAGCTGGTTTGGTTCTTGTTAAAGAATTGTGTTACAATGGCCAATGACTTTGGCATAATGATGCAAATAGATTAAAGGTAGTTTATGTGGGTGTCCCACAACATAATATACCTTGATTAGAAAATCGTTAGCCGAGGTATCGAATGTTTCTGATACATTTCCATCCCAGGTGAAGTATTGATAATTGAGCACAGCTGACTGTGGACATGGCTTGTCTTCACCACCTTCTGTTTGGTCTAAATGGAAAGAAATATTTTGAATTGTTAGAACTTGGTGTTCTAGATTGAATTGTGACATGTAAATGTGTGTAGCTCATAGAATTATCTCTCTTCCTAGAACGCTGACCAGCTGATAGCGGCTGGTGACATTTGGGAAGCACAAATATGGCCCACCACACTATTATTCTCCCAGATATTTGTCGTTTTTACGATAGATAATCACTGTGGTAGAAATTGTTCTTTTAAACAGGGATGTGCTAATCATAAAAGAAAATGTGATAGAGGATTTGATTCGTTCTACGACGCCATTTTTACGCGTACTGTGTAGTATATAAATTATACATAGTATGCTCTGTCACCATCCGATCTGTTATATTTCACCTACAGTTAGCTTTCCAGGAGGGGGGATAATTCTATGGTGTAGCTCAACCTTTAGATCAGCCATGTTTATTTTGCCAACTTGTAATTTTTTGTAGCAGCAGTTTCAATTTCAAGTAACAATAACAGATTACTCATACAAGACAAACAAAAACAATGGAAATGCTGTGCATGTCATACCTTTAGGAGGACTCTGAGGATTGATTTCCATTACTGTCAGGGTTCGGGCCGCTTGAAAGCCAGTATAGAGATCCCGTTCTTCTGTTCCGAGACAAGGAGCAACATAGACTTGAACTAGCACAGATCCTGCTGAGATACCATAGCAGGTTCCATCAACTGCAATTATGTCACAGAGTTCATGCAAGGCAATTTTCTTCAAGTTTTGTGGCCGCCTCTTGTCACAGAAAGCTTGCACAAATTTTGGTGGAAACAAAAGGTTGTCACAGGCTGAAACGCACTTACTCAGCAATTTTGGGTTCAAGCGCTGCATTGCAGAAATTTCATAGCTATGTTACACAGCTAAACTACTTGTGCTGCTTTATAAAGCGAGTTCAATATTTTTTTTATTCAAGATTTGCATATTTCTAGTTTATTCAAGATATTATATTATTAAATATTACCACCATTTTAATAATCATGTAATTATTTTATTTATTAAATAGATCAAATTTTATACCAATAATAATGATGATAATTAACCAAAAGTTGGAAAAAAAACTGAATCATTCGGAATGCAATGTTGAACAAAATCGGATCTTGTTCAAACTTTTACCTAGTGTCAATAATAGTTATTGCATTTTTGTATATAAGTGAAAATTTCATATTTTAGGTAAATAAAAAGAAACATTTATCTGAATGCATAGAGAACTACTAACTGGTGGAAAACTATTAATTATGAAGTTGCAACCCACCAATTCAAATGCATAAAAATCAATCTCAATTCACCCCCTCAATGGTAGAAACCATTATGATCATTTAAAAAACAGCTGCCAAGTAGCAAAGAAAAAATTACTGAAGTTGACAAATAGTAAAGGAAAACTACTGGAGTAGAGCTGTATAAATATTACTGACTCGAAAGTATTTTCGTATTTCAGCCATTAGTGTTTGTGCGAACCTCTAACACTTTACTACAGAGGCTTTTTTAGGTGAAACAATGCAACCAGCAAGAAGATGCTTACCTAAACAAACTCACAAATGTAACTTACTGTCACTGGCTCGATGATGATCTACTACAATCTGAAAATAGTCAACCATTTCTATGACTGCTGGATCAGAGCATTCTTGGCCATTAAACTTGAAGAACATCCGTCCACAGTACCCATGCGCTTTGGCTCTGAAGGACATCTCAGATGTTACTCTCAATCCTGATTCGTTAGTTTTCTTCGTGTAGAACAATGACTGTAAATTCAAAGCTGAATCTTCCATTAATCTGCTTGAGCATTCATTATGCATAGACATACCAAGGTGCCATACATAGACATACCCAGGTGCCATACATAGACATACTCAGGTGCCATACATAGACATACCCAGGTGCCATACATAGACATACCCAGGTGCCATACATAGACATACCCAGGTGCCATACATAGACATACCCAGGTGCCATACATAGACATACCCAGGTGCCATACATAGACATACCCAGGTGCCATACATAGACATACCCAGGTGCCATACAATGGACGTAGACATGATGTTTGAACTAAAATAATGGTATGTTACAATCTAGGATTTTTTGTCATATCAATAGTTTATGTGGACTAAATTTAATATTTTCTATTGAACTACTCACCATAGCGGGGCCATTATCTCCATCATATTCTAGGGCACTGGACCAGTAATGCATCAGATTGGTGAACTCTTGTTCCAAGTCACAACTCAGCTGTTGGTCAGCTTAAAGAGCAATGCCAAATCAATTGACCATTGTTATATACACGATGTTAACATAGTTTATGATATACATATGTACACTTTTGTATGACCTTGAATTCCGCATTGAATGTTTGCCACTGCTCATTGTAAACTTGTGACCTACTAAAAAGTGAATGTGCTTGGTAACCGTTTCTAGGGACTTCAAATAGTAATGATAAAGGTTTTTATTCCTTATAATTGTTATCACACTTTTTTGTCATTTTGTTGTGATTTCTGACAAATTAATTATGAACCTTTACTAACTTTCAAAAAAAAAAGTAAAAATTGTGTTTTGCCACCAAAACTGCATCATTTCACTCTGAATAACACTGTAATAATCAAACTACTTTTTTGAGTTGTGCTACAATACAAGTTTGTTGCTAATCAGTGAGGTAGTAAATGTTAAGTAAACAGCTAGAGGTTTTTATCTTTCAAGCATAATATTCTAGTTTAAAGTGCCCAACTTTAAACTGAGTGACCAAAAAGTCCCTCCAAAGTTAGAGTTTAAATAAAGTTATTTCTATTCCTTTATAATAAAGTTGAGAAATATCACGGAAGTCTAAATTCAAAAGCCAAAGTTCAGTTTACTAGGTTGTTTTTAATAAAGCAGATTCTCTATTCAAGGTTCTTACTTTACCGTAACAAAAATCGATTGCAATGCCAATGGTTTAGAGGTTAGAATAACACTCTAGAACCAGAACCAAATGTTATATCAAAGACAAACAAATCCTGCTTCATAAGCTAGTTTTACCCACTGTTGCACTCACAGTTCAGTGAAATCTCATAGCAGTAGAGTTGTTAGTGAAATGATTTTAAAATAAATAACTAATTAAAAATTCCACACTCTTGTTTGAAGCTGTAATTGTATCGAGTTTAAAGTAAAGGTTTATTCTAAAGCAATGTGGTTAGGCTTTTACTGGAGCAAGTTGACTCTCAGCGGTATTGGATGTAAAAAAAGCTTTGATTGTTTATTTTCAACTTCAATCAGGCATTGATATGATAATAAATGCTCAAACGACGAGCAAACATCATTTTTAAGCTTTATTGGATTCGATGTCATGTTTTTTAAAGTAATCAGCTGATGCAAGTTATTAGTAGTGAGCAAGTCACCTATTTGTATCTCTAGTATCTCTAGTACATCTAGTAGTAGCCAAGTAGGAGAAAACTTCTAGATTTGTTAAGATAAAAGCTCATAAGGTAAGAAACTGATAGTGGGGTGTTTTATGTTGAATATACTCACCCACACACATTTCATTTGGCCATTCATTTCCATAGCAACCTCTTGAGCAAAACTGTCCATCTGAGCAGACAACTCCTCCACAACTGTTCGACTACATATAAAAAAATTCATATCATAAATCCTACTTACTCATCATGCACGTACCTGAAAGATGAATCCATTGTAAGGATATACAGGGTTGTGTTCCCCAAATTCATATGTTGGGTTGTGTACCCTTGTAGACATATGTAAAGCTGTGAACCACTGTAGGTACATGTTGAGTTGTGTTCCCTTTTAAGTACATGCGGAGTTGTGTACCCTTGTATATGAATTGAAAGTTATGTTCCCTTGTAACGACATGTAGAGTTGTGTACCCTTATACATACGTGCATATAGAAATGTATACTCTTATATGATGGCACATATGGAGTTATGTACCCTTTTATGCAGGTATATAAAGAGTCGTGTAGCATCACATGTATGTACATAAAAATGTAGAGTTCTGTACTCTTATATGTAGGTACATACATATAGAGTTGTGTGCCTCATATGTAGGTACTTTCATATAGAATTGTGTACCCTTTTATGTATGTACATATATATAGAGTTGTATGCCCTCATATGTAGGTACTTATGGAGTTTTGTGGTAGATACAGAGTTGTGTATCCTTATATATAGGTATACATAGAGTTGTGTGCCCCTCATGAGTAGCATACACCAAAGCACACATCAAGACCTATTGTTCAAACAAAGTCATCACCTGTAACAAGTTTCACCGAAATTATTGCGAATGTTCTGTAAAAGCTTCTATCTACCGACAGGTGAAACAATTATAGATCATAATCAAAATAATTTTGATTATTTAAACAGTGTTTAACCTCAGTGTTTATTAAGTTATAAATTGTCTCATTTTATGTTTAGCGAAAACATTCATGCTCAGGGTTAGTTTACTTACACCAAATGGTCTATCACAAGTTTCCCAAGTACCAGTCAGTAGTGATCCAAGACTTTTTTTGTTGTCATACAAAAATCATGTTTTAGTTTTACTAAATCCTGATAAAAAATGTCTACAAAAATACACAAAGTCAATAAACCATTTGAAACTCTCGACTTATTCCGTGGAACCATTTCTGCTGGCACATCAAGTCTCTTATGCTAAATTTTTGTGGAAGGTGTTGGTAGGATTTTCTCTCTTAACTGGAATGACCAGAAACACTATACTAATTATAAAGTTGATCATTTAGAAACATGACTAGCTTAACTCTTATTTTATTTTGGAACATTCACAGAAACCTGTATGGCAAAAATGATCTCGTTGAGAAGGTTTTAGAGATTAGCTTAGCATTCGCTGCTTCTTCAATGAAATAATTTCAACTTCTACATTTATATAAATCAAACTACTGCACTCAGAAGGACCTTGTGACCAAGCAGTAGTTTAGCATCATGGAGGTTATTTAACGTTGCCAGCATCAGTTAATGAGGATGCACCCTGCTTGCCAGTTTATTTGTGGCTGGCTTACATTGCCATTACGTGAGTGAATAGTATAATAATTTATATACAGCATGTTCATTGTTATACATCTTAAACACAGATTTAAAGCTAGAGATTCTTCTGTTGTGTAGTTAATGAACAAAAAATGATAACAACTATTTTCAAGAAGGAATCAAACTACTGGTTTGTGATTGAGAATGACAATTGCTACCATTTTCTGCATTTTCAAACTTGCGGAGCAATTGATTTTTACTGTTATTATTATAAATAATAATAAAAATTTGTCTCATGGGTGATTATATTATTACATAATCTAGTGTTTTTTTTTATTAAAAAATATGATTTGTTATATTTACGATTACTGGCAAGCTTCTGCATAAATAAAGACTTCTCAACATAAATCAAACTCCCAGTGGTATTAGTGTATAATAAGTAAATAATAGATGAATACTGGCTGTAGTAATGCACAGATGTCCACGAGCATCAAAAGTGGGACTATGAGTCTGACCTGGTCTCTATTGTCTTCGCATAAAAGGTGAGTTATTTATAGTTTGGCACTTACTGACCTCTAGTCATTAGAGTAGGCAGTACTCACATCGCCTTGTGGACTGTAGAATTGTATCAGCTCTCCTTGTGTGACTGGGCCATCTCCTCTCTGTTGAATCTCTGTTTCCAGTAATTCATAGCACTGCCCTGTGATATATTGTGGAATAATTTAAGAATGCTGCTTCTATAGCAAAGTAATACTACTGCTCTCAACACTGCTTTTAATTACAAAAGAACTAAATGAGCTTTTGAAGCAGCAATAACAAGTATCCTTCGTTACGTTATTCACACATTCGGCAAATTCCAGGTCAGAGTTATCATTAACTATTTGCTAGTGACAATTAGGAATCAATCCAGCAGTGTGAGCAAATATGCATGTATTATTTAATAAAATCTAGTGTATCAGTTGCATTATGAAGTGCATTTGCATAAAATTGTTGTACACAATTCAATTACAGTAGTTTATGGTGAATTCTAGCTAGTTTTGTATTCTATTTCATCGAGCAAAATTTAGCATGTGCTATAAATAGCTAGTACAGCTTAATCGGACAAAAAGCCAAAGAAAAATCTTACACTATTGAAAGTTGTATCAAGTCAAAGGAAATTCTTTGCTTATTTCGTTGATACATTGTTTGTTTCCAGAGCTAATATTTCTGAATTTCAAAACATTTTTTAAAATTGTACTTTTACCTAAAAAAATATAATACATTCCTGTTCAACCGCAAACCAAAAAAGTGTTCAACCACGCGTAAAATAATTGTCAAAATAAACGGTTGTTTCTTTAATGCGTCTACCGCAAATGATAGCCTAAGAAAACCCTCAATTTTATTTGGCCGAAACATTGGGTAGTAGGTGATTGCACCCTCAATACTGAATCAAGTTTTTGTCGCGTATTTATAAACCGCTCACAAATTATTAGTACGCTTTGGAAATAAATTATAATTAATTATAAATACTAAACTGAATCAGCAAAACAATACGTCGGTGAGTAGATGAGACATCGATGTTTCATTTGTAATTGTCAAAGATTATTAAAATGTTCGGGGGAATTTGCACAGGTGCGCCAAAGTTGTGTAACCTTTATGACTGGTTATTAGTAAGGAGAATGCATTTTAGAAGTCTGTTGACAAACAATCAGAGGCGAAATTGTATTGGCTGCTTGGAGAACAAATTTCTTTCTGATTGGTGGATTAGTTGCAAAGTTGTTAACAAACCTGTAATTTGACACCTAAAAATCTGCGTTAGCGACAAATTCATATATGAATCCTTTTACCGCATCGCGTGATAATTATCGGTTGAGCTGTGCTAGCTACTATAAAAATGTACTCCTAAAGATGTAAAATGAAAAATTAACATTTGATTTGTTTGAATTCAAAAAATAAAACATCTGCATACATTGAAACATAATTATTGGAGCTTAAGCAATGTGAATCTCACCTTGCGAGTGTACAAAACCACAGTCTGATAAACAAATATGAAAAGTATGCACTTATATTGAAACTGCTCAAACTATGTAAACCTATAAAACAATGTACTGATTAAAAAATTAGCCAAGTATACATATATGTATGTGTAAAAACTACTCAAACTCTTTAGTCTCACAGGCTACAATACAACCACAGTGTTTAGTCTTACCTTGTTTGTCAACAAAGATTGAAGAACATCCTGCCCTTTCTCTACATATCAGCATGCACTCAATATTTGTCCTTGACTCTATCTCATTAGACCCTAGCAGTGCTGCCGAGATAGAAATGTCTTTGGTGCTGACCCCTTTGTTGCATTTAAAAGTCAACTCTGTGTCTATAAACGTAAAAATACGTCACTTTTAAGTGAATTGAAATTATCATATAAAGAATTTTCAGTAAATACCTTACATGCATTTTATAGAACTCACTTTCTGCACTGAACCGAGCTATTGCTGCTGCCAGCTGCAACAATAAACAATTAAGTAGCCACCAACTCATTATCTAGGTTCCGGATGGTTCTACAAAGTAAAATGAGAAGACTAAATGACTGCAAGGCAAACTTTGTAAAACACTTTCAAGTTCACGTTGAGATAATATATTAAATGAACCCGCTATCGTGTCTCACAATTCCCATATTACTGACAATAAAGTATTATGGAACGTAAGAAACAAGTCTAACTTTTCATAGGTAAGATATTTGCAAACGATGATTCAGTTTAGAACCGAAAATGGTGGTGATGGTTGAAATCTCATAAACTTCTATGAATCGTAAGTTGTAAAATTGATAGCAAGTTTTGGAGCCGTATCCACAAAAAAAGATTCTTTCTGCAAAAAACTAATTAGTTAATTGCAACTTAAACTTAGAGGCTCAAGCTAAATAAGTGTCCTAATAAAAAAACTTGTATCTTACAATGAAGCTTTTAAGCCTAACATAAAAATGGTTGCTTACCTATCAAATCTTTTACTAAATCACTGTTATGCAAATTAAACCAGACTTTTGTTAAATATCTATACAAACTTTTATATTCAGTTTATTTGTTTGTGCAGAGCTGCCTTGACGCTATTTCAATTTTTCACAATAATTTGACACTCGAAATTTTAGTTTTTCTATGTTGGTATGCAAGTTGCATTGTTTATTAGAGTGTAATTTGTTTGAGATGAAAACAAGTTTCAACCATTTATTGAATTTTCAAAAACGTAATTGAATAAGATAAGAAATAAGATTTGTATGCTTGATGGGCATAAAACACATAGGATATGCAGCTACCTAGGTATTGTATATTAGATAGTATATTTACCGTGTTTTCTCTTCATGTAGCAGGAGTGTTGGTACTATGAACAAGCTTGTTGTAAACAATATTTTATAGCTATGAAACTCGGTTACAATCAATAACTCATCAATGTTTATATTATTAATTAGCATGTCGGTTTCTGCGCTGTTCTCACATTGTTCATTTTCATCTTAGGGGAGCGAAGTGTGAAACTGAACAATACACACAGAAGTGTTACATTGTATTTTTGACATCATAAATATTTGTGTTCAAAGAAGTTTTTATCACTGATAGAAATGTAAGTTTTTGCTTCAACACGTGCCTGTGTCGATAAAACCAACAACTCAACAAGAACAAGTCTCAAAACACAGTAGTTGATGCTTAAATTGATGTTGTATAAATCATTAATGATTCTTTTGGTCTTATGGCATTGATATTTTGCCTTCACTGGTGTATAGCAAATAGATGTATTATTGACCACAACTAGACGTCAATGGTACTAAAGGGCTTTTAACATTTTACTGTATCTCTAAGATCGATGGAACGTTGGTGTTCAATTTCTCATTTGATTTAGGTCAACTGTTATGTCATCAATTGTAACTGCTTTGAGTTTGTTCAAGGTGAAAGCAAAGTCAGCTGAAATGTCATACTTTATTGAAGTTTCATAATACAAATCTATCGGAAAGGATGTAATTTGTGGTCACTGACAAGTTCTGGTGAAACACAAGATTTTGAAAATGTTCGATGGTTTTTTAGCAAACAAGGTGTTTTTCCAATCAAATTCATAGGTTCAAGCTTCCGTAGATCATAAATCATTTGTTTTGTTCGCAATTTTTTTTTATTAAAACCTAAGCTAGCAAGTCGTTTTTTCGCCTCAACCCATAGTTCTGTGGTTTGAGCAAACATATGAGCTTTCTGAATAGTACATATTAAGGTTTTGTAAAAAATACAGCTTTAAATTTTCAGGTGCGAAAATTACAGTGAGGAGTCTGCCAGGTTTTGTACTAAATACAGCTTAAAGTTCTCAGATGCAAAAAATCAGAACGACGAAGCCGGCAACAAAAACCACTTCTACCATTTTGAGGGTTCAGTCTCAAAACATCAAATATGCATTCACTTCACTGCAAAATGTCAGCGGATATTCTATTCACTAAAAGACAACATATCGGTTAATGTTTCTTGCTCAAAGCTGATTTGAAGAACTCAAGCTATCTTGGAGTTGTTGCAGTTTATCAACAAACGTAAGTGATGGTTTCGGAAGAAGTAACTTTCAATTTTGTATAAGTAATCTTAACAGCTGCAAAAAATCTCTCCTTGCGTGGTGTGCTGGATACTTTATCGCAAACTTTGCCTGTAACGAGTGGGAGCAGTAATTTTTGTCATGCTAAGATAAGCTGTCCCACTTTCTGTTCTTTCTGCTCCATCATTAGCCCAGAACTACTTCTTACCTTTCGTTCCTTGCTCTACATGTCACACCTTTTCTTCAGTCGTGGTCTACTCAAAACTCATTCCTAGCTTCAAGCACCACCACTTGTTTACCTATTATTCCTCCTCCTTACCTGTGCTCTGTACCGCATTTGTCTACTAACACTTTACCTCACTCTAATTTCACCCCATTCCCCTCAACCCACTCCACCTCGCCCATCACTCAGCCCTCACCATCCCCCCTTCCCCCCCCCCCCCCTTCTTTCAATTCATTCTGTTAGAAAACGCAATGAGTCAAGAACATAAGAAACAGAGTTAATTTTTTGTGAGTTGTCTTCCTTGACAATAATATATTGGTTGGATGTTTTTTTAATCTTTTTGAAATTATTACTTCAGTCAAAAGTCATTTTTTATTTTGTTGAAAATTGATATTTTCAAGTGTATACATTTTCACACACGCTGTCAGTTTTATTGGTTATAGTCATAATTCAGGTCTAAATGAAATTCAAAGATAAATAAACTGATCATAAGTATGATAGTATGGAAAAGAACATTCTTAATGAAAATCGCTGAAATAAATAACCCTGATAATTATTTTGAACTATGATTCAGTTAATTAAAATAGAAAGGTAAAACTATTAAACAACATTGATAAGGTACGACACCAACTACAAAGCATGGACATGTAAAAAGTGCTATACTGTCACTGCCAATGATTGCCATGGTTAATATTGCATATTTTTTACTCCAATGGCTGGAGAACTGTGATTGATAATTTTTTTGATTTCTTTGGTTATGTTTATTTTGTTAGATGAAACAACTAAAAGTTGTAAGCAAATCAAAAGGCAATTGTGATAACAATAGTCATTTTAAAATGTGAGATAACAGCAATGACAATCATATAATATTTTTGATACTTTATTTACAAAATCAGTATTTGAATAACGTATTTGCATTTGCACTGTTTTATATATATTGAGACTCTGTTAAAATCAACAACTCATCAATACTTCACTTGTAACCAGCTTGGCTTTTCTGTTCTGTTTATAATAATCAGTGACAACTATAACAATAGAATTAAAAGATTTATTATCAATACAATTATGGTATTTTCTACTTCAATATGGTGAAAAATTTTGAACTTTGTGAATAATATAGTAAATACAGCTGCTGTACCTGAATGCTGCGTCATCAGGTCACTGATAAGTTTGAATGTGAAACAGCTAGATCCGTCTCACTACATCACAAAACCAGGGAAATCGATTGCATTTTGATCAAGTAGCAAAAATATACTGACAAATGATAGCTGATATACTGATTGCCAAAAAGCAAACGTTTTCTTTTAATGTTTTTTCATTGAAAAATAGCAAACACTTTTGGCTCTGCGCGTGTATTGTTTTTATTTAAAGAACACAAATTTGCTGGCATTGGCTTTTTATTGAACTTACAACCTGCACCAGCAGCTAGCTTTGACACACTGAATTATTTATTATTTGTGAGATTTCCATCACAAACTGTAAGCCCTTAGGAACAACGCTTTCTATATAAAGCACACTGTACCTAGCAAGTTTACACTGGTGCACAGCATTGACAACTTTGTTTTGGATCTTTCTACAGTCTCATTGGCAACCAATGTATGAACAATAAGGTGACCAATATTTTATTATTGATTAGGGGAACTGAACACAGCAAACAATAAAACAAATGTTTTTTCCATGAGATTGTACTCAAGTCATTCATTTTTTATGTGTTCGGGTCATTTTGATTCATTTACCCACCTATTCAACTTAACATGTGTATTTGCAGATAATGTAGTGGATTTTGATCAAAATTACTGGTAGAAACCATATTTACCAATGAGGCACCAATCACGCATGCGCTGAAGTGCTACCCCCAGCCCTAAACAAGTTGTTGTGCCAGTAGTAAAAGCTGCTACGCCAGTACCACAGCCTGCAGGAGTAATATTGACCCCTGCTGGGCCGGTATTGACCCTTTGCTGAGCCGGTATGCAGATACTTGGCTTGCACAAAATGGCCACGTTAGCGGAGTAACTTTAAAATAGTCCAGGATTTTCCAGCAACCCTGGAGCCAGAAGTAACTATCCTCAGATAGACAAAACCATCAACCCCAGGCTAGGTGCAACCTCAGGACTGCCAGAGAACTTCTGATTGGACAATGGAGAAATAAGCCCTCCTCTTGACAATTTGGACCCGGTTTACCTTTAACCTTATTGCATAGCATGATTGGCTAGATAGTTATATGTTGTATTGGTTGATTTACTTTGTGTCAATGTGTTTTTATATGTTATACATAAATTACTTCCTGCCACCCTACATATGTAAAGGCCGGCTTGTACCATACTCTTTGCATTCATTCATGTACTGCTAACCACTATAGAGGATTGCCTCCCTAGGACTTGGTATCTATGAATAAAGCCATTTAGCAAGCTTACACTCTTTGTAGTATGTCTGAGCCATGGGCTCTGTGTTTGACAACTGAACTGGCAGTAAATGATCAATAGTTGTCACTGTCATACCTGCAGTGCCCCCTCTAGATTGAGGTAGAATACTTGAGACCAGTGGTATTTTGTGCGAACCAGACCTAAATCAAGTACAATTAACACAACTCTGATTTTTCTGAAGCAGCTTTCACCTTTTTGCTCATCCAGAGCTTAGAGTTCTAGCAATATTTTGCTAGGTTTGGAGAAAACCTTAGATCAGCAATAATATGCTGCGGTCATATGCTGTAGTTGAAGACTATTTTGAATGGTGTTTGTATACAGCACTACTGTGACATAAGCATATCGAAAGTGATTTTCACACTTGCAAAGTATCCAAACATGTTGTACTGAACATACATTACAGTTGTTGTGGTCAAGTCAAACACACCATGAAAAAACACTATCAGGTCAGGATAGAATTACTTATCAGCCAAATAATCATAAGGTTTTAACTTCAAAACAAACTTGTCATTGATCCCCTACAGATTATTCGAGTGAGTGAATGAAAACTACTAACTTTTTTCAATTTTTAACAAGTTTACGGACGGGTTCCATACTCTGATTTCATTCAAACAATTATCTCATCAACTGCTCCTACGAATGGTATAAACTGTTATAATAATATTGTAATGGGTTTGAGCCTTCCATTACGACATGCCCAACATGTTGCGCAGAGAGAAATATTACCAGTGTCAGCAACAAATCTTAACACGGTGAACATGATGTAACTACTGAGCACTTCATTAGCAGTCACCATCTCCGAAGTCAGTTAGCTCTATTTCTACAAGTGCTGTTACTGAACTTCAACAGCAACTGAAGTCCCCCCACCCCCTCAGACAGATCATGCAATGTTCTACATGAATTAATAGACTCTAGTGGATGCTAAAGCTCACAAATAATGATGTGAATAATGCAATGTACAAACCTTAATAAATGCTAGCAATAATGCTAAAAATATAGGTTAAGATGTAAAGAACAACGAGGTGCAAAATCAATAGAAATTAGCCTATCAAATCAAGCATAGCAAGGTTGCAAAGCATTGAAAAAACAAGCTTGATCAGTCATGACAAAAAAAACCCAATTTCATGAGCCATCTCACCAAGCCTGTTCACTATAATTTATCAACTGTAACCTCAACCATTTGCATATCTTCTTTTTTTTCTGGAGTGAATTTTTTTTGGGTATTTTTGGGAACTGCTTAGAAAATAATGCAAATACCTGAATTCTGTTTCCTTAAATGCTTGAAAGATGTGGGTCAAGGCCATATAAACTTAAAGTTGAAAAATTAAAAAGTGGACGCTTGACTGTTAATACATTTGTGGTGGGTGTGTACCAGGTCTAAACTATTATTGTCAGTGGGAAAAGAAGACAATTCCAAGTTTCCATAATTTCTACCTGTTTCATGGCTTCAGGACAAGTGTGTTAGTATCTTTGGAGGGTGAATGAGGGTGTAGGTATGTTTAGACTTTACTGTGATGGGAGAGTGGGGATGTATTGGGTGGGGTAAACTCAGAGGAATAACGACTCCAAAAACTTTTTCATCTAGGTTTAATTACGGTCAAAACAGTGGTCCGCTTCCGGTTGATGGCAATCTAAGAGGTAGGAGTGACTTCTTGGGTAGGTTTAGGTGGGTGTAGGTGGGTGGGAGCATAAATTCAAGTGGTGAGTTATGAGTTGCCAGGGGTAATATGAGTAGTGAGGTAGGGGTGGCCGATATAGTTTGGGATTTCAAAAGGGATGAAGACTGTGGGGGGAGGGTATGAAGCGTTGTTTAAATCCATCAAAATATTCAGTTTTGGAGCCGGCATAAATCAGATAACAGTTCCCGAAATCAATTTTTTAATTCAGCTGTTTTCCCCTGAGATCCCCTGATGAGGAAAGAGGCAAGGAAAATCAATAAAACAGTCTTGAAAAAAATTTCATCATTTTCTCTTGCTTTTTCCATGTTTGAGTTAGTAAACAGTAGCGTTTATTTGTTTACAAGCTTCCGTAATTCCCTTTCTTCATTTTTTGTTTACTATATTTCATTTTTCTCATATTTTTGCTTTGATTTAAACATAACTGTTTTTCGTATTTCTAAAAATTTGATAAACCGAAAAACTAAAGCCACTGATGCATTCGACAACAAAACATATACAATTCCCTAAAATAATCACTCTCTCTTCGCTCTTTCAGCCAATCATTCTATGATTTCACGTAGCTCTCCTATTGTTCATGGAAAAACTGAGTTTTAATACAGAAAATTCTCTATAGCAGGTAGATATGATGCAAAATTCGGCTCAATACCATGTTAAAGACCAGCTTGTTCCATTTAGTGTAAAAATGCAATGAGCTGAGCCTTTTTTATATTAGGCAAAGAAAAACATAGTAACATCAACTAAATGACTTTGGTAAGCTACTTGTACATGATTTAAAATTTCTTCAGGTTTTCATTCAATGTTTTTATTTGAAATTTTTACACACCAATTTGGGTTTACCACAATACTTTGGTTTTTAATTTAATTTAAAGTTTTCTACAAAAATCTGTTGTATCTCATAATAGTGTGTCTAATCATTGGCAGTTCATTTGCAGGCTTATTCACAGTCTGATGCCAAAAACCTGGTTGGTTATTAATGCAAAAGAGGCCTGCTAATTCAATAAAGCCAGTACCGACATTCCCAGCCTTTTTATCTAGGTGGAGAGCTGCTACTGTCAAGCATGTCATAAGAACCTAAACTATACAAAAGCCACTAACGGTAAAAAAACAAGCTACAAACTATCTGCTGCTTTAGTGAAAGTGATTTGATCTGGATAATATAGACAATAAAAAATCATACTAACTTCCATCAATCCAACATTGTAATTTTTACTTATACTAGCTATACAGGTAACATCTGACCCATCAAAATCACCTATTTGCGCTGCAGTTTAAACTTTCCCATTTGTTGTCTGTATACCAACTCAAAGGCGCCATATTCTACTCAGTCTCTGTACCTCATTGTGTAATCTCTACATCCACTCCTACATACTTCGAAAAAAGTTGTTTTCTTCTTTCGTTATTTCTTAGATACTTCCAGAACTGAAGGGAGGATGAAAACTCAGGTTTTCAAGGAAATCAGTTTACAGGCAATTTTAGTGGTTTGCAAAGTTTAATTGAAATGTTCAGACACAGCAATTTACGTGTGACTGTAAGTTTCTTTTCTTAAAATATTTATAAAGTACACAATCCACATTGATGAGTTTTCATCTTGGTGATTCGAGTTTGGAAAAAGCTAAGACATAGTTACCCGGGGATGGGGCTAAGTGAATTTGGAAAACAAGTCAGTGGTGATTTGAAATTTTAGCTGGGTGAGGTGAAGGAGAGGGGGCGCAAGTAAGTTTAGTTAAAGGGCTGTAAGGTGGAAGGGTGCAACATCAGGAAGTATAAGGTAAAAGATTGTAAGATAAAGAGCTTACGGTAGAGGTGCAAGGTAGGAGCATGTAAGATGGAGGTGTAAGGTAGGGGTGTAAGGTAGGGGTGTAAGGTAGGGGTGTAAGGTAGGGGTGTAAGGTAGGGGTGTAAGGTAGGGGTGTAAGGTAGGGGTGTAAGGTAGGGGTGTAAGGTTGGGGTGTAAGGTAAGAGTGTGTGAAGTAAAGGGTGTAAGGTAGCTGGTGTAATGAAAGGAGGTCAGTTAGGAGTGAAGGTAAGAGGCGTAAAATAGGAGATATATAAGATAGGGGGGCGGGGGGGACGGGATGCAAGGTAAGGACGTAAGGTAAAGGGGTCCTAAATTAGAGAGTGCTGGTGAAAGTGTGCGGTAGGAGGGTGTAACGTAGAGATGTAAGGTAGAGGGGGTGTAAGGTAGAGGGGTGTAGGGTAGAGGGGTGTAAGGTAGAGGGGGTGTAAGGTAGAGGGGTGTAAGGTAAAGGGGGTGTAAGGTAGAGGGGGTGTAAGGTAGAAGGGGTGTAAGGTAGAGAGGGTGTAAGGTAGAGGGGTGTAGGGTAGAGGGGTGTAAGGTAGAGGGGTGTAAGGTAGAGGGGTGTAAGGTAAAGGGGGTGTAAGGTAGAGGGGTGTAGGGTAGAGGGGTGTAAGGTAAAGGGGGTGTAAGGTAGAGGGGTAGTAAGGTAAAGGGGGTGTAAGGTAGAGGGGGTGTAAGGTAGAGGGGTGTAGGGTAGAGGGGTGTAAGGTAAAGGGGGTGTAAGGTAGAGGGGGTAGTAAGGTAGAGGGGGTGTAAGGTAGAGGGGTATAAGGTAGAGGGGGGTGTAAGGTAGAGGAAATGTAAGGTAGAGGGGTAGTAAGGTAGAGGGGGTTGTAAGGTAGAGGGGGTGTAAGGTAGAGGGGTGTAAGGTAGAGGGGTGTAAGGTAAAGGGGGTGTAAGGTAGAGGGGTGTAGGGTAGAGGGGTGTAAGGTAAAGGGGGTGTAAGGTAGAGGGGTAGTAAGGTAGAGGGGGTGTAAGGTAGAGGGGTATAAGGTAGAGGGGGTGTAAGGTAGAGGAATGTAAGGTAGAGGGGTAGTAAGGTAGAGGGGTTGTAAGGTAGAGGGGGTGTAAGGTAGAGGGGTGTAAGGTAGAGGGGGGTGTAAGGTAGGGGGGATGTAAGGTAGAGGGGGTGTAAGGTAGAGGGGGTGTAAGGTAGAGGGGGGTATAGGTAGAGAGGATGTAAGGTAGAGGGGGGGTTATAGGTAGAGGGGGTGTAAGGTAGAGGGGGTGTAAGGTAGAGGGGGGTGTAAGGTAGAGGGGGTGTAAGGTTAGGGGTGGTGTAAGGTAGAGGGGGGGATGTAAGGTAGAGGGGGTGTAAGGTAGAGGGGTGTAAGGTAGAGGGGTGTAAGGTAAAGGGGGTGTAAGGTAGAGGGGTGTAGGGTAGAGGGGTGTAAGGTAAGGGGGTGTAAGGTAGAGGGGTAGTAGGTAGAGGGGGTGTAAGGTAGAGAGGTATAAGGTAGAGGGGGTGTAAGGTAGAGGAATGTAAGGTAGAGGGGTAGTAGGTAGAGGGGGGTTGTAAGGTAGAGGGGGTGTAAGGTAGAGGGGTGTAAGGTAGAGGGGGGTTGTAAGGTAGGGGGATGTAAGGTAGAGGGGGTGTAAGGTAGAGGGGGTGTAAGGTAGAGGGGGGTATAGGTAGAGGGGATGTAAGGTAGAGGGGGGTATAGGTAGAGGGGGTGTAAGGTAGAGGGGGTGTAAGGTAGAGGGGGGTGTAAGGTAGAGGGGGTGTAAGGTAGAGGGGGGATGTAAGGTAGAGGGGGTGTAAGGTAGAGGGGTGTAAGGTAGAGGGGTGTAAGGTAAGGGGGTGTAAGGTAGAGGGGTGTAGGGTAGAGGGGTGTAAGGTAAAGGGGGTGTAAGGTAGAGGGGTAGTAAGGTAGAGGGGGTGTAAGGTAGAGAGGTATAAGGTAGAGGGGGTGTAAGGTAGAGGAATGTAAGGTAGAGGGGTAGTAAGGTAGAGGGGGTTGTAAGGTAGAGGGGGTGTAAGGTAGAGGGGTGTAAGGTAGAGGGGGGTGTAAGGTAGGGGGATGTAAGGTAGAGGGGGTGTAAGGTAGAGGGGGTGTAAGGTAGAGGGGGGTATAGGTAGAGGGGATGTAAGGTAGAGGGGGGTATAGGTAGAGGGGGTGTAAGGTAGAGGGGGTGTAAGGTAGAGGGGGGTGTAAGGTAGAGGGGGTGTAAGGTAGAGGGGGTGTAAGGTAGAGGGGGGATGTAAGGTAGAGAGATGTAAGGTAGAGGGGGTGTAAGGTATGGGGGTTGTACGATAGTGAAGATAAGCTAGGGTTTTAAGAAAAAGGAGTAAAGTAGAAGGTCTAACTGTGGGGTTGTAAGCTTGTACAGCAGCAGCCTCCACCAAGTCTTACTCAACCACTGATCATAAAGAAACATATTTTTTGTACTAGCAGTAACCTCTTATTTATTAAATAACTTGAAAAAAAATTCCTAACAGCAACTACCTTTCAACCTATCACCTTCAGTTCTAACAGGTTTGTAGACCCATAACAATGCTACTCTCTATCCACCTTCTCAGGTTACCATAAGGCTTGCTAACTGTCTGACCAATTTTCTACAAGGCTTTTATAATCTACAGTTTAATTATCAGCCGAGTAAACTGTATTTGAGCATTTTATCAAAATTTTTTGTACCGTAACTTCTGAACCAGCAAGAATTTTTATACATCAGTAAGGTAATTTTTCTATCATCAACTTCTGGCAGATTTATTGAAGCGAAATCTAAAAATTACCAATTAATGACAATAATAAAGATTATTAAAAAACTTCATGGAGAGTTACAACTACCTGCTCAAACTTGTTATATAGCATTATAATGGAGTTGCCGCTCCCAGATAACACCTTCCGCTAACCGTTGTCCCATTGATCTCAGTGGACTTGAACAGAGCTATTGTATTCTGTTTACTCTGTGTTAACTTTCTCAATAGTTCCACAGTGCCTAATGGAAGAGCTACTCCACACCCCTAGCATGTCTCACCAAGACAAGATATTAGTAGTAATATATGAGCAGATCTCCCTACCAAGTGTTTTTTTGTGGATTAGACCTTGGAGTTGAGGTAATGGGTTACGACGTTGGATGGATTCGCCGAGTTTATATTGTATTTTATTTGAGGGGTATTTGAGTGGCATTTGAGTGGCATTTAAGTGGCATTTGAGTTTTGATTATTTTTTTACTTGATTTGAACTTATATGGCATATAGATTTTGAATGTATGGCACTCATATGACAACATTTTTGATGGAGTTGTAATAGCCACTGAATTGTTTTTGTATATGATATAACCATCTACAACGCTATAGTTATTGTTATAGTTTTATTATTACATAATATAAGTATTACATTATTTGCTTACTGGAGAATGTAATAAAATATATATCATAATAAAGTGTAATAGGATGAATATATAGTGTTAAAGTCTATAAAAGCTTTTTAATTTGTAAAGTATTTGATGACTTTACAAGAAATATCATCACATTCAGGTTCAATCACGATGACAAGATTTTCTTCAAGTTTAAGTTTACTATCTTCCAATATAGATAGAGAAAGTTTTGAAAAATCCTCCAAGTCATTATAAATAAAAACTCTATAAATCGATGGTGTTGAATTTGTAATTGCTGCTGAATTGTTTTCGCATATGATGTATCTATCACACACACAATCAGTAGTTGTTTCGATTTCTTCATAATTGTATATAGTAGAGTTTGTAGGACTTGGCTGTTCCAAAACTAAATCGACTAAACCCAGAGCTTGTGGAAGAGATGGAATTGATGGTGATAAAGCTGGAACTAGTGACTCGTTTGTAATTTTTGTTGTCGTCGTCGTTGTCTGCGGAGTTGTGGTGATTGTTGAAGTTGTTCTTCGAATCGTAGGTAGTAATCCCTCATCGTATAAATGAATGTAATTTAAAGCTTCATCGGTTTTGCAAACAAAGTATTGTTGAGGCCACATATCATAAGTGTCACAGCTTCTATGTCAGGGAGAAAAACTGCATCAAACATGTGAGTGTATGTATACGATATTTTAAGCTTTTTCCTAAAATATGAGTTACTGAATTAACTGCTTCCATATTAAGAATTCCCGAAAAACATTCAATCTGTCTATGAGCTAACGTGAATGGGTGAATCTCTGTTGCAAGACAATAACTGCTTAGGATTGGGAATAATAGAAGATAGATTCGATATTTCATTTTTATTCAGAGAGAGAGACTTTTAACCTAGTTTATGCTTTCATCATCTAGAGTTAACTGTCTTGCATTTCGGTGGACTTTGGTTAATATGCTCCAACTAAAGTTCTATATATATAACTTTGGGATCGCATTTGTCTTTGTTATCTCCTTGACATGTGATGCTGATGATAATCTTGTTTTGAATAGACTTCAAACTTTCAAAACTCGAAAATGACAAATTTACACCTTCAATACCATTGATGTTAGTGATGATAGTAGCTATTTTCGGCTTCTCATTGGTCAAATGATTGCATTCCACACATGCAAAGTTGGTTGACTCAAACTTTTCTGTTGGTGGGCAAATCAAACGTGAGGTGTTGTATTCAAATACACATAATTCATCATTCCAAAATAGTTTTGTATTTTGAGTAAGACCTTCCGTATTATTTTTAACCCCTATTGCACATTCCTCCTGCTTCAGAGTGTATTTTGTTGGCGTATTGCAGGTCAGGGTATCTGTAGAAGTTTTGCTTTTGCAGATCCAAGAAGCGTTTTGAGCGATAATAAAACTACAATGTAAATAGTTGGAAGGATAGAGTCTCACACAGTTTGTTCCATTTTCATCTTTATATCGAATACTCTTTTCAAAAGGTGAAAAAAATAACACATCATTTTTTTCCATAACTCCATCTATACATTCATCGATTTCGTCGGCATAAAATACTTCACTGACATTGAAACTGTCGAAACTCGAAAATGTTGAATTCACACCTTCGATTTTATTGATGTTAGTGATGTTAGCTGGATTTGATTCCTCATTTACACCTTCGATATCATTGATGGTAGTGATGTTAGCTGAAATTGATTCCTCGGTATCTGTAGAATCTTTACTCTTACAGATCCAAGAAGCGTTTCGAGGGATGAAAAACCGCAATATATATAGTCAGAAGGGTAGAGTCTCACACAGTTTTCCCCATTTTCATCTTTATATCGTATAGTCCTTTCAAAAGGTGAAAAAACCAAGACATCGTTTTTTTCCATAACTCCAGCTAGACATTTATCAATTTTGTTGCTATAATACACTCCACTAGTTTTGAAACTGTCAAAAGTCGAAAGTGATGAATCTTTGATGTTAGTGATGTTAACTGGTTTTGGTTCCTTGTTGATCGAATGATCGGAATGAACACATTGCACGCATGCAAATTTGTATGTCATAAATTGTCTTCTCATCGGACATATCACACGTCCGCCAATGTATTGAAATGCACATAAATTCCCAATTCGATATACTTTTGTATTTTGAGTAAGTCCTTCCGTATTATTTGTAATACCTATTTCACATTCCTCTTGATTCAAAACGTATTTTGTTGAAGTATCACAAGACACAGCATCTGTAGAAGTTGTGCTCTTGCAGATCCAAGAAGCGCTTTGAGGGATGAAAAAACCACAATATAATAAGTCAGGAGGGTAGAGTCGCACACAGTTTGTTCCATTTTCATCTTTATATCGTATAGTCCTTTCGAAAGGTGAAAAAACCAAGACATCATTTTTATCCATAACTCCGGCTATACATTCATCAATTTCATTGCTATAGAATACTCCACTAACATTGGGAAATGTTAGTGCTAATAGCAAGATAAATACGCAGCTCATTTTTTAAAATGTTTTTGCTTTCAGTGTTGAAAGTTGAATACTTTCTTTCTTGATGTTCTTTCTATTTATACGTAAGTGGCTAGTGGTTTTTTCAGCTCTCTGAGCTGATTTTGAAGATGTGAAACAATCTCATCAAAGTGGCTACCAAAATGTAAGTATGGTTCCAATCGAGATTGAGACAAAAGAACATGTGTTCCTGTCCAGCGAAATGAAGTCAAACCTCTTAAAATCGAAATATCTATCAAATCACCTAGTTCAGCATCTTTCAAACATTGCTTAATATCAATCAGTTCGATCGCTCTTTTGAGATCTTCAAAATCTATCAACTTGTCTTGCGGACAGCATACTTTTGGATCAAAGCTCCTAGAACAGTTTAAGCATTCGAGAGGATTTGCTCTTGAAATACAATTACAGCCCAAAAGCATGCTTTGTATTGATTTACGAACTAGATTGAATCCTAACACAAAATAAAATACTTCTTCGGTGATGAGTTGAACAAAAAGAGGATTCGAACGCTCTAAAGGAATGTGTTCAAAATGAGTCCTTATGAACTTAGGAACAAAATCAGCCAATGTAGCAATTGACTTGAATCCTTGAGTTTTTCCACTCATGTTTCTTCTGTAGTTCAGAGATAAATGAAGCAACATTTTTTGTAGCAGTTCTTTTATGAGTCCTCAGATATACTTGTCGAATCAATAGGTATTATCGGGTTGACTGAGTCTTCTTTTTCATCAGGAGTATAAGCATATGGATATCCTTCTCCTATCGCAAGTAATTTATCCTTTAGACGTTGATAAGCCAGTTTGCTCTGACTAGTAGGTAATAGGTAGGGATTTAATCGTGCTCTCAAATTTGTTAACATAAAGGGAGACTTCAAATCATCAGAGAAAAGATCCAAAAAAGCATTAATCCATTCATCATGCACCAAAAAACCCATTTTAGCGTTTTTCAAAACTTGTCTTCTATCAATCCAGTCGATAGCATCACCCAATTCTTTTTTGGTAGGTGTAGCACCTTCAACCATTTCAGCATATCTTTTACAAGTGATACATTTATCGTCAACGTGTGAACAGTAACAGTTTAGCAGTGATAGATTGGTTGCTTGCTTGTAAAAACTTCCTCCTAGTACACAGTATACACATTCTTCCGTAAAATAAATCCTCAACATTTCATCAGAAACCTCAGCCAAAAAAGTCTTAGATCCTATAGCATCGGAAGCTTCTTGGTGAGCAAAGTCTTCAACACGTAACATATTTGTTGTTATTCCGTTAAATTACAAAACGCGAATGATCCGTTTTCAAATTGAAATACCTATTTAATCATTCATTACTTTTTCTTTTTTTTTTGAGGTTAATTGTTATGCTAGCTCATGTAGATCTTCATAAATGCTTTACTTTCAACCTGACAACTATCGATTGGACAAGGTTTTACTTCTGATGAGCATTCAGTAAGTGCTTTTTCCTTACACTCACTACAGTAAATGAGATGACCACATGGAAGAGAGATATGATTTGCAATTACTTTTTTTTCATGTGACTCAGACACACGTTGAGCAAGTTTGCTTTGCTTAGTCTGATCTTTATCTTTTTTTAACGAATCAATTGTTTTAGCATCATTTTTTAACAGTGTTGACGAATTCTCAACAGATGTAAAATCATTTTCAAAAGTATGTAAGGCTTCAATCATAAAACCTATTCGCTCAAAAGGTTTTCCATTTAACACTAAAACTTGTTCGATATCGTTTTGACTGTATCCTAGTTTTTTGCAAATAAGTTTCATTTCTTCGGTGTCATTGTTGAGCGTTATTTGTTTTACTTTTTCTCGATATTTTTCAACCCCTCGCTTACACCTTTTGCCTTTGTCTGTTGGCATGTAAACATCCTCAACATACTCTTCACCTTTACTCCCGAGTAAAAAATAACAGTCAGGGAACCATCGACAGTGTTCCTCCCACGGTAGATCACTCTCTTCCCATTCTTTAAGTTCACCTGAGCAAAAGAAGCATTTTACACTATCTCCGAACTTAGTATAGTAGAAACCTGCATTGGAAAGGAGTTTCATGGAGATTTTACCCTTCCATTGTTTGAAACTGTCTTCTCTAGATGTTTCAGTAGCAAAACGTGGTGTACCAGCACGATCAATTGATATACCTAGAGGTAATACTTCTGCAGTTAAATCTCCTCTTCTAGTTTTTTGTTCTTCCATCGTATAACTTTTGACAATTGAGATGTTTTTCATTTCATCTGCAACTAGTTTTCTAGGTCTATACACACGATTGTGAGTATTAAATCCTCTAACAAATCGACAAAACGGAAAACTTTTAGCATGTTCTTTCATCGGATGTTCATCTTCATCCTTCCAGTTTAGTAATACCCCTCGGCAAAAAGCACATCGAACAGCGTTGTCTTTTTCAAGGTTATAGAAACCAGCTCCAGCCATGTTTTCACCACAATGTTTACCTACTTGTCTCCAATTTGTAAGAAATGATTTTCTTCGATAACTTTCATCAAGCATTAAAGTCTCTCTTCCATAAAAAGAGAGTTCATTGCAAATGAACTTGAAAAAGTCCGTTGGGGAAAGTTGCGCAATAGTTTTTTGTAATTTTAATGACAAAAGATTACAGTGATTATCCGGATAAGTTGCGACGACATAAGTTATCGCAGTGGTATCAGGAAAAGTTCGTTGTAAAAACAACGACGAAGTAACGAGTAAACTATCATCTATCCATTCAGTGCAGTCTTTAGTATTTTTAAAACAATTCCGAGTTTTTCGCATTTCTTTTTTTTCGTTATAAATAGTATTTGCTACATATCTGTTGTTTGTTACTCGACACATTATTTATATATAATATAAGTAGTAGCTTCAGTTATTACTCAAGTTGAAGTTTTGTTGGAAAGTTCTTTCCCTTTGATCTAGTTCGTTGTTATTCTAAAAAAAAATGATAATGCTTTATAGCAAAAAATAAAAAAAGACTAAAGTTTCAATTTTTTTCAATATACTTGAATTGATTACTATTGTAATAGAATGTAAATACTTACATCAGAAATGAAGACTTGTCTTTCTTTGAATTAAAATGAATGATATTCCTCGTTGTTTGAACTTGAGCTGCTTTCTATAAAATTCGGATGAAGAAGGAGTACTTTTTTCATTTTGAAGTCCTGAAATAATAATAATAAAACATAATTAAAACTTACATACAACATTTTTTGATATCTTAAATAGTGAATAATCTTGTTTTTTCAGAAAATGTCTTCACGTTTAAATTGATTACAATTAAAACAAAATATAAATACTTACATCACAAATGAAGACTTGTTTTCTTTGAATTAGATGAATTATACACATAGTTGTTTGAACTTCAGCTGTTTCCTATGTAATTCAAATGATGAAGAAAGAGTGCTGTAGTAGATGATGATGATGTAGTAGATCTTGTTCCTTCAGTTACTAATGATGAAGTGAATGCTTTCTGTATGAAAACAGTGCTTCTTATATAGCTTAAGTTGCACTGCTATGAATCAGCATTATTTTCATGTGAATAGAAACCGTTGCTTTCGCGGGAATAAATATTTCATTTTCATGTGAATGGAACCTGTTGCTTTTGCGAGAATAAATATTTTATTTTCACGCGAATGCAAACCAATGTTTTCGCAGGAATAAAAATGTTATTTTCCCGCGAATACAAACCAATGCTTTCGCGGGAATAAATAATTTCTTTTCACACGAATGGAGACCGATGCTTTCGCGGGAATAAATATTTTATTTTCCCGCGAATACAAACCAATGTTTTCGCGGGAATAAATAATTTATTTTCCCGCGAATGGAACCTGTTGCTTTCGCGGGAATAAAAATTTTATTTTCCCGCGAATACAAACCAATGCTTTCGCGGGAATAAATAATTTATTTTCACGCGAATGGAAACTGTTGCTTTTGCGGGAATAAATATTTTCTTTTCACGCGAATACAAACCAATGCTTTTGCAGGAATAAATAATTTATTTTCCCGCGAATGGAACCTGTTGCTTTCGCGGGAATGAAAATTTTATTTTCCCGCGAATACAAACCAATGCTTTCGCGGGAATAATTAATTTATTTTCACGCGAATGGAAACTGTTGCTTTCGCGGGAATAAATATTTTATTTTCACGCGAATACAAACCAATGTTTTCGCGGGAATAAAAATGTTATTTTCCCGCGAATACAAACCAATGTTTTCGCGGGAATAAATAACTTATTTTCACGCGAATGGAAACCGTTGCTTTCGCGGGAATAAACATTTTATTTTCCCGCGAATACAAACCAATGCTTTCGCGGGAATAAATAATTTATTTTCACGCGAATGGAAACTGTTGCTTTCGCGGGAATAAATATTTTATTTTCACGCGAATACAAACCAATGTTTTCGCGGGAATAAAAATGTTATTTTCCCGCGAATACAAACCAATGTTTTCGCGGGAATAAATACTTTATTTTCACGCGAATGGAAACCGTTGCTTTCGCGGGAGTGAAAATTTTATTTTCACACGAATAAAAACCAACGCTTTCACGGGAATATCGCGTGAAAAACTGCTGAGTCATAGATATATTATAAAGAAGGTTTCACGAGATGGTTTTTCATAGGGTTAATTAGTACAGCTTTAGCTATTTAAGAACCACTGTTTTCACACAGAAAGCATCCAGTTCTACAATAGCTAGCAAAGAAGCAACATCTACACAGCAACTACTACATTTACTTGAAACTATAGAAAGACTTTCATTCAATAAGGTGAGAATCACTAAATAATTCTTTAACATATATTGATAAAAAACTTCAACTAGATTTGCTATAATACTTCAGAAAGTTAATTTTATGTTTTAATATTTTGTTCTTATTAATAAAAGATCAAATAGTTTCACCATAATGCATCAGAAAAATTATTATGGTTTTGATTATGTGTTTATTTTATAAATATCTAGTTAGTTTATTCTTTTCAAAATATTTTTCAAATTCCAGCCATCTGTTACATATTTTTTACTCTCTTTTCAGTTCCAACTTCTGACTGAACGCTCTGAATATGAATGAAGACCGTAATACCTCATTTCTCTCGACATTTGAACCATACTCTGATGATAAAGAAAATATCCCTCCTGATTCACATATAATAAGAAGGAAACTGAAAACAATTCGACCAAAGCCATGGGATTCGGATAGAAATAAAACGATTGACTATACTTGGACTTTGAAAGCACCATCTCTTTCTCATCTTTCCTGCTTGTCAAAAAATGCTGCTAGTTTACTCAATTCTTGCGATACCAATGACAGAGTAATGATTGGAAGGTTTCAACCACTTCACTTAAATCAAACGCCATCACTTCTCGAGATAATCTCCATCGAAAGACCAACTGAGGATGTATATAAAAACTTATGCATTATCCGCTACAATGTCGAAACATTTGGCAACAGACGACAAGTGAGGTCTATGGTGAGAAATGAGGATTACAACAAATTAGCTCCAACACAACCGGATGTTCCAAAACTGGTGGTTTTTATGGGATTCGATTCAGACAAGCATCCAATCTTTCACCCTATCAACTTCCCATCCAATATTTCCCTTGAGGAAGCTCAACAGCTAAGTAGATTAATAAAAAAAAAACACCTAGTCAGTTGATCAGTATGGTTCGTATCGCAACACTCTCTCAATTTGCTGTTGGAAGTGTAATCGGTTTTGAATCTCCTCAAATATCAACTCAGTTAACATTACCTAATGGAGAAGTGGTGATGGATGCGCTACTGGTAAACTACAGATGTTTGCAATACGATGGTTTGATGATGGGAGTTCTATATATACCTGAAAAACATGCTAGCAACGTCAAACGAATTGGAACAGGAGTCATACTTGTAAGAAATCGTGAAGTTAGTAGATTTGGTTATCATCGACATGATATAATCACATTCACAGCATTACAAGCGATAGAAACGGCTCAAAACCTATCCAACAAACTTGATGATTCCAACCAGATGAAGTACTTTACTACAGATGAGGTTGTTGAGAACAAGGTCTTAGTGCTTTCAATGGGAGTGGGAAACACATCTTTTACATCTTTGAGAGAACCAACACCCCCTGGTGAAAACTATATTCAAAAAGAGCATGTCAGACAAGACAACATAGTGAGTATTTTTTATTTAATGTAAACTAACTGATATAAGTAATACTTCCAATTAGATAATATTTATTTATAAAGCAATTATTTTTTGTTTTGCTTTAGATAGAAGAGAGAGAATCAAAAACACTTGATGAAAATTATGCTCAAGAAAAAACAAACCGAACAATATAACTTGGTGAGTTACTTCCCTTTACTATATAATGTTAACTAACCAATGTAAAAAGAACTATAATTCAAATTCATGTAATTATTTTACATTTTTGTTTAATCATCCTATACTAATACATAACTTTTTATTTTAGTTCATTATGGAATCAAAAGTACATAGAACAGAAGTCTTCCTTCCTAAGTTATAACATCAGTACAACAATGACGATATTGTAAAGAAAAAGACTATCATCCATTGATTGTCATTACAAGTTGTAGTGCTTTGTATTACTTAGTATTTACTAACTCTAGCTATATTATACAAGAATATTTTGCTACTTATTATGTAATAAATGTATATAATCATATATTGATTCAATGTAGTTATATCTCCTCATTCTTCTCTCCTCTCTCTCAAAATATCATATGAGTTCGAGTTATGTAAAAAAATTATCAAAACTTGAATGTCATGCATTCAAAATCTATATGCTATAAGTTCAAATTAAGTAAAAAAATAATCAAAACTCAAATGCCACTTAAATGCCACGCAAATACCTCTCAAATGAAATACAATATAAACTCGGCGAATTCATCCAACGCCGTAACCCATTGCCTAAACCCCAAGATCAAATCCACAAAAAAACACTTGGTAGGGAGATCTGCTCATATATTACTACTGATATTACTGCATACCATACAAATCTTGACAGCTGTGCTACTGTTATAGCTAGCCTATCTGTACAAAAAAAAACAGTTTCAGTAAGCATCTGTCATATAAAAAGCATAACCAAGTAAATGCCAATTTTTTTGAAACTTATAAGCAGTATTCTGGGAGAACTTACTGACAAATCATGCTTACCTGGCACAGGGTAAGATAGTTGCAGCCAATCGCAATCACCAGTGAAGCGTGACACAAAAGTTACAAGTTGCCTCCTCCTAACTGTATCAAGGGATGACAATTCTTGACAAGTGTAATGCAAAGGTATCAGAGGGTCAAAGGTCAGACAAGAGTTCGTCGCCCATCTTACTGTCAAGAACCAATAGGACAATAAATAAACGATACGCTCAAGTGATTCACTATACGCCTTACTGTTATAGTAAAATGTGATTGGTCATAGATTATGTTATATATGTTGTATTTTTGTATAAAAATGAGAGACTGAGCCAGAGAGCTCAGTTTTATTCTTAGCAATAAAGCCCACACTTCAAGACTAGCCTTGTTGTTGCCCTATATAGAGAGTTGCAGATATTCACTTAGACAAGCAGAGTAACAGCTGTGACCAAGTAGCAGCGAAAGGCACTACAGTGTGTTAGGAGAGTATACTATTAGAAAGCAGTAAAACATCTGTGTTCAGATTTGAAGTGTAGAGATGGAAGGAGGAGAGAAAGACCACAGCGCACACCTATTTCATTACCCATTAATAGGACTGTCCAGGGCAATATTGCAAGTTGGAAAGTCATGTGCAGTCTCACTTCAAGCGCATATAGTAGCAATTGAAAACTATGAAGCAAACCAAATTTAGGAATCAGGAATATTGTGCAAAATTTATCTAAAAGGGTTGGGCAAAAGTTCCGTAAGAGTGAGGTGTGGTTTAAACTCTAGAGAAGTCAAATTTTAAAACTTTTTATCTTTAATATTTTACTTTTTAAAGTTTATCCTCCTGAGAGTCAGGTTTGGTTTAGCCTTTAGAGAGGTCATACAAAACCACTCTGCAAGAGCACACCAGCAAGTTTGAGCGATTGTATCATGTTTCATACAATGACCTCATTGCCCCACTGTTGCAACACATGATACTGGATGCTTTCAGTACCGCAATAGGCAATGAGTACCTACATCTTCTGATTATGCAGCAAGGTGACTTGGCCGACTATTTATAGGAAACGAGTACCTGCAAATGAAGCCTACCTCGAAATGCCGGCTGTTCATCTGAGAGCAGTAGGCCCTCACAGATGGCCAAAGTTCCCCTTGTTATGATGGCCAAAAGCTTGCATACCCTGGCAAAGGAAATTTGTTTGCTGAAAATAAGAAGACACCCACCTTGACACCCATAATAAAGATCCTGCCCAAACCAAGATGCTGGGTTGTGGAGAAATTGGGCACGTGCTTAAAACTTCCCCAAAGGAGGCAACATATCACTAGACACTCTCACTCAACAAAACTGTTGGGAAACGAGCATTGCCCACAGTAAAGCAAATGGCCTTTAACTGCAATTGGGGAAGCCATACACCTGTCAGGCAGAAGAACCCTAATTTACACAAACTTACCACGCCTCCTTTGAAAGTAAAGGCAACAAAAACAGGCAGTCTGATGCTAGAGCTCACCTACCAGGCAAGCCATTTCCTGTCTGACAGGACGACTGGCTCGTGTTTGTAATGATATACATGTACACCAACTGTGCAACAAGCCTAGGGTCTAGACTTGCATGCAGTAACATGTCAGAGATGGTGAAAGACACATTGCAACACAGCAAGCCATACGGTTCGATGACTGATAGATACCAAATCAATTTTTAGAGTACAGTAAGGTGCCACTGCAATTTCAAGTTCTCAGAACTGCTGCAAATACTGTCATCAGTGAGATAAATCAAGAGGCAATAACTGGCATGTGATTTTTGACTGCATTCAAGTGCAATATGAGATTTAGTGACTAATCCCATCATTTTTGACGACCATAAGAAGCAGAGATAGAAAGCATGAACAATTTTTAGGCAACATCAGATATCTGCAGCCAAAAACTGATGTCACTCACGAAAGTCAATTAAATGGTATAACTTCGTGAGGGCCTGGGGCACATCTCTGCCAACTTGGGATAATATTATACCAACTCGTAGTCTCCTGACAACCTCTGGGAGCTTATTCAGACATTGTGAAATGGTTGATAATATTTCACAAGCTTCTAGGGATAAGAAGTCTGGAACTAACTTTTTGAAAAGAAGCAGAACAGCCTCCAGGGTCGCAGTCATACCCCTGCTGCCACTATCCTCTTCTATCCCGGCACAGGATGTGAGGTAATCTGATTGAATTGAACAGAGGAAAGAGGAAAGAAGCCGGAGGTGCCTGCATTTCTTGCAGAAAAGAATTGTTCCTGACAAACATCATTGGATGATGTTCCAATTGAGTTGAACAAGTGACTGGTACTCAGGCACCAAGCTCAAATCCCCAAACTCACGTGAGCTACCTAGTCACAAATTTGCAAAACTAGTCAGCACTGCTAACAAGGATGTTATTGTTTTATGTACTGAGTCACAATCTTAAGTGAAGGTGCTACCTAGGTGGACGATACAGTTAGTACACTCATCTGCAGACCCAGAAGGAGGAAATTACTAGAGATTATTCCAATTTTCTTGAGGGTGAACCTACCGCAATGTAGCATGCAGATGGGAAATGAAACAATGCCAGGTGTCAGATACTTCAGTGGCTAGCAACAACCACAGATGGAAGGATCTCTGCCTTGGTCCCCATGGCCATGATGCAAAGTGTCCAAAGTGCGAGTTCGAAGCCTGTAATTTATGACAACTTAAAATTCATGTGGCGCAGTACCATACCCAGCATTACTACCGCTGCAGATACGTGAGAGCAGAGATGTTGTGTGTTTGCACTGATCTAAGTTTGATGTGCCCAGTGACAGTATGCACCACAAAACAACTGGTATGTTGACAGGCTGAGTTATTTTCATTTCTGTCAATCGGTAGGGTGGTCGGACCCTCCCGAGTTTTAAAAGTCCAAACCAATCCACTATGGTAAGAAGCCCATAGCAGAAAAGAGAAGGAACTCCCTGTCCGTCATAAAGCCATGTAAAGTATCTCCTGCTGTAACCGAGTCTCATCAGTCATACATGATACCCAAGAGGAAGAAATCAGCCAACACCATGAGTTTGGTGCCCACTGAACAGAGTGAGAATACTCTCATTGGCAGTATCATCTCAGCTGAGGATTTGGTGGAGCTAGCAGTTCAGTCCATTGAGAAACTTTTCACAAGATAGTAACTAGCTGGCAGCGATCATTGGAGTAGGTGATTAATTAAGACAATAGCCTGAAGTGTTAGAATACGGGTTGTATATTCCTTTATTGATGAAACAAAAAAGACAACCTGTATTGTCAAAGCGCTAAAGACTACTGTTGAAAAGCTGAGCACACAGAGGATTATGCCAGAAGCAGAGAGATAAAGCCAAAAAACAGACAGATAAAGAAGACTCCCAATAATTGCCTGATAGTCTCTAATCTGCACTGGCTTGCTAATGCCATCATCTTTCACGAGTTTAACATTCACATCTGCTGGAGTTGACACAGGATTTGCATTCTCCATTCCAAATCTTTCAGCATTTGCAAAATATGATGTCCTTGGTGTAACTTCATTGTTTTATTATCTTGCTCAATGTTGATGCCCAAACAGTAATGCAACTTTCCAAGGTCCTTCATCTTAAACCTATTTGCTAAGTCTTGTTTCACAGTAGCCATCGCTTGTTCAGTATCACTCAGAACAATGAGATCATCTACATACACGGCAACAATGGTTTTTATTCCATCATTATTTTGCACATAAACGCATGTATCTGCATCTGATCATACAAATTTCAGTGACTGAAGGTACTCATTCTAGACTGCATTCCAACATCTTGGTGATTGTTTCAGTCCATACAACGATTTTTTGAGTTTACATACTAGATGCTCTTGTTGTGGCTTGATGAAGCCTTCGGGTTGTGTCATGTAGATTTCTTCGTCTAGTATTCCGTTTAGAAAGGCAGTTTCAACATCCATCTGGTGAACAATCGTGTCATGCTGTAAAGCGTATGCCAGCAATGTACGAATTGACGTGAACCTGACCACAGGTGCGAATGTTTCCTCATAATCCACTCCTGGTTGCTGTGCATATCCTTTTGTTACCAAACTGCACTACCTTCCCCTTCTCAGTAGCAGACTTGACTGAGAAAAGATTTTCAGTTAGATTAGGCACGTGCAGAACGTTATATAATGTGGCTACTCTATTCACTTTGCGACCCAGGTTAAGTATGACACGAACCGAGCCAACGCCTACAGCACCAACTGCCTGACCATCTCCTAATTCAACTTTCTCCACGGTCGATAGTGTCATATAGTCAACAAACCAACCTCGATGTGGCGTCATGTGTCTAGATGCACCCGAGTCAATAATCCAAGGTGCATTGCCTGTTGATTGTGAGCTACTATTTGCAGTAAAGGCATAATCATCATGTGCGTTCGAGTTCTTCTCTGTGGAAGAAGCTGCGTGACTAGCTTTGTGCTGTTGAACAGGTGTACCTTCCTTCGTCCAGCTTTGGAAAGACTGTCTTTTCAGAAAGAGTTTGTTAGCTAAAGTGTTTCGTCCAAAATGTTTTGTTTGAAACTTTCATGTTCGATAGTTACTTCCATTCAGTCTATCGATACTCCATGTAGCGTCACTTGAATCCATAATGATGATCAATGGTCAGGCGCAGAAACTATAGAACACTAGTCATTCGAAAAAACTGGGCCCATAACCTGTTAGAATACGGGTTGTATATTCCTTTATTGATGAAACAAAAAAGACAACCTGTATTGTCAAAGCGCTAAAGACTACTGCTGAAAAGCTGAGCACACAGAGGATTATGCCAGAAGCAGAGAGATAAAGCCAAAAAGCAGAGAGATAAAGCTAAATACTTGACATAATATCTATCTAATGCCGAAAAAAATACACAGTGCATATCTATATAACATGGTTATGCCACACTACGAACAGGAACTAACCAAAAATAAAGATAGGCATGACTCAGACCACAGGTGTTTGACAAAGAAAAGGAACACTAACACAGGTGTTAGACAGTTACTTTGAACATGAAGCAGCTGCAGTGACACCTAATTGGAGGACAGCTGCTTGAGTACAACATCCAGTTAGCAAAAGCCGAGCCGGGCAAGGAAGACGAACCACTTTCAGAAGCGAGTAGACAATAACAGAGGAGATTTTTTCTAAAGCTGTAATAGACTCTTTTTTGCTTACTTTTATATAAACACCTGTACGTTACCGGTATACTGTTTTAGAAAATATCTGCACTTGAGTGAGCAGGCACCCCAACTTACTTTTTCAATCTCATTATGCTTGTTCCTAAAAACTGGCATCTTTAATGGAAGGAGGTGTGTATTGGACTTTATCAAACACAGCACATAATTCACATTTACTAAGGCTCCCTTGATAGCCTGCGGGCATCAGACAAGACTAATTAAGCAATACAATAAGAACCATGTTGATTGAACTCATCAGATTTGCTAAAATAATCAACAGAATCACTATATAGCTATACCATCACAGTATACACTAGTACACCAGCCCTGGGTAGCTATTCCTGGCAAAGTAGCTGCCATAGCTTGAGACACCAAATTTAACTTAGGAACCTCCAGAGCTTATAACCAAACTTTTACTACTTTCAGATGTCACGAATCCTTGTTCATCAAAGCTGCCAAAGAACATGGTTTCCAGAAAAATAAAAGGGACACCTAGAGACCTTTACTACTGGCAGGAATATCAGTGACTATTGCCTTTACTTCAGGATTCCTGAGTTCTTTAATAGATCACCTTACCACTTATCCATCACTATTGATATCTCTTATGCCTGCCTGTTCATTTATGTTTACAATGTACGTTGTTGGAGTACTTGGTAGTTAGACCGAGTACTTCCTGCCGCTTCCTGCAACTCAGCCTATAAGAGGCTGAACTTCTCATTGGTTCACTGCATTTTACATTACACTCTTTAACCTGTATTGATGCCAGTACTCATTATTGAACAGGATACATGTGTATATCTTAAAAGCTTTGAGTTGTATATTTGGGCGGAGGGCTCCCATTAGTTGTAAAGTTGAGGGTTCTCCTTTGCAGTAGTTTTGAGGGCCATGGAGTATAGGGTTACTTCTGGGGAGAGGTAGACTGGTACTTATCAGCCTTTTGAAGACTGACTGCGTTGTTGTATCAGCAGACAGGGGATATGCTTGTGACAACTGATTAGGGAAAAATAATTTGCCCACTACAATTTACTGCAAATTTATGTAAAAGTGATTTCATTTTGGAAATGGCACTGTTTTATAACTTTTATAAGTATTATTGTAGATTTTGGCAATATATAGCACCAGGCAGCCCCCCCCCCCCCCCCCTCCAGTATTGGCTGCTACCGCTCACTGATGAAATTGCTTCCTCTTGACCTGACCAAGAGCAGATAACTCTACCCTTGCCAATGGTCCCAGCTAAATGATGCTTTCATATTGTAGTGTTTTTCCTCTATCACTACCTACACAACGGCATCCATGTACTAAGACTTTAACAACTGGTGAAAGGACCACGTCCAGACGAACGATACAAGTGTTTCTAATGATAATCATTTATTAGATACATTCTATTTAGCAATACACTAGTACTCCAACTCAATCCACAAAACTTCTGTCTTCCTGATCTACAACAATTCCTTTTATAGGAAGATATCAGGAAGGCACGCTCCCTTATTAGGGTCAACCAATCTTACACAACAATACAGTGCATTAACCAATTAATCTGAACAATACAAACACGTAAACAATATTGATCGATCAGGGTAGTGTGCACATGACACCTCCTTCAGTAAGTCCTTCTCTCCTCCTTCTTCAGCCTTTGTTCTGCTCCAGTGCTCTTTCTCCATGCGTTATATCAGAAGGCTCCTATGTTTGCCAATAGCTCAAGCTTCTCTTGGGGGCCATTTATCTCCGTATTACTCAGTGTCAACAGCCATTTATCCCAGGCAGATTTGGGGTAGAACTGGTATAGCTGGTAAAAGTACTCATGCCTGGCATCCAGGGTGGATACAGGCCCTGGATAGCCAGTATCTATGCTACAGCAATTTCGGCACACTTTTAATCAAGGGAAGGGGTTCTGACCACACTCTTTAGGGGTAACAAGGGGTACAAGGTCAGGGGAACTGAGGGGGGAGAGGCTTTGGGGTCACTAGCAATCACACAAATTCCCCACAATATCACTGACCAAGTGGGTGTGTTTAACTCTATATGATTGCTTAGCTGATAAGATAGGTTTGGGGCAGGGTAATGTAGCCAACCTGACATCCCCAACTAATGAGGTAGTTCGCTGAATCTAGTGTGCAGAGGAATAACCATGTGTCAACCTAACAATACCAGACAGCAGGAGAAAACGAGTGTGCAGGAGCCCAGACTAAGGAAGCAACACCTCCACATAAAGAATACCTGTTTTTTCCAAGCACGATTGGGTGAACAACTTGCTGAACTGAAACCTTCCTTTGTGTACTACAATTTATTTGACTGTTTAGCATTGTATTATTGTTATCACGTATATTATTGGTTTAAATTGAATGATGTTATGTACCGTTGGCTAATCGTTGGCTAATTCTAATAAGGGACTGGGATTTCCTTTCCCATTTTTATAAAAGAAACAGTTTTACCATGTTTGAACAGAAGTCTTTTGGATTGGATACCATTTACTATTTGTATCGCTAAACAGATTGCGTCGTAATACGTCTAACTTATACTGAATCTGTCTGGTTAGCCATAGCCGTGGGCTTGTCATTAGTTTTTACAGTCCATGCAGAAGAGTGGGGCAGAGTGACCTCGTGGAGGATAGTCAGAGTTAAACTCGGTGAGAGAGAGGAGTGTAGTTGAGTGGAGAGCTGTTGTGTCTATAGTGGTGTGACAAAAATCCACTACAATAAGAGTATTCGCGACCTCTGTTCGCCGAACACATTGCAATAAAAATAATCAGACCGGCAATAAATTTAATCAATAAATAATCATTTTGTTCGGAACTCGTGGATCAAAAAAAGTAGCTCACTGAATAAAAAAAATAATCAACGAGTATTTATTTATATTGTTCGTAGGTCGCGAATGAAACTGAACACTAAATAAATAATAATGAGCGAGTTGATTTTTTTCATTTTCATAGACCGGTTTCATATCCTCGAAAAACAATTCAAAATAATTGCAAGCATTGAGAATTTACTAAATTGAAGGGCAGCTTGACAATTATTCTAGTTTGTAGCAGTTCAAATTTTATTATTTTCGTAATTATTTTGAAAATTGGGAGTTATTTTCTTTATGATTTGTTCGGTAAACTAAAACATTTCGTTGAATATTCTGTTGTTCTAAACTAATGTTCCGTTGCTTACGCGACATATTGAACTACGAACATCATTATTTTTGGTATTTTGTTCGACGAACAGGTCGCGAATACTCTTACTATGAAATTTTATTTTGGTTTTTTCTTAGTTTTGAAGCAGATTACTGCCATATGTGAGCTCACTCAAAGGTTGTAAACATTACACATAATAAATGAAGAACAATGCCATATTGAAAGTTAGTGATAAGATAAGTTTTGTGCAACATGTGCAAACTGCAATATTCTGTTGAAATACATTCACAACACAAAATAACTTGCTCTCTCTAAAAAAACAAAGTCATTGTTTTCAATTTACAATTGATCACCCAAGCCAAGTGTGTATAATGAGTGTAGTGCGGATTGTTCATCAACATTGTTCAACTTTGTGGTGGATTTTAGTGTACACATCCTCTGCGCACAACCAGTACTACATCCTGGCTTCACTACAATAGCCATTGGACAGCCAGGATACCTAGTAATTACTACCAAGTGGACGGCGACTGTATTTATTCCTATGCCGACCCTGTGTACACCCATACCGACCTCACTGGGCCGGCAGGAAGTGAGTCAGCAGAGCCTGAGCTCCCGAAAGTAGCCTGGGCGAACCTAAGCACCATCTGATGGAAGTAGCCGCCCTTACCCCTCACCAAAGAAGCTGGATCAAGAGCTGAAAGGACTGAGTACCCAGAGACTGGACATGATTGGCTAAAGAGATTATGACTCCGCCTATTACCACAGGGCGCCTATTCCTTTTAAGCCCTTTACTGTATTCTTACTTGTTATGTATTTATATATTTAATCTCATTGGTGTATTTTGTGACATTGCATGATAATTGGATGACTGTTTTTTTGCACTGCCTATAAAAGGCAGAACTTTGGCCATAACAGTCAGTTGTAATTGGGATTGCTTACTTACTTTATTCTGGTTGAATAAAGTCATGTATACTCAACTACTTTGAGATATGCGTTTGAGCCGAGGGCTCGCATTTGGTTGCAGAGTAGCAATACTCTGTCTGATATACATTCGGTACCTCACCGACCCTGTTGTTGTAACAGGTTAATCTAACAACTGGTGGCAGCAAGCTACCAACCACAGCTAGGGATTTTAATGCCCCCAAAATCCACTACAACCTTAAAACAAATAACTTAATGATTGAAGAATTAAATCTGTAGCAGTTAGGATTAACATGAATAAAAACTGTGAGCAGGTGACTAATAATTTACTAACTTCCAGCAATTTATATTTTTTATTTCACTTCAAGTTGTTTTATGACAATTAAATTATATCAATTTTTTTTTTTTCAGTTACCAGCAATTATTTTCCCCAATGCTATATTTAAAGTTTTGATCACCGGATTCCAACAACCAGTTTTCTATTTCAGGTTTTATTCAAAGTTCTTGCAAACAGACAAAAAAGGTATCACTCGCTTCACATTGTCCATTATAAGCTGATCCTTCGGCCACGTTACAAACAAAAACATAGTTTTATCAACACCAAAACTTTATCGGCCATAGCAATAGCTTTTTAGCATTTACCCTTTTCCAATTTGGAATAAATTTGTTTTTTTGTTTGAAATTGTCCTGTCAATAAAACTCAAGTCAGTAGTTAATGCTTATAGAGCAAAAGTCATACAAACACAGTTTTTTTTCTTATTCAAGCTTTAGCCTTCATAGCTGGTTTCTGTGACGCCAAACTACGGATCTTTTATGATGAGTCAGCACTGGCTATAACTATAAGTCGGCTCTCACTTAGCATTCAACTGTTTCAAGGAATGAAGCATCATATTTTGAATGCTAGAAAGCAAAAACTGAATGGAACAACAAGTTTATTTCCAAACCACAATACAATTTACAACATTCACGTGTGACTAAATGCAATAACACTTGACACCGTAATACTGTTAACACTTTGAATAATGTAATAAAATGGAAGATAATGTTTTTGATATGAATTACACTGCTCTAATAATCTTGACTACGCCTGACACAGTTTATAAAATTTAACATGTACTAGTACGAATAACCACAATAATCATAGAGAATAGAACTATGTTAGAAGTTTCGATATTCAGAGCTGACTAATGTTTTTAGTCACCTGCAAGCAGAATTGGTTCAGCTAAGACCAAAACTTTATAATAACCTTTTAAAGGGTTTTTGTGATTAAAGATCGATTAGCATAAATTTGAAAAAGCTTTTACATTAGCAAATATAGTTCGTTTTTGTTTTTACAAAGTACTTGTATTCACAAGGTGAATCTTTTAAGCAAAAACTATATAAAGTTAACTTTGTTTAATGATTTAGATTTCAACGACAGATTTTTGAAGTATTTTGTTCATTCACAGCATTAAGCTGTTGGCAACTGACAATACCAAAACTACCATTTACACATTTATGCTCATCTGGAACAAAACAAATAATGAAATATCGTTGTCAATGAATCAATGAAAGAAAATGACATCAATTGTTTCAAGCTAAATGCAAACTTATAGATGATTTTATCCACATTTAACGAGGGTGTTATAACTTCCAGTGCATACAACGCTTGATTCCGTTCTTAGTTCTTCAACAAAGATGTTGAAAGAAGAGCCCATTCCTGTGAATGATATTCCTTTTTCTATTGCATTACATGTTTCCACTGCATAAGTTATGCTGTGGTCTCCTTTATCCTTCCCATTGCATATTCCACTGACTAAAGATAAATACAGCAATTCAGTTTAAAGTACAAGTAATTACTAGTTATCCCTACAAAATTTGTGTTTTAAATTTCAGCAACTTCTACAATTTGATTCTATAAAACTTTTAGCAACTTAACAGAAGATAGTTTCTTTAAGGTGGGTTTGTTTGTGTTATCCTTCTGAAATATGTACTTTTAACAACTAACGAAATCAGTACAATGTTTACTAGCTGGACTTACTTTGCAATGGCATGTGAAACCGAGTAGGGATGTGATGAAATACCATTCCGTCAATCCAACCAGGGTCTGAACACTTGCTCCCATCAATAAGAAAGTACCTGTAAAATGATATGTGACATGGTTTTTGCTTGAACTTAGGTCATAGAACTGCAGTATTTGCACAAATTGCTCATCAGTTTGATATCCAGAAAAATGTAGTTCCTAAAATATCTTGGCCCATAAATTTTTTCCTGGAGCAAACACCTGTGAAAGTTTTTGATTTTGTTAAAGTTTCGTAAAATGGAAAGAGCTTGAAGCCTTTTTTTCGTTACAAGTTTTTTTGTGTATGTAAGTCATACCAACTGGAGCATTGACCATCATTCTCATTCATGTGAGATCCTGAAGCGGTTAACTTGAGGCTGGTGTCCTCATATTGTTTACTGTAGGTAACTGTTAGTATGCTTCCTGTTTGGACATCACTGTTTAATGCATAGTAGTAGTACCTACTCAGGTACCCTGTAAGACTTCTGTACACACTCCTGCTGGCTGTCATTACTGTAGCAAACAGAAGTTAGAAAGCAACGAAGGTTATTTTCTGAAACTGTACTGCATTAAACCCGCTCGCTAAATTCAAAGTGGAATAGCATAAGTGTGATGGGGTTTATTAGACTTCTGATAGAACCAGTAAACAATACTTAGTCCTAGGATGCTTTCAATGGCCACTCTACATCAAGCATGCCCCATCACAACTGGTGAAAGACACACAGCGAGTGCAGAGATAATGATTAAGGTGATAGCTTATAAGTATAAAAAGCTACCGTGGCACAACAAGCCAGATATACTGGCCTTGAGAGATAATCTCAAGCCTCAATCTTGAAGGCTACCTTAGTCAAAGGACAGAGACTTAGCTGAGCAACTTCAGAGACCCATATTTAATTTTACCATATTCAGATACAGGCAACTCCATACCCAAAGCTACCAGAAGAGCAGGAACCATATAGCTCTCAGGGATACCTCTGAACACACTTATTGTAAAATATCTTATCAACTCTGCCCCTTACTTCCGCCCACTAGGTCTGTTTACTATTGTCCTTGGTTTTTGAATCATTGATATTTATATCCTGTATGCTCATTTAATTACCCATATTTATGTTGTAGACAATTGTTCGCTAAATGGACCAATAACTTCCTGTAGCTCGGCCTGTAAAAGGCAAAACTTTCCACTCATTTGTTGCCATTTGCTGGTATCAATCTGCCACTTGCACTTACTCTTACTTAGCACCGAGACACATTTGTTTGCTCCTGTACTGAGTTGCATGAAGATAAATAAATGTATGCAACTGAATAGCACTGAGAGGTTTGATCGAGCTGAGGGCTCCCAATAGCTTTGGAAATAAGGAAACTCCGTCACAGTATTCTTTGGTGCTATATCCACCCAGTATTCTCTTTGATGTGAGATAATAAATGGTAATCAGGCATTGGGAGGCTGATTGTGTTCCTGTGCTAAGAGACAGGAGGTGTTCCTGGTTACAGATGACAAGTGAGACTGCCACATTCCACTGTATTGGTGGCAGCTGTGAGCTACATCTCTTACTCTGTTGAGCTATCCTGCCCTAGCTCTGCAACCTGCAGATTCTGTATTCTCACCCTTTATTTAGTAATGTGGGCCAAACAACAAATAGTAAGTCAACTTCAGTGATCATTTGGCTTTGGAGAATGCTATAATGTCGCTGCACCGTTCTGAACTCGTCATCAACTAACCACAGCAGTTTCAAATTTTCAGTATTTGGACCCGAGGACTGTATCCTATAACACAAAACAACTACTGCAGATTCAGACTCAACGTTTTTTGCTCCCATCCTATACACACTAAAACTGGCACTTTAGTTTTCGTTCAGGCCAACAGCCAGTTACTGAAATCCAGTGTTCTTAAGCACTGGCCTAGAATCCGCAATTATGGCCTTGAACACTGTAGAACTGCTGTTACTGCTAATCCAAGCCCAAACGTCGGTATACCAGCATCCATTTGAAGATTAGAAAGCGAATCATTCCTATAGTCGCAACACAATGGCTCAGTGAGCCCATTGTGCTGGCAGAGCATCAACAGCAGAGTCAGAACTGAATGCTACAGGCCGCCTGATAGAATCTTCACAATTGGCCATGGGCCAACTTCACCAACACACAGACCAAATTTCAAGTTTAAAGTTTGAAGGAAGCGGTTATGTAGAGTACTTCATTGCTTACTTCATCGTTTTTTGAGTTGGTGCAGAAATAGTACAACCTAGATGTAAAATTGTACTAGTTACTCCCGCAACACGGTCAGCTGTGCCACTGACAGCTATGCCCTTGACGGATACACAGTTTCTGTGGTCAAGAAAGAAAACGAAAACCCACTGGCTAACCAGAGCCCACCTGATTCCATGAGAATGTTTTCCTGAGGCAGATACACAAAACTACAATGGAACTCAGACAGACACAATAAATTAGGAAAACTGAAAAAAAATCAAAGCGGCTGCTACGGACAAACAATTGCTTTGCAGTGGTTTCCTTTAAAGCCAGAAGTAACCTCAGGAGTGCTTCGACCAAATCATTTGAGATTTAACAGTTCCCCAGCACCCCTACTCAACCTTTTCTTTATGTGAATACAGGCATAATGAACCAACCTTGTGTTAGACCATGCACCAAAGACAAAAGTCTCAATATTTTTAGTGACAACAACCAGCACACAGCATACTCCACAGCACAGCCTTTACTTGCCAGCATGACTACTGTTAACCACTAGGAGCTGGAAGAACTAGATGAATATCATTCTAAAGGCAGACTTAGCTGTATATCAACTTCTAAATAAATAAAAGCAAATGAGTTCTTATGCATCCTGACAGCCAAGTTGTTTAAGATACCTCCAAAACCCACCAAGACCTTTTCAGCACTAACCGCTACTGCATTCATCAAAGGACTCAATTCTACTACTGATAGTGGGTTACATGATTTTCATTTGTGTAAATTAACTCTTAGCAATAGCACTGACATTGATCATCCGGCATTACCGAAAGGTAGTACAAGTAAATGCTGTGAAACCCTGTCTCATACCCAACAAGGGCTTCTTCCACTTAAGCGCTAGAGGCTTTTTGTGAAGCAATGTGGGGAGACTGAAGCAAGAAAAATGTTTCAACCCGAAATATTAATTTCATTTTGAATTATGCTATAATAGTGCGTTGCTTTTACCACTCCAATTCCAACTGGTCTTGAGACTACTTACTACTTGTGTTATTACACACCCTAGTGGATTGCCGCTCTAAAGTTGTGTAGCAACTAAATATATGTTGTTGTAAACAAACAACCTGATTGGTATGTTTGAGTAGAGGGTTCTATTTTAGTTGTCAGAGCTACAGTACTAATTGCACTGGCCATACCTACAGTGTACCTTTTTGAGAGTGGCAAAATACTGGAGTCTAGTCGTATTCTGTGGCTAGAAAGGCCAGAATTCATTACAAATAGTTCCAGAAATCTCTAGAAATGAAAACTTTGTGTTGTTTAAATTTTGTACTGCTTCAAACTTATAATGCTCTTTAGGATATTCTAGCTCATATTTGGAACACGCCTTGCCATCCCTTTCAACGTTTTGGTACAACTTTGTCATTTATCAAAGACTCCATGCTAATTAACTTTGTTGATATTAGTCAGTAATTTTAAGGGTTCAACGCAGTATTCTTCAACCAAAATTTTATACCCTTGTTCCCTAACATCCATCTGTTAGACAAGGCTCTGATAATTGTCAATGACAGTTTCGCTACAGCAGTGTTTTGGCTAAAACACTATCGGGCTCTGAAATTACTGCTTCTCTTATAAGTATAATAAACAACCTGGTCTGTATTCAGTACTAGTCAAATACCCCCACATTTCTCCAAGCATATTTCACACACCAGCAGCAAACAGGTGATGCCTTTTTACCCCAAGCGCGCTGTTGGCTGGGACAAATTTTAACTTTGAATTACTTATGACCTGTTGTGGTGGATTTCAGCGTACACATCCTCTGCGCACAACTAGTATTACATTCCGGCATCACTACAATAGCCATTGGATGGCCAGAATGCCTAGTAACTACTAACCAAGTGGACGGTAACTGTATTTATGCCTATACGGACCCTGTGTACCACCTATACCAACCCTGTGTACACCTATACCGACTTCACTGGGCCAGCAGGAAGTGAGTCAGTGGAGCCTGAGATCTTAGAAGTAGCCTGGGAGGACCTAAGAGCCATCTGCCGCAAGTAGCCACCCTTACCCCTTACCAAAAATGATGGATTAAGAGCTAGAAAGACCTAGGACCCAGAGACTAGCTGTGATTGGTTTATGAGCCTATGACTCCGCCCATTACCACAGGGCGCCTATTCCTTTTAAGCCCTTTACTGCCATCTTATTTGCTATGTATTTATACGATTACTCTCATTGGTGTGTATTGCAATGTTGTACTGTAATTGGATGATTGTTCTTGTACACAGCCTATAAAAGGCAGAACTCTGGTCATAATCATCAGTTGTAATTGGGATTGTTACTAACTCGTTTTTATTCTGAATGAATAAAGGCATGTGGACTCAACTACTTTGAGATATGCGTCTGAGCCGAGGGCTCACAATTGGTTGTAGAGTAGCAGTACTCTATCTAGTATACATTCGGTATCTCACCGACCTTGTTGTTGCAACAGGTTAATCTAACAACTGGTGGCAGCAAGCTACCAACCTAAGCTAGTGATTTTGCAGCCCCCAAAATCCGCTACACTGTTATGTTTCCTGTTTTTTTGTATTGTTGCATTTGCTGTTATTCAGACTTACAATTATTTGACGAGGTTTGTCCAATTATAATTGGTAAAGCTTCAGGCTACTCAAGCCAGGCGCAATGCAAAAAATATAATGCTTCAGATGCCTTTTCGCTCATATTATGGCAACTCTGATCCACTCAACAATGATCTGTAAAAGTGGCTTACGACATATCAGATTCAATGTACTCATCTGCGTAATCAAAGTTATGTTGAAACCACCATTTATTTTCCTCAGTGAGACAAGGTACCTGCAGGTTATGCAATTAATTTAAGAGCAACAAATACTAAGGTAGGTAATACTTTGATGGAGCCAGTATGATGTAACCCCCTACTCACTTGTCGCAGTGTTTGTCTATCGATGTATGCACCATTGCTAAAGATCAAGTAAAATTTGTGTGAAGTATCAGTGTTCAAATGATGAGCTTACCAGCATCCACAGAATGCTGCAATCTAACTTCTTCTACATGCATTCTGGATGGAGTGAGTCTTCCACCTGATGCGAAATAGGTTGGTTGGGTAGTTGTTATGTTTATACATTCTCCAATGTGTAGCTCAATACTATAGCTTCCTTTTGGAAGGTTGTTGTCACAGATTCCTTCAACTACAAATAGCTTGATGTCAGGAAAAGAGATTTGTTGCAATAACACTCAAGTGTTTATGCATTCAGTATGGCATAATCTCTGTGGTTTTCTTTTAAAGAAAAGCAAGTAGTAGAAGATAACAAATAAGTATTGGAGATAATGTGCTGTGACATGAGGGTCAATACCACTACTTATGGTGACATAAATAATTGTGAAAGTTGAGTGCCAAGCATCTCAAGTTAAGTTTGCAATCGTTTTCTATTCTTATGTAGACAATAAACTTTGCAAAGTCAACTTGTACTTCTCAACTAACCGGTACAAAAAGTTGATTTTTCCGCATTCGCAAAATTTCAAAAGTACTTCGTGAAAAAATTCAGTTTTCGCTGATTGCTATAAATAACTGTTCATATACTTACTGGAATGTACTCTGAGTAAAGGACTCCAGTAAATAGAGGAATCTTCTGATTCATAGTAGATAATTCCATCCACTCTAGGAGAACATTCTATCCCATCTATTGCCAAGAACCTAGCAACATATTTGTTTTGCTTTTAGGAAAAATTGGAAGGTTTTGTGATAGCAGAAATTGAGACAAAACTTTTTTGTAACAGTTCGTCGGAAAATTAAAAATGGCCATCAATATTTTTCAGATGTCCAAGTTTTGCCTAACTTTACAGCACACTGTTTTCATCGAATATTGTTTTTACGCTCTATTCGCTCCTTTATGAGAGATGGTACTTTCAGTAACTACTCACCACCTTCCACAGTAACTACGGTTATCTTTTGGGCTGGAAACTCCAAACACCCCGCTGAACTTAATTCTGATACTTGTGTCCGAAGCCATTTTTGTGTAAATAACACTCTAAAATCATACCAAAGTTTTGCTCTTCTGAAGAAAGTTATGCAGTTTAAACATTTATCGGAAACTTTATGTAGAGCAGACTAGTGAAGTTGCATGGATATACTGTTTTGATAGACAAGCAGCTAACGATATGAAAAAAATATTTGCTTGTGACATAACAAAATATTTTTCTTTTTAATACTACTAGTGAATATGCCCGTCAGCGTTTTAAAAGTGAGATCATCAACTAGATCTGTGCAATGAGAACTGAAAAACTACCGGGGTTAGTGGTGTTTAATCAGATGGAGTTGATAAGTTGTTCTGTTTAGATTAAAATTTGTAAATTGCAGATAGTGTGATGGATTTTATCAAACACAATGCATTATCAGCACCTACTTAGGACCCCCTGAACCCCTGTAAGCACCAGGCAAGCCTCATCGAGCAATTCAACACGATCCGTATTGATTGCAGTTACGCTGACAATAAAACAGCAATAGAATCAATAGTTTTTGTTATACCGCCCTGCATAAGTCTATACTTATGCAGGGCCAGGCCGGTGTGTCTTTACCAGCACTGGGTAGCTATTCCGGGCTGGCAGCAAGATCCCTCCCATAGATTGAGACACCAAACTTAGCCTAAAAGTTTCCAGAGCTTGTATCCGGACCTTAATCATCACCAGATGACAGTCTTTTTGGGAAAAGAAACCGCCCAGGACCGGGATCTTCAGGGAAAGGAAAATGCAACCTAGAGAGATTTTACTGGCTTGGAGATTATTGGCTCAGCCCCTTACTTCAGGGCACCATATTATTTTAATTAGTTATCACTACCTTGTGGACCACTACCTTTATCTGTTGCGTTTATACATATGCCTGTATTAACCATGAATGTGATTGGAGTTCTTGCTTAACTAGGCTGAGCTCTTCGCTTACTTTTTGTATTCAATATCCTTCGTTCAACCTTCCGCATACAGCACTTTACTTTATGCGCTCTTGTGTTGATGCCACTGTTTTAGAATAAAAAACGAATATATACTACTTGAAAGCGCTTAGCTGTATGTTGGAGTCGGTGCTCAACACTGTTGTAAAGTGATGAGTTTTCTTTTACAACAATCGGAAGAGTTATCCTGGCACAAGGTAACCTTTGTTTGTTTGTTTGTTTGTTTGTATAGCTGTGCCTAGAGGGCAGCCCTAAAGACGCGTCTCATTAGCTTGTAGTTGTTTGTGCAGCACCCCACACCCATGCACACAGTATAATCGGCTTCTCTTTCCTAAAGGTAGAAGGTGATCTTGTACTAGCATGACTCCACAGGTATTATCAAGAGTGCTACCAAGCTACAAGCCACATTGTTTTATGCCCATATCCTACCAGGTAGAGCATTAAGAAGCCACATACTTCGCTCACAGGTAACAGTGGAAGGATTTACAATCCGGTCCACGAATGCCTCTGGGGAATGGTTGACTGCGGGTTAGCAGGCCTTTGAAGGCTAACTGCATTGTTAAATTGGAAGACAAGAGGTTTGCCAGTGACAACTCATTAGTGGATATGAAGTGGATCCCTAAGATTTGCTACAATAGTGTAATAGTTTCTAGTCTAGTTAACCACGGAATACTATTAATCTCAAGTGCTTTACCTTTCTCAAGAAGAGACACCGCTGATATGGCGGTTGTAAATTGATCTGTAGACTCCAACCACTAGTGGGGAGCCCATGGTTAAAGCAAATTAGTCTGGTTATGGTGTACAACAACCTTTATTATCATTCTGTACAGCTCTAGAGTGGTGATCCACTAAAGTATCACAGTAAGCCAAGAACAAGTGCAAGTGTAAGAGTAAATGCAAAGAGTATATACCAAAACTAGCCTTTATAGGCAAGCACAGCAAACTATTGGCCTGAATAACGATGTGACCAATAGCATGTACAGAAAATAAGATAAAACATAGGCATATATGGTTATAAATAGTGACGAATACATCAGCAGTGTAAAGATTTAAAGGTAAAGAGCACCCATGTTGAAGGGGAGGAGCTACTGGGTATATTGTCTGCAGGTAGACTGTCCAATCATCTACTATGTTCCTAGGCTTTCCATAGCCTGATAATTGCCTTCTTTTAGGTTTGAAGGTAGGTAAGTCCTTGACTTGGCCTTTGGAGTCTTGTGGCTAACTTTCAGAGTTCCCGTCTTAGGCAGCCACTTTGTGCCGGCCATGGGCCATTCACACCAGTTTTGCATGCATCTACACTGGCCATGTGAAGAATTTGCTACTGTACTGACAGTGCGTGTTATTTCAGTACTGATATAAGATACTCCCATTTGCCTTTCGGTGGGTTTTTTACTGCAAGAGATTGTCTCCAAACCACAGAGAGATGTATACTCATGTGGATGCCTGCAGAGGTTAGTGTTTACAGGTGTTACACACAAAAATCTATGACAATAGCACCTTTGTGGAATTTTTATACAGTTTCATTAATGGTTCATAGACCAATTTAGAAAATACAAAACCCAGTAAGCTAACCAATTTTAATAACCAAGTTTTTCCCTCAATTGTGGTTAATCATATTTTTTTCTATGATAAGAAACAGTCGCATAAGGTATGAATCAATCAAAAACTCTGAGTAACTGTTTTAGTATTTTATTAGGAGCATGTGCCTAATTGGTCAATGCAATCTGAGCCTCCTGTAATAAATTTGAAGCTAAAAAAACTAAGATTATTTGAGCTTTGAAAAATACTTCAAAACAATAAGTGTTCATAATTTAATAGAATATAGGTATGGGATGGAATATTATCCTAACACTATTTTGAACTTCAATACTTAATTCTAAAAACACCGATTAATTAAACCATGAGAAGATGGTGCCTACTGCTAGTTTTACCAAATAAAGCAATTTTGTCATAGTTGAACTTGTCGTTAGTGAAACAATTTATTTTTATAATGTAATATCTGAGTTATGACAGTGATTGTCATTCACAGCTTTTTTTTTGGTGACACATCGACCGCAATTATAGATTGATTGCAATATTTATTTATTTTTCAGAATCCATCAGGATCTAAAAACAAAGTTAATGAAGTTTTTTAGTTATTTTTTGTTCCATGAGCTACCTCTTCGTATACCTTGTAGTTTTTTTTGCAAAAATACATTGATAATTAAACATTTATGTCAGAATTGCTTTTTGCTGCCAAAATCTTTGGATAATATTTGTTTGTAGAATGAGAAAGAAAGAAAAAAAATTTTCCGCTGAAGTTTATTGTTGACTTGCTCATATATTTCCATGACATTTGAATACAACTACCAGAGATTTTCATTAGATTAATGTATAAGCTTTTCTAAAAAAATTGTTGTTCAAAGTCTAAACTTTCAATGTATCTATTTCTTTTTCTAAAAAAAACACCGCACAAAGTTGATGGTTCTTTGTCAGTTTCAGCTTCTTCCGTTAAATTGTTCTGTTTCAAATATATATTTTCATTATACAACAAACAGTTTTTCAAGAGTTACACTAGCTGTTTTTAAGCATTTGAATTCCAGTTTCTAGCGAGTTCTGTGTAAATATTGAACCATATTGCAGTAGTTTTGCACCTTCTACTATGACACAACGGTATTGTGGGAGATTTGTGTAACATCAGTGACCCCAGCCCCTTCCTTCCCCCTCAACCCCCCCCCCCCCCCCTACCCTGCACCCTTGCCACCCCAGAAGAGTGTAATAGAACCCATTCCCCTTGCACAGCTTAGGTATTTGTATGGATGCTTCTAGATCAAGCTGTGCAACTACTAACTTATAATGCATGCCCAGCCACCCACTACACTGATGAGTCATTCGGAGATTCACTCGGTCATATATGGCCACCATTCGGAGATTAGCCGAGCATATATGGCCGCCAAAGGATAAGCCTGAGTGAACAAGGAATCTGAACAGCCTAATGGAGCTATACAAGAAGAGGAGTAGCAAAGTAGGAACTAAGCTTACAGAGGAGGAGCCTAGGAGCTAACAAGACAATCAACCTTGTTTACTGTTTATTTATGTATTAGTTAGGATGATTTGTTAATAACTTGTAAGCAATTATTGTATTGGTTTACCCTAATAAGGGAGTGTGCCTTATTGTGAAGTCGTTATGTATGACTTGCAGTAATCATTGTATCTTGCTAAATAGAATGTTAATAATAAAGTATCATTATTAACAAGGAACACTCTTGTCGTTTGTCTGGACATTATTAGCATAATCAAGGAGTACATGGAAGCCGTTGTGTCGGTGGTGTAACTAACGATAGAAAAACACTACATTGGTGGCAGCAGTGGGATAGTGAACGAGAGAGACACAACGGATAGGAAGAAAAGAAGGTAGGAAGAGAAGAAGTTAGAGAGAGAAGAAGGTAGGAAGAACTAGGAGCTATACCAAGCCTGTATCTCTTGCATACCACCTTTCCCCTCTTCAGAAGCTACTCTGTGTCAGTATCCCTCTATATACTACCTACCCCGAAGCTACACCGAGCCTGTATAGCCATATACTACTTACCCCGAAGCTATACCGAGCCTGTATACCCTGTATACCACCTTCCCCCCCTCCCCAGAAGTCACACCGAGCCTGTATAGCCATATACTACCTACCCCGAAGCAATACCGAGCCTGTATACCCTGTATACCACCTTCCCCCCTCCCCAGAAGTCACACCGAGCCTGTATAGCCATATACTACCTACCCCGGAGCTATACCGAGCCTGTATACCCTGTATACCACCTTTCCCCTCTCCCCAGAAGTCACACTGAGCCTGTATAGCCACATACTACCTACCCCGAAGCTATACCGAGCCTGTATACCCTGTATACCAGCTTACTCTTGCCAAAAAACAGTCACTCCACCCCCCCCTAGCTGGCCATTGTATCTAACATGGCCACCCAAAGAGCTAGGAGTGCCGGTAGAAACCCTGTCGGAGCACAACCTACCGTAGCGCTGGAGCAACTCACCGAAGCTCTGCAGATGTTGGTACAGCCTCCCCGAGGACCAATACAGACACCCTTCAAGGCCCCAAAGTACGACGGGGCGGGAGACATCGAGTATTTTGTCACTCGGTTCCTCGAGGTCGCAGATGCCAATGACTGGGGCCAAGCTACAGCCCTGATGCATCTCCGAGCAGCACTGAAGGATGAGGCACTAGAGTGTGGACGCCCCCCTCACATAGAAGGTATCTTCGCCGCCCTCCGAGCCCGTTTCGGACTCACCCCAAAGGAAGCGCAGGCCAAGTTAATTGTGTTGCGTCGTTCTGCCCAAGCCTCACTACAACAACACGCCAACGAAGTGGAGAAATTAGTTCGTGTGGCATACGATGACCTACCCCCCCCCCCCCCCGAAGAGTCGACCGAATGGTGCTAGAGACTTTCGCCAGCAATATTGGTAATGCCCATCTACAACAGCACCTGCTGGCAGTCCAACCACACACGATTGAGGAGGCTATTAGAGCTGGAAACGAATTCCTGCAAGTCAAAGTTGGATTCGAAGACAGGCCCTCCATAGTGAGAATAGTGGAAGAGGAGGAAGAACACTTACCCCCACCCAGTGACCGGCCCTCCCCAATCTCCCCCCCTAACCAAGTCCAACAGACAGCCACCCTACCAGAGGACACCCTCAGTGCCTTGATGAAGAACCTACAGACGTTGACCGAAGCAGTTAAGCTCCAGTCCGACGCATTGCAACAATTACAACAACAAGTCAACCCACCCCTTGCCCCCTCCCTCCCCCACCCTTTCCCTACATCCGCCCCCCTCCAGTGTTGGGGATGTGGCACTATTGGCCATTTACAAAGAAGCTGCCCGGTCAAACCTTGGCCATCTACTCCGCCCCCCCCCCCTAACCAGCAGTCAAAAAACGGGCGCCTCCTGCAGTAGGGAAACCGGCCCCTCACTGCCCCCGGGCACCCCGGCGTTATCAAAGAAAGTTGGCTAGAGTAGAACAGTACAACCCCGTACTAGAGGTTCCCCCATGGCAGAGAGAGAGACGGCGTGTAGTACCCATCTCAGAACCCTGGCAACTACCCACCACCAACCGGTATACCCCCCTCCAAGATATAGGAGACGAAGAGCCCTACTCCCCGGTACCCAGTGAAGCAGAGTCGGACTACTACCCTACCGACCTGTATACCCAACCCACCCCTTCTCATAGACAAAGTCTTGCTGACCACGGTCACCTGGTGTGCCACCCTACACAGGACACCGAGCCACCCCCACCTCGTCAGTCCTTGGCTAAGAAACTACTCCCCCCCCTCAACACCGTTGACCACTGAGCGACCCTCTCGTACTCGACATAGACGCTCCCCTACCCCCCAACCCTCAGCAGTTAAACCCGCTGACCTCACTTACCCCCCCATCAGAGCGCCCTTACAAGGCAAGCTACTTCTTACCCGGTCGAGTAGAGGGAAAACCGGTGTCAGTACTCATCGATACTGGATGCACCACCAACCTCTTATCGCAACACCTGTTCAATCGACTGTCCCCAACTACTAAGAGCTCCCTGCAAGAAGGTGATTCACACGGTGTGTTAGCCGACGGATCTCACATCCCCTTCTTTGGTACCATCCGCTTACCCATTCGGCTGCGAGATGTCAAAACGGAAGCCACTTTCGTCGTAGGCCAAATAAATGAGGACGCCATTCTGGGCATGCCATTTCTCACTTCTCATCAGTGTCGCATGAAGTTCGACCTGTCAGTGATAGAAGTTAATGGCCAAGAACTGCTGTGTACAGACCAGCAAGGCAGAGTACTGGCTACTGGAGTCCAGGTGGTTAGAGACACTCAGATCCCCCCCACACCGAAGCAACCATACTGTGCCTGACTACCCACTCCATACACCTTCCCCTTGGTATCGTAGAAGGCATCCCCAACTCCCCCCCCCCCCCTAGCTGCCAGTCTGAATACCCCAAATGACCGGCATCAGCTAGTGGTGAGGTGTCTCAACCCCACCAACCAACCGCTGGACTTGAAAGCTGGCAAAACGATAGGAAGGTACACTGGAGTACACAACGGTGATGTAGGATCACCAGTAAAAGAAGATGAGCCCACTTCCCCCCCCCCTCCACCGCCATTCCCCCCCCCCCCCCCCGTCCCCGAACATCTAAAAGAACTATATGCCCAAGCACTAGGCAACTGTCACACCCCCCAGGAGGCGTTCAAATTGGCACAACTCTTGCACTCGTATGAGGAGGTATTCAGTAAAGGTGACCACGACGTCGGCCTTACCAACCTAGTAGCCCACAGCATTCCCCTGAGACCTGGCGCACAACCCATCCGTCAACATCCCCACAGGCTAGGGCCTCATAAAGAGAGAGAGGCTGAAGAACAAGTAGCCAAGTTGCTCGAACGGGGTTTAATAGAACCCAGCACTGGCGCTTGGAGTTCCCCCGTAGTATTGGTGAAGAAGAAAGATGGCACCTGGCGCTTCTGTATTGATTACCGGCGTCTAAATGCGGTAACCCAACAGGACGCTTACCCCCTCCCCCGTATAGACGAGAGCCTAGATGCACTGTCTGGAAGTCGGTATTTTAGTACCCTTGACCTAGTGAGCGGGTATTGGCAAGTGCCCCTCGATGCAGACGCCAGCGACAAATCTGCCTTTTCAACTCGCTCAGGCCTATACAAGTGGAAGGTCCTCCCCTTCGGCCTCACTTCTGCCCCAGCCACCTTCCAAAGACTCATGGAACGAGTACTACATGGACTTCACTGGAAGTCACTCCTCCTATACCTAGATGAAATTATCGTCATCAGTCCCGACTTCCCCACCCACCTACACCGGCTGGCAGAAGTGCTACAGCGGCTCAAAGCAGCAGGACTTAAGTTAAAGCTCAGCAAATGCAAACTGCTACAGTCACAAGTCCGCTATCTTGGACACCTCGTCAGTGAGCATGGTATTTCCACGGATCCCGACAAAATCGCAGTAGTCTGTGACTGGCCCACCCCCACCTGCCTTAAAGAACTCCAAGCATTCCTCGGTACAGTCGGGTATTACCGACAATACCTCCCTCGCTTCTCCACTACGTCCAAACCCCTGACCAAGTTAACCTGCAAGGACGTTCCATGGGAATGGACCACCCCTCAGAGAGAAGCTTTTGTACAGCTTAAAGCTGGACTGCTGTCTGCCCCCATACTCGGCTACCCAGATGCCGATAGCCCGTATATCTTGGACACCGATGCAAGCGATGACGGTGTTGGAGCTGTCCTCTCCCAACTACAGAATGGTGAAGAAAGAGTGATAGCGTATTATAGCAAAACATTGAGCCCACCGGAACGCAACTATTGTGTCACTCGCAGAGAACTACTGGCCGTAGTCAAAGCCACAAAACATTTCAGGCCCTACCTCTACGGTCAAACCTTTCGGGTGAGAACAGACCACGCTTCCCTTATGTGGCTATGTAAGCGTAAAGAGCCGTCCAGCCAAGTAGCCAGGTGGCTCGAAACTCTGTCGGAGTTCCAGTTTACCATCGAACACCGGAGTGGACACTTGCATGGAAATGCTGACGGCCTTAGTAGACGGTGTCCCTCCGATTGTAAGCAATGTAATCACATTGAAGCCAGAGACTGCGGACCCACGAAGAGAGAAATATTGCAAACCTTTCCCCACCCCTTCTCCCCTCCCCCATCCACCCCAGCTGACCCCACCCCGTCACACCCTCAAATGGTAGCTATCACTCGCCCCCCCACCCCCTGACACCGACCTGCTGGACGCTCAGAGAACGAGCCGCCACCCGGTAGCCATCATCTACCAGGCGGTAAAGAACCATATCCCTATTCCCCCACAGCAGTTGGAACTCGGAAGTAATGAACTCCGACAGCTGGAGAAACGCCAACACTCTATGCAGATCCACCCAGACGGTATTCTAGAGGTACACCAAGCCCGACAGAACAGAGCCCACTGGTGTGCTGTGTGCCCCCCCAGCCTGAGAAGCAAAGTAGTGTGGGAGACACGTGTCTCGGCCCACCGAGGCATACAACGGACATTAAAGAGAGTAGGCCTCACCTGGTACTGGCCAGGTATGACCGCGGATGTAAGGAGAGCCATTAACAGCTGTGAAGCCTGTCAGCGGGCTAAACATGGCGGTACAAGACCCAACCCCACACGGCAGCGAATGTATGCCGGCCGCCCTTGGCAAAAGTTGGCCGTAGACCTAGTGGGCCCCCTCCCTGAGACCGATAGAGGAAACAAGTGGATACTCGTCTTAACAGACCACTTTACCCGTTGGCAAGATGCCCTCCCCCTCCCTGATGCCACTGCCCCTGTTGTTGCCACTGCCCTCGACGAACACGTGTTCTGCTATTTTGGACTACCCGAGCAGATGCACACCGATCAGGGTGCCCAGTTTGAGTCAAGTCTCATGCACGAACTCTGTACTCTCTGGCGGGTAAAGAAGACTCGGACCACTCCCTACCATCCCCAATCCAACGGTTTAGTAGAGCGAAATAATAGGGTATTAGGAGATGCCCTACGCTCTCTCCTATTAAAGAGGCAACCCGGAGAATGGGACTTGATTCTCCCCCAAATAATGAGAGCGTTCCGTGCCACCCCCCATTCTACTACAGGCGAAACACCAAACTTCTTGATGATGGGAAGGGAACTACGGCTCCCTGACCAACTAACTTATCACCCCCCCCCCTTGGTTGAGTGTGTGCCCGTACACGAATACGCCCAAGCCCTACAGGAAAGACTTGAAGAGGTTCATGAGACCCTCCGAATGGAGCAGCAACAGATAAGAGGAGACGATGGAGAGGAGCCGTCTCTATTCAAAACGGGAGATGAAGTATGGCTGGAGAACCGGAGGAGAAGAAAGGGAGAGAACCCCAAACTCCAACCCAAGTTCGTGGGCCCCTATATAATAGAGGAAGCCTACAGTAACCACACATACCTGATCAATCGACACGGCCAACAGTCAGTGCAAAACGGCAGTCGCCTGAAACCATATAGGGCATGCCTGGAGCCATACGGACAAGCCCCTGCAGCTTTAGAACCCGTCCGCCGCCCCAACATGCGTGGCGCTGCTCCCCGCAGGAGAACACAACCCCCTCCCCCTTTACAAGAAATACCCTTTCCACTCCTGGACCTCCCAATGCCTTCCCCTTATACGGCACCCCCCTCCCCTCCAATCTCTCCCCCAGTAGAGAGGCCAGCACCCAGAGCACCTCAACCTGTAGAAGAGTGCTCACCGAATCTCTCCAGCGAAAATCAATCCAATTGGACGAGAACTGGCCGAGCAGTAGGTCATACGGTAAACCCAGAAGTTGTCCTCCCGCCAGTTACACGCCCCCCTCCCTTAGCCCCAGCACCTACAGGCCGCCCTAGACGAAATGTAGGACCACCCCAAAGATATGGCCAACCTTGGTGTCACCAAGTCACTGCAAGAAGTGATATACTACAGGAAGAAAGAACCAAGTTATTGGCTACAGTTAAAGCATTCACTACTAAGCCTGAGGACCACAACCCCCCTTGCCTAGTCTTAAAAGAATTGCTAGAGTCTCCCCTACCCCCCCTCCAAATTTCAGCTGGCTCTCTCCATTCAACCCCCCTGCAGAAGCCCCCAAAGATACCCCTCTTTTCCCCCTCTGTCATGAGTCATACCCCCCAAGTGGCAGAGCAAACCGGTTTGCAGCTGAATAGTCAAGAAAACATTGCCCTTTTGTCTGCTAACTTGCTTACTGAGCAGTCCGCTTGTTTACTACAGCTCCTTCAAAACTACTAGCAAAGCATGAACCCCGAAACTTCCGCCTGCTTACAGCTCGAGGATGATGACGACAACCTCCTGCTCGAAGCTAATCTAGCTGAATATCAGCCACCCTCTACCCACAGCGAGGATCAGCTGTTAGGCATAACAGGAGAGTCAGCATCCACTACGCTACCAGCAGCCACGTCAAGTCAACCTGGTGAGTTGAAAAATGCCTATGATAAGTGGGTACTCGAGAACGCTACGGCCAGTGACCCTTTAGCTCTCACCACCCTTGTGCCCTCTCCCCCCCTAATCGACTTAGATGAGTTTCCACCCCTTGCTCCAGCTAAAAGACCACCCCCTAACCTTCCCCTGGTCCCTACTACCATCATTCCTCCAACAAAACTTGATTATAGCTACAGCCAATGTGTGAAGAAACCCCCCAAGCCAAATCCCCCCTTTTCCAGTGACCCCGGCGCTACCCCGGCTCGGGATAGATGGACCACCCTCAAAAGAACTTCACACCACCCCCACGGAGTAGATCTGGCGTTAGAACGCAAAAAAGTATTAACCGAACGGCCAATTACCACTTCTCCAACTAGTAATAGTCAAGTAATAGTATCCCCCCTATCGTCTCGAGTTACCCCACCCCAGGTTGCCCCCCTACTTCCCCACCTAACAAACGACACTGTCATCATGTTACGTCTGTTGTAGAGACAAAGAGTACACCGTCAGACCTACCCAGCATATCAGTACGGTTGATACAAACGGTCCCTGTTGCCCCCCCCCCCCCCCTCTTCCCTTACGTTGAAAGACGAGCCTACAGTCACCTTTGGAGCTGATGGTAGGAGAAACCCTGCCCGTTGGAGAATGTTGAAATGGATAAGTCAACCTACTGAGGACAAGGTCCAGCGCCTGCTGCGGCGATCCAGTCACCTGACCTGTGCTAAATGTGAATACCGGAGCCGCAATACCCGGCAGCTAGCCGTACACATTAACCAACATTACATAAAGCATTTCTGCCGATGCCGCTTTACAAGTGAGAGCAGAGATACGGTTTATGGACATCAAAGTAGATTGGACAATGACGGAGAGCCTGAACACGTAGGTAAAACAGGGATGATCTATGCGGTAGACAGGCAATCCTACGAGCGCTTCTGTGAATTTACACAATGGAACGACCCCCCAAATTTGAGCAGTGTGTGCCCACGCAAACGGGTACAACTCTTACTTCACCAGCCAAAGTCTCCAAACGTGACCATTCACCTAGTGACACTCAATCCTCCAACAAGCGTCTTTCTAACCCCATCCCCAGCTTGATGTCTGTCCGTTTAACTAATTACCGTACACCAAAGAAGTCAGCCCCTGCCACCACCCTCCCCCCTGTCTCCCCACCTACTCCACCCCGTGAGACTTCTCCCCTTGCTCAGGCACCCCCCCCCCCCTCCCCCCGCAGACACCCCCCGTACCCCCAGCCGACTGGAGACTTTCTAGTCAAGAGAGAGAGTGCAGCCATAGTCTTAGATCAACTAGTCGCAGACCTGGAGGCTGACCTACGAGCGCTTCGCCAGGCACTGCTAAAGCCCCACACCTTGCCAGCCGCAAAAAGAGATATAAAGATGGAGTACGAAGCCGCAGAACTTGAAGCTGCCTCCCTCCGCAGTTTGGCTACAGAGGTCCGAGGCAACCTGTTTGCCAGTGTACAATAGGCTGTATTGTATTAACTGTATTCCTTTCAATCAAATATATATTATTCCCGGTGAGGTACACCACAAATCTTTATTGTTGATTCATTAGTTAGAGACGGTGTCCCTAATGGAGCGGAGTATGTGGGAGATTGGTGTAACATCAGTGACCCCAGCCCCTTCCTTCCCCCTCAACCCCCCCCCCCCCCCTACCCTGCACCCTTGCCACCCCAGAAGAGTGTAATAGAACCCATTCCCCTTGCACAGCTTAGGTATTTGTATGGATGCTTCTAGATCAAGCTGTGCAACTACTAACTTATAATGCATGCCCAGCCACCCACTACACTGATGAGTCATTCGGAGATTCACTCGGTCATATATGGCCACCATTCGGAGATTAGCCGAGCATATATGGCCGCCAAAGGATAAGCCTGAGTGAACAAGGAATCTAAACAGCCTAATGGAGCTATACAAGAAGAGGAGTAGCAAAGTAGGAACTAAGCTTACAGAGGAGGAGCCTAGGAGCTAACAAGACAATCAACCTTGTTTACTGTTTATTTATGTATTAGTTAGGATGATTTGTTAATAACTTGTAAGCAATTATTGTATTGGTGTACCCTAATAAGGGAATGTGCCTTCCTGGTCTCTCCTATAAAAGGAATTGTTGGAGATCAGGAGGGCAGAAGTTCTTGTGGGTTATTGTGAAGTCGTTATGTATGACTTGCAGTAATCATTGTATCTTGCTAAAAAGAAGGTTAATAATAAAGTATCATTATTAACAAGGAACACTCTTGTCGTTTGTCTGGACATTATTAGCATAATCAAGGAGTACATGGAAGCCGTTGTGTCGGTGGTGTAACTAACGATAGAAAAACACTACAGTATCACTCCGAATCTTCTTTCACTATTTCAGAGTCCACTTCAAAATGACTTTAACAACTTCACGGGGTCCTAGACCCAGACACACAATGACAGAGTTTCTGCGAATAATATTTATTTTCTTAATCCATTTAGCAATACAATAAAAGGGTTTTTAGCAAAATCCTCAAGACTTCTGCTGCAAATGCACAAACAAAGCTCCTTTTATAGGAGTAGTAATAAGGGAGCAGATCTTTGTCATGGAGTCTAAGGAGAAGGTTCTCCTGGTTCTCCAGGTAAAGTATGTACCAGTTACCATGATAACCTGTGAGGTACTTTTTTGTGTGCACCAGTTGCTTAGAATGTGTGTTAATTTAATAGTGTTGAATGTTGATTAATACATTGTATGGTGTGTTGGATGTTCTGGAGGTTCTCCTGGAGGTTATCCTGGTCCATTAGGTGCCTTTTTGTGTGCACTAGATGTTTAGGTATTTATTGGTATTTATCGGTGTGGTATGTTGATCCTCCGGTGCCTTTTTGTGGGAGGTGCTTTGAGTTTTTTGAATGGTGCGATGCTGATTCAGACACGGGTTTGTACGATGCTAGATTTGGGGGTTTGAGTATTGTATAGAAATGAAGCGGTTGTATTATTGTATAACTTTATTATAAGCTCTATTGGTGAAAAAAAGACCTAATGTATACCCCTGAAAGATTTTTGATAGATTTTTTGGATAGTTTTACAGTTACAGTTCTGACAAAAGCGTTTTTGTTAATTTTTTTACATTTTGTTAGCATAATTTGTATATAGATAGATATGGAACACTTTTATCATAAGCTCGAAAGTATGTACAGAAGATAGCTCTTTATCTATTTTCATGTATTTATAAACATAAGGTTTGATTTTGTACCAATATTATTTTAGGTATATTGTACATAGAGTATATAAGAGTTTAATATACTATTCACAATACTCTTGTTAATTTTACATTGTATTGTAGAAATAGTCTACTCATTTTCATCAGGCATTAACATCATTACGTATATACATAAGAAAACACATAGATATTCGTTAAAATTTACAGTATTTGACATTTGGGAAATACTTGCAATAGAAAGTATTATATTTGTTTGTTAATAAAGATTTTGAGTAATATCTTTTACTAACTGATACAATGTTTTATAGCAGGATTTTTTAATGGATCTTCGATGATAATAGAGTATTTTGTTTAGTTCCCCTGATCAGCGCTAACTTTGCATATCTAAAACAAAAAATTACTCGGTGTATAAAGTATTTCATCTAATTTGAGTTGAAGTATTAGTTACAATGGTTAGATTATATTAAATAAAAAAGAGAAATCACTCACCGAGTTGTATTGCCCGTTTTGAACTCTTTAAGCACAATTTTTGTCTTGTGCTTGTGATTCTTTCAAATAGTAGAAGAGACATTTCCTACTGAAGGCAGTAAAATCTTATTTTCGGCAATCTCATCTGGAGTAAAGCATTTCATCTGTTCGGATTCATCGAGTTTGTCGGGTATGTTTTGAGCTACTTTTATTGCTTGCATTGGCGTGAAGGCAATGATATCATGACGAAGATGACCAAAACCACTGACTTCTCGATTTTGTAAAAGGATAACTCCTGTTCCAATTAGTTTTATGTCAGCAGCGTGTTTTTCGGGTATGTATAGAACCCCCATCATCAATCCGTCGTATTGCAAACATCTGTAGTTCGCCAGTGATGCATTCATTACCGTTTCTCCATTAGATAATGTTAAATGATGAGTTACTTGAGGAGATTCAAAACTGATTACACTACCTACAGAAAACTGAGAGAGAGTTGCGATACGAACCATGCTGAGCAACTGACTAGGTGTTTTGTTTCTTATTATCCGAGTTACTTGTTTAGCGTGATCAACGGAATAGTCGGTGGAAATCTGATTGGATGAAAGATCGGATGTTTTTCCTGATCAAATCCCATGAAGATCACCAGTCTTGGAACATCGAGTCCTAATGGAGCTAATTTGTCGTATTCTTCTATTTTCACAATATATCTGACTTGTCGTCTGCTACCAAATGTTTCGACATTATAGTGGCAATGGACAAGTTTTTACAGACATCCTCAGCTGGTGCTTCAATGTAAGTTATCCCCAAAAGTTATGGTATTTGATTTAGGTGAAGTAGCTGAAATCTCCCAATCGTTACTCTTTCATTGATATGGCAAGAGTTGAGCATACTAGCGGCATTTTTTGATAAGTAGGAAAGATTTGAAATAGAAGGTTATCTCAGAGTCAATCCATAGTCAATTGTTTTACTTTTATCGAAGTTCCATGGCTTTGGTCTCATTTTTTTAGTCTCTTCCCTGTTATAGATGAATCAGGTGGGATGTTTTCTTTATCATCAGAATATGGCTCGAATGTTGGAGGGTTGTTGGTTTTGTGGTCTTCATCTATATTTATAGTATTGAGTGAGAAGTTGAACTGGAAACAAAATAAAAAAAACCGGAAAATTGAAAAGTTTTGATCTGATAGATTGAAAAATGGAAAAAAACTAATCAAGAGCTTTTAATAATAATAATGAATAATTAAGAAATCCTAAAGTTAACTTTCTGGTACTTCACAGTGAAAATAGTTGATTTTTTACCAATATGTGCTGAATAATTATTTGTTAATTCGCACCTAATTGCTGAGAGTCTTTCTAGCGCTTCAAGTAATTGTAGTAGTTGCTATGTAGATGATGTTGGAGTGAAAGATTTTACTGTAAAAACAGTGATTCTTAAATAGTCGAAGTTGCACTGATTGACCTATTCAAATCTCCTATTTTTTCTGCAAAATGTTGGTTTATCCACACAAAAAGTGTTTTTTTGTCGCGCGAAAACCTCTTTATATTATATATAGGGTTATGCACACCCAAAAAAGTTTTTTCTCTGTAAAAAACTTAATATATATTATGAAGGGTTTCCGCGAATAATGCTGTTTGTTCGCGCGAAGAATGTGTTTTTTCAGATAGAAAATAATGTTTCCTTTGCGCGAAAGCCTATACATTACAAAGTATTTCCACGCAAACAATGACGTTTTGTCAGAAAACGTGTTTGCTTCGTGCGAAAAGAGTGTTTTTTCGTGAAAAAAAGTGTTTAGGTTTTCGCGCAAAAGAAGTGTATTTCCTTTGATCGAAAACCTATATGTATATATAATATAAAGTAGTTTGCGGGAATAATGTTTTTTTATCAGAAAAAGTGTTTGTTGTTTTCGGGCAAAAACAGTAGTTTTTTTGTGAAATAAATGTTGGTTTTTTGCGCAAACAAGTGGTTTTTTTTATCAGACAAAGTTTGTTTTTTTTTTGCGTGAAAAGAGTGTTGCTTTTTAGCGCAAAAACTGGTTTACTTGTGAAAAAAAATTGGGCTTTTGCGTGAAAAAGTGTTTTTTATCAGACGAGGTTTTTCGTTTTTCGCTCAAAAAGAGTGTTTTTTTGTGAATAGAATGTTGTTTTTTGCACCAAAAAGTGGTTTCTTGTGCGCAAAAATGCTAAATACATATGTATAATATGAAGCATTTTTGCACAAATAATGTTGTTTTATCAGAAAAAAATATTTTGTTTTTTGTGCGAAAAGAGTGTTTTTGTTTCCAAAAGAAATGTCGGTTTTTTCCGTAAAAAAAAAACAAATTGTTTCTGACGGAAAACAGTATTTGCGTGGAAATACATTATAGATTTTCGCTTGAAATAAAACAATTTTTGCGCGAAAACCTGATACTTTTGACACAAAAAACCCACTCTTTTCGCGCGAAAACAACAACTTTTGTTTCAGACAAAATAGTATTAATCATGCAAAAGTACTTCATTATGTATGTGTTTTTTTTGCGGATAAATAATATTGTTCTTTGTGCAAAAAATGTGTTCTCTCCTGTTTTGTAAAAATTTTATTTGTTTCAAGCTCAAAAATATGTTTTTTTTGCGCGCGAAAACGATTTTCACACGAATAAAGTTTTTCAGAAAAAAATATGGTTTTTCGCGCAAAAAATGTGGTTTGTTCTTTGGACAAAAACAATTATTTATTTTAGGACCTAAAAATGTGTTTTTTTGCTTACATATGGTTTTTTTTAGCATGGAAAATGCTGTATATCATGAAGGACTTTTGCGCAAAAAAATCTTTTTTCAGGCAAAGTCAGTTAGTTTTTTTCGCAAATATAAGGTATTATTTTCTTCGCACGACAGAGGGGATTTATCTGCGCGAATCCCATTTATACTGGATAAGTTTTTTCGCACGAATGGACAAGTTTATTCAATTCCTTATATGTTACAAAACGCTTTTCTCTCGAGCCTTCTCATTGGGTTCAGTTCATGTCAATTGGTGCAATATTTGCCATTTAAGAACCAATGCTTTTACACAGAAAGCATCCACTTCAACAACATCGTCTGAAGAAACAGCATCTACTACAACATCTACTGCAACTACTAGGATGATTCTCCGTATCAAGGTAAAAAACTAATAAATAATTAATTAGTTTTAGTTGAAAAACTTGCCTAAATGCTCTCTATGTAATATTATGTAAGTTTTAAAACGATTTGTTTATAGACTGGTAATAGATAGTATTTAGTTTTAGTTTTAGTTGAAAAATTTACCTAATGCTCTCTATGCATTATTATGTAAGTTTTAAAACTATTTCTTTATAGACTGGTAATAGATAATATTCATATAGTCACAAATGTCAGGTGTAAACTTCTATTATTATTATTTTAGGATTTTATATGAAAATTAGCATCTTCTTCATCAGAATTCAGTAGGAGTCAGTTTACACTCAAACAAATATACACAACATTTAACTAAATCAGGAAGAAATTCTTCATTTATAACGTAAGTCTTTATAATCGTACCAATTGTAATCGATTCAAATATACAACAAAAAAACTTAAAGTCGAGTTCACTTTTTTTTGGTTTTTATTTTTGCTTCATAACATTATTTTTTTTATTTTAAAGTACTAATTATCAAAGATGAGAGGAGAAGAACAATTTTCAACAGAAGTTCCATCTTGAGCAATAACTGAAAAGTTACTACTTGTTGTTTTTTTTACACTGTGAAAAAACAACAAGACGACATTGTATAAAAATTGTGCGTCATGCATTAAACAACAGATGTGTAGCGAATGTCATCTACAATGAAAAAAAAGATGAAAAAAAAGTCGAAGTTCTTTTAAAAATGCTGGAAATCCTATCACATGGAAAGATGATAGTTTACTCGATACCAACTCGTTGTTTTTACAACGTTCTTTTCCTGTTATTAATGCAATGACTTATGTCGTTGTAACTTATCCGGATAATCACTGTAAACTCTTGTCATTAAAATTACAAAAAAACCTATAGTGGAGCTTTCCCCCAGAGGACTTTTTCAAGTTCATTTATGATGAGCTTTCTTTTTATGAACAAGAGATTCGATGCTTGATGAAGGTTATCGGAGACAGTCATTTGTTACAAACTGGAGTCATACGGGTAGACAAACAGGTGAAAACATTGCGGCGGCTGGATTTTACGCACAATCTCGGAAAAGACAGCGCTGTTCAATGTGCTTTGTGCAGAGAAATATTACTAAAATGGAAGAGTGAAGATGAACATCCAACAAAAGAGCATGCTAAAAGTTTTCTGCATTGTTGTTTTGTTAAAGGATTTTCCACTCACAATCGATTGTATAGATCCAGGAAACTAATTGAAAAAGAAATGAAAAACATCTCCATTGTCAAAAGTTATACAGTCAAAGAACAAAGAACTAGACGGACAGCGGATTCGACAGCAGAGGTTTTACCCCTCAGCATCTTGATTGATCGTGCTGGTGCACCCAGATTAGCTACTGAATCAGTGAGAGAAGAAAGTTTCAAGCAATGGAAGGGTAAAGTTTCTATGAAACTCCTTTCCAGTGCAGGTTTTTACTGTACTAGATTTGGAGGTGGTGTAAAATGTTTTTTTTTGCTCGGGTGAACTCAAAGAATGGAAAGAGAGTGATATACTGTGGGAGAAACACTGTCGTTGGTTTTCAGACTGTTCCTTTTTACTCGCGAGTAAGGGAGAAAAAGACTTGGAAGAAGTTTACAACCAAACAGAAAAATCAAAAAAGTGTGAGCGTCAGCTTGAGCCATATTGAGGAAAAATGAAACGTATAGCGCAGTGTGATTAAAAAGAGACAATGAAACCTACCTGCAAAAAACTGGGGTATAGTCAAAATTATAACAAAACAGTCTTAGTGTTGATTGGAAAACCTTTTGAGTGAGTAGGACTTATGATTGAAGCTTTACACACTTTGGAAAATAGTCTACTCCTGATGAGAATCCGAAAACAAAGTTGAAGAATGTCGATGAAACTTATGTTTCGTATGAGAGTAAATCAGGGGTGTGTGGTGGAAAAGTTTTATTAGACGCGAAAACAACTAAAGTGATAAAGAAAGATAAAGATCAGTCGGAGCAAAGCATACTTGCTCAACGCGTGACTGAGTCACATAAAAAAGTATTCGCTAATCATATCTCTCTTCCATGTGGTCATCTGATTTACTGCAGTGAGTGTAAAGAAAAAAAACTTACCGAATGCTCATCAGAACTAAAGCATTTTCCAATCCATGATTGTCAAGTTGAGATTAAAGGATTTATGAAGATCTACGTGATTTGTCGCAATATTTATTACAGTTTACCTCAAAAAAAATACGATGTTGAATCATTAATTTTTTTAAAGAATAAATAAATATTTTCATTTGACATCGCATCATTCACATTTTGTAACTCAACGGAATAACAACAAATATGTTGCGTGTTGAAGAGTTTGCTCACCAAGAAGCTTCCAATGCTATTGGACCGAAGACCTTTTTTGGCTGACGTTTCTGATGAAATGTTGAGGATTTTATTTTGTGGAAGAATGCGTATACTGTGTACTAGGACAAAGTTTTTACAAGCAGGCAACAAATCTATCACTACTAAACTGTCACTGTCCACACATTGATCGACAATGTAACACTTGTGACAGATACGCCGAATTGGTAGAAGGCGCCACACCTACCGAACAAGAACTGACAGATGCTATTGACTGGATTGTTAAGAGACAAGTTTTAAAAAATACCAAAATGGGATTTTTGATGCATGAGGAATGGATTAACACTTTTTTGAATCTTTCCTCTGCTGATTTAAAGTCTCCATTTATGTTAACAAATTTACGTGCGCGATTAAATCACTACCTGCTACCTACAACTCAAAGCAAACTACCTTACCAACGTTTGAAAGATAGGTTGCTCGCAATCGCAGAAGGTTATCCATATGCCTACAGTCTTGATGAAGAAGATTACTCAAATGACTCGATGAATGCTGTTGATTCAACAAACGTATCCAAGGATTCATAAAAGAAGCGTTACAAAAAATCCTGCTTCATTCATTACTGAACTGCACAAGAAACATGAGCGGAAAAACTCGAGGGTTCAAGTCGATCGCTACATTGGCTGATTTTGTTCCTAACTTCATAAATAACCACTTTGAACACATTCCTTTGGAGCGCATGGATCCTCTTTTTGTTCAACACATTACCAAAGAAGTATTTTACTTCGTGTTAGGAATCAATCTAGCTCGCAAATCGATACAAAATAGATTTTTTTGCTGTAATTGTATTTCAAGAGCGAATCTTCTTGAATGCTTAAACTGCTTTAGGAACTTTGATCCAAAAGTCTGTTGTCCACAAGACAAGATGATAGATTTTGAGGATCTCAAAAGAGCGATCAAACTGATTGATGTAAAACAATGTTTGGAAGATGCTGAGCTCGATGAATTGGTAGATACTTCTATTTTAAAAGGATTATCCTTAATTCAGTGGACAACTTCGCATATTCTTTTGTCTCAGACACGACTGGAACCGTACTTACATTTTGATAACCACTTTGATGGGATTGTCTCACATCTCCAAAAGCAGCTGAGCAAGCTGAATAAGTCAATAGTTGTTTACGTATAAATGACAAGTCCGTCAACAAATAAAAGCATTTAGTAGTCAACGCTGAAAGCAAAAGCATTTTGGAGATGAGTTGTACATTCGTCTTGCTATTGATGGTATCATTTCTCAATGCTAGTGGAAACTTTTATACCGACAACATTGATGAATGTATTGATGGAGTTATGGAAAGAGATGGTTTTATTTTTATCACCTTTCGAAAGGAGTATACGATATACAGATGTAAATGACAATAACTGCATGAGACTCTAACCCTCCAAATTTTTGTATTGTGGTTTTTCATTCCTCAAAACGCCTTTTGGATTTGCAAGAGTCAAACCTCTACAGATGAAACATCTTGTAATACTCCAACAAAATACACCCCAAATGAAGCAGAATGTGTGATGGGAGTTAAAACTAATACGGAATGACTTACCCAAAATGCAACGCTATTTTGGAAAGGAGAATTGTGCGCATTTGACTACAAAGCCTCACGTCTGATCTGTCCACTGACAAAAGAATTTGAGACATTCGACTTTGCATTCGCAAGATGCAATCGTTCGATCAACATCGAACCAGAACCAGTTACTATCATCACCGATGTCGATGGTATCAAAAGTGTGAATTTGTCGTTTTCGAGTTTTGAAAGTCTAAAGACTGTTCAAAACAAGATTATCATCAGTATCACGTGTCAAGGAGATAAAAAATACAGGTGTGATCCCAACGTTCTATATACTGAGTTGTAATTGTAACATATTAACCAAATACAGCTGATATTTAAGACAGTTAACTCTAGATGATGAAAGCGTGAACTGGAGTAAAAAGTCTCTCTCTCAATAAAATGGAATACCGATTCTATCTTCTATTATTTCTTATCCTGTTCAGATATTGTCTTGCAACAGAGACTCATCCATTCAATTTATCTCATTGAGCTTCGGGTTGTCATCATGGAATTCTTGGTATGGAAGAAGTTTATTCAGTGAGCCGTATTTTAGGACACACTTTAAAATATCGTTTGTATAGACTCACATGTATCATGGAATCTCCCAACCAACACAACACCTGTGACAGGCGTGATAGGTGGCCTCAACACTACTTTGTTTGCAAAATCGATGAGGTTTTAACTTATATCCGTTTATACATGGAAGGATCATTAACTATAACTCGGAAAACAACTACTCGTACAACGACGACAACAACTCCAACAACGACAACAACTCCAATGACGACAACAACTCCAACGACGACAATAACTGCAATGACAACAAAAACTCCAACAACGCCAACAACAACTCTACCAACTAAATTTTCAACACGTCCCTCTGCTTTACGCGGCCGGGCTTACGTTGATTTAGTTTTAAATTCACAGATGACAACAACAACTCTACCAACTACACTTCTACCACTTCCCTTTGTTTTACACCCTCAGGCTCACGTTGATTTAATTTTGGAACGAACAGGAGCTACAGACTCTACTATACACTACTCTACAAAAATCGAAACTACTATGGAAACAACTAATGATTGGATGTGTGAAAAACACATCATATGCAAAAAAAATTCGGTAGCAATTACAACTCCATCACCCCCTGTTTATAGAGTTTCTAGTTATAACAATTTGGAGGATTTTTCAGGATTATCTCTGTCTGTATCGGAAGATACTGAACTGAAAAATGGAAAAGATCTTTTCATCATCATTCATGCTGAATGAGCCAATATTTCTTGCAATATCATTAAATATTTTACAAATTAAAAAGTTTTTATGGGCCTTAATACTACGCTTTTCAACCTATTACACTTTATTTCATTGCATTCACTTTATAAACTACTATTATATACTTTATTACATTTACTATTACCGTTTTTTTTTGTTCAAATAAACATAATACAACCACTTCATTTCTATACAATACTCAAACCCCCAAATCTAACCTCGTACAAACCCATGTCTAAATCAGCATCACACCATTCAAAAAATTCAAAACGCCTCACACAAAAAGGCACCGGAGGATCAACATACCACACCAATAAATACCAATAAGTTCCAATAACCAATAAATACCTAAACACCTGGTCCACACAAAAAGGCACCCAATGAACCAGGAGAACCTCCAGGAGAATCTCCAGGGTAACCTCCAGAACATCCAACACACCATACAATGTATTAATCAACATTCAGCACTATTAAATTAACATACATTCTAAACAACTGGTGCACACAAAAAAGTACCTCACAGGTTCTCATGGTAACTGATGCATACTTTACCTGGAGAACCAGGAGAACCTTCTCCTTAGACTCCTTGACAGAGATCTGCTCCCTTATTACTACTTATAGGAGATGTTGAGGAAAGTTCAACCCTTATTAGGGTGAACCAATCATACAATGTAACAGCAAGAATACAACAATCAAAACATACAGTACAAATTTGTACACAAAGTCATCCAATGATATCAGTAAGCACGTGTCAAAGTGTGCTGGGCGTCTTTTCCCGCTCTTTTTCCTTGCTTGGCATTCTTTCACTCCTTATTAGGGCATCTTGGTACTTTTCCACTCCTTATTAGGGCATGCAGCTTTTAGTCTGTTCTCCCAGTTACCGTACTCTGCTCATCTACTTTCTGAGGAGGGTATCGTGCCCTATAGGCCGCAGGCTAACTATTTAAACCTCTTTGGATACTGGCCCGGGGTAGCTGACCCAGGGTAGGTTATATATGATATATAGGGTCTATACAGTGTCCATACAGGGCCGGGGTCCTCAGTATCCATTTTCAACTGAACGCTGCTCATGCCTGCCAATCAGGTAAGTATGATTGCTGTAGGCCTCTTCTATCAGGTAAGGTCCGACAAACTTGGGCTGCAGTTTTGGGTTTTCACCCTTCCGTCTTCTCTTGTTTTCTGGCCACACATTGTCTCCCGCATTAAACAGGGAGGGTTCCTCTCCTTCATCACCTCTTATCTGCCTTTGTTCAGTTCGGAGGGTTTCGTGCACTTCTTCAAGTTTCTGCTGTAGTGCCTGGGCATACTCATGCACTGGTACACACTCGACTAGGGGGATGATACATCAGTTGGTCGGACAGACGCAGTTCTTTACCCAGCATAAGGAAGTTAGGGGTCTCTCCTGTAGTGGAATGGGGGTAGCACGAAAGGCTCTCATTTGCTGGGGAAGGATCATGTCCCACTTTTCAGGCCGCTTCTTCAGTAGGAGGGAACGCAGTGCATCTCAAAGCACCCGATTGTTGCGTTCTACAACTCCATTGGCTTGGAGATGGTAGGGGGTAGTCCGAGTCTTTTTGACTCGCCAAAGGGTGCACAACTCAGGCATGAGACTAGATTCGAACTGAGCACCCTGATATGTGTGCATTTGTTCAGGCAGTCCAAAATAACAAAACACGTGCTCATCTAGGGCGGTGGAAAATACTGGGGCTGTAGTGGCGGGGAGGGGAAGGGCATCTTGCCAGCTGGTGAAGTGGTCCGTTAAAACAAGGATCCACTTGTTACCCCGGTCTGTCTCTGGAAGAGGGCCAACTAAATCTACGGCCAACTTCTGCCACGGCCGGCTGGCATACATTCGTTGTCTAGTTGGGTTGGCTCTCGTTCCACCGTGTTTGGCTCGCTGACACATCTCGCAACTGTTGATTGCTCGTCGTACGTCAGCAGTCATGCTCGGCCAATACCAAGTAAGGTTGAGCCTTTTGAGGGTGCATTGGATACCTTGGTGGGCCATGATGTGGGTTTCCCAGACCACCTTCCCTCTGAGACTGGTTGGACACACAGCACACTAGTGTGACCTGCGTTGCCCGGCTTGGTGTATCTCTAGGACTCCATCTGGCCGGAGTTGCTTGGAGTGCTGACGCTTTTCTAATTGCCACAACTCATTACTGCCTAGCTCTAACTGAGAGAGATCGATGGGAGAGTGAGTCCTGATGGCCTCGTATATGACTGCCACGGGGTGACGGCCGGTCTTCTGGGTGTCTACTAAGTCTGTGTCAGGGGGTAGGGGGCAGGAGCGAGCGACAGCATCTGCTTGGGGACTGGGTGCAACGGGGTTGCTCTGTGTAGATTGAAAAAGGGGGGTAGGGGGAGGGTGGGGAGAGTACGGACTATTTCCTCTTTTGTATGTCCGCCATCTCTAGCTTCTATGTGTCCACATTGCTCGCAGTCTGGAGAACAACGCCTACTGAGTCCGTCTGCATTTCCATGCAGGGCCCCACTACCATGTTCAATCGTGAACTGGAACTCTGACAGTGTCTCGAGCCATCGAGCTACTTGGCTTGACGGTTCCTTCCTTTTGCATAACCATATGAGAGAGGCATGGTCTGTCCTGGTCCGAGAGGTTTGTCCGTAGAGGTAGGGTCGGAAGTGGTTGGTTGCTCTGACCACTGCTAGTAGTTCCTGTCAAGTGACGCAATAATTGCATTCAGGGGGACTCAGGGTCTTACTATACTAGGCGATTACTTGCTCTTCACCATTTTGTATTTGAGAAAGGACAGCTCGGACGCCGTCATCACTGGCATCGGTATCTAGGATGTATGGGCTATTTGCATTGGGGTAGCCGAGGATGGGGGCGGAGAGCATTCCTGCCTTAAGCTGTACCCAAGCTTCTCTTTGAGGGGGTTCCACTCCCAGGGGACGTCTTTGCAGGTGAGTTTAGTTAGGGGCTTAGCTACGGTGGAGAACCGGGGTAAGTACTGCCGGTAATACCCGACGGTACCAAGAAACGCCTGCAACTCTTTCAGGCAGGTAGGAGTGGGCCAGTCTCGAACTGCTGCTATTTTCTACGTGGCCCACGTGGCCCAGGTATCAAACTTGTGTTTGCAAGAGCTCACACTTGCTGGGTTTTAGCTTGAGGTTGGCCACCTTTAGCTGCTGTGACACTTCGGCTAGCCGGTTGAGATGGGTGTGGAAATCAGGGCCGATGACAATAATATCATCCAGGTACAAGAGGAGTGATTTCCAATGGAGGCCATGGAGTACCCGTTCCATGAGCCTCTGGAAAGTGGCGGGGGCAGAAGTCAACCCAAACGGAAGGACGTTCCATTTTTACAAGCCAGACTTGGTAGATAAGGTGGCCTTGTTGCTAGCGTCAGCGTCTAGGGGGACCTGCCAATATCCACTGACCAGGTCGAGAGTACTGAAGTAGCAGCTGCCTGACTGGGCATCCAAGCTCTCATCTATCCGGGGGAGGGGATAGGCATCTTGCTGTGTCACCGCGTTCAAACGCCGGTAAGCGATGCAAAAGCGCCAGGTGCCATCCTTCTTTTTCACTAACACCACGGGGGAACTCCAGGCGTTAGTACTAGGCTCTAACAATCTTTTTTCCAGCAGTTTGGTCACTTGTTCCTCCGCTTCCTTCTCTTTGTGGGGACCAAGTCTGTGAGGGTGTTGTCTGATAGGCTGAGTTCCAGGTTTCAAGGGGATGCTGTGTGCCACGAGGTCCGTGCTACCCATACCGTGGTCTCCCTTGCTAAACACTGACTCGTAAGAGTGTAGGAGTTGGGCTAGCTGGAATGCCTCTTGTGGAGTGTGACAGCTGTCTAGAGCTTGCAGGAATAACTCCTGCAAGTGTTCTGGCACAGGGGAGGGGAAGTGGGAAGGGGGCAGGGGGTAGGTCCACTCTCTCTTGCAAGTAGCTCAATGTCGCTGGTGATTACGCCAGTGTACTTGCCGATGGTCTTTCCAGCCTTGAGGTTCAGTGGTTGGTTAGTGGGGTTGATGCAGAGCACCAACAGGTGGTGTTTGGCATTGGGGGTGTTGAGACTTGCGGCCAAGGACGGGGAGTCTGGGGTACTTTCTACGATACCGAAGGGAATATGGGCGGGGTGTGTGACTTTGCAAAGCACTGTCATCTCCATGCGTGGGAGAATGTGGGTGTCTCTTATCACCTGTATGCCTGTGGTGAACATCCTGCCCTGTTGGTCAGTGCATGCAAGTTCCTGGCCATTGATTACGACAACTGATTGATCCAACTTCATGTGGCACTGGTGAGCGGTCAGGAAGGGCTTACCCAGGATAGCATTTTCGTTTATCTGTCCTACTGCAAAGGTGGCTTCTGTTTTAATGTCCCAAAGATGAATGGGCAGGTGGACTGTACCAAGAAAGGGAATGTGTGAGCCATATGCTAGGATGCCGTGGGAGTCTCCTTCTTGGAGGGAGTTTTGAGTGGCAGGAGACAACCGGTTGAATAGGTGCTGCGACAACAGATTGGGGGTGCACCCTGTGTCAATGAGTACCGACACTGACTTTCCTTCCACTCGGCCAGGTAGGAAATAGCCCGCCTGGTATGGGCGCTCTGGTGGAGGATGTAGGAGAGTGGCTGGCTTGACAGCTGAGGGCTTGGCGGCAGGGGGGTGTCGTTCTCTAGTGCGAGACGGCTGTTTATCTGTTAGCAGGGTTGAGTGACAACGAAGTATGTTTCTTTCAACTTCCTCTGCGGGGTAGTACACCTCGTGACCGTGATCAGCTTGAACAGAGGGGTGTTGTCTATGGGGATGGGGGGTGTGTGCAGTGTGCAGTGGCAAAGGAAAGCAAACTGGTGAAGTCTCATTGCTGATGTGGTGTGCAGCTGAGTAAGACTAGAAATCTCCTAAATCTTGCAAGGGGCTGTACTGGTTGGTAATGGGCAGCTGCCAGGGCTCTGGCGTCTGTACAACAAATCGTCTTTCTCTCCTGGGTGGTAAAGTTGGCATCACAGGGTTGCGTTGTTCCAACTCTGTCATCTTTTTTCTATAGTTCCGGGGTGCCCGGGGGCAGTTAGGGGCCGGTCTCCCTACTGCAGGAAGTGCCTGTTTTTGGAAAAGTGTTGGGGGAGTTGAGGTAGATGGCCAGGGGTTAACTGGACAGCTTTTTTGTGGGTGGCCAATGGCACCGCACCCCCAACACTGGAGGGGAGGTGACGGGGTGTGGGGGTATGAGGGAGTGGCAGCAAGGGAGGGTTGTGGTTGCTGATGCAGTCTCTGCAACTCTTCCGATTGGAGTTTGACAGCCTCTGTTAGCATCTGCATGTTTTTCAACAAGAATGAGAGAGCGTCTTTGGGCATGGTGGCTGCCTGATGAATCTGGTTAGGGGAGGTAGCGAGAGGGGGTCCATCTTTGGGGGCAGTGACTCCTCGTCGTCATCTTATACCAGGCTCACTCTGGAGGGTTTCTCCTCGAAACCAGTTTTTATTTGTAAATTTTCATTCCCTGCTCGGATGGCTCCTTCAAGATTATGGGGTTGTACAGCCAGCAAGTTTCGTTGCAGGTAAGCGTGGCCTATAGTGCTGGCAAAAGTTTCTAGAACCATCCGCTCTACTCTTTTTGGAGGGATGTCGTCGTATGCTACGTGAACTAACTTCTCTACCTTGTTAGCATGTTGCTTCAGTGAGGCTTTGGGGGAGAGTCGTAGCACAATCAACTTGGCTTGTGCTTCTTTAGAGGTAAGTCCAAAGCGTGCACTTAAGGTGGAGAAGATGCCTTCTACATGAGGGGGACGGTCACACTCCAGGGCATCGTCTCGCAATGCTTCTCTGAGGTGCATTAGGGCAGCGGCTTGACCCCACTCGTTGGCATCTGCAACCTCACTAAACTGAGTGATAAAATATTCGACATCGCCTGTGTCGTCATACTTGGGGACCTTGAAGGGCGTCTTTGCTGGCCTTTGGGGAGATTGCACCCAGTTCTGCAGGGCTTCAGACAGTTGTTATAAAACTATCATGGGTTGAGCTCCAACGAGCTTCCTGCCAGCGCTCCTAGCTCTTTTGGTGGCCATTTTCAGTCAATGGCAAGCTATGGAGTATTGAGTGGTTAATCTGGCAAGAAAGAAATCAGTATACAGGGTTATCCCGGGCCGGGATAGCTTCTGGGAGTGGGAGGGAGTAGTATACAGGGTGATACTGGCACTAAAGAACTCCTTTAGGAAAAAAAACAGTAAACGGGGTTATACCGGCACGGTATTGCTTTGGGGTAAGAGGACGGTGGTATACAGGGCGATACTGGCACTGTAGAACTTCGGCATAGGAGGGGGGGATGGATACAGGGTGATACAGGCACTGTATAACTTCGGGGTAGGGGGGAATGGATACAGGGTAATACAGACACTGTATAGCTTCGTAGTAGGGGGGAATGGATACAGGGTAATACAGACACTGTATAGCTTTGTAGTAGGGGGGAATGGATACAGGGTGATACAGGCACTGTATAGCTTCGGGATGGATACAGGGTGATACAGGCACTGTATAGCTCCAACTTCTTTCTTTTCTTCCGTTGTGTCTTTTTGTTCGTCAAATCCCTCTGCTGCCACCAATGTAGTAGTTTTGCACCTTCTACCACAACACAAGGGTATCACTCTGAATCTTCTTTCACTATTTCGAAGTCCACTCCGAAATGACTTTAACAACCTCACGGGATCCTAGACCCAGACACACAATGACAGAGTTTCTGCAAATAATAGTTATTTTCTTAATCCATTTAGCAATACAATAAAAGGGTATTTAGCAAACTCCTCAAGACTTCTGCTTCAAATGCACAAACAAAGCTCCTTTTATAGGAGATGCAGAGAAAGTTCACCCCTTATTAGGGTGACCAATCATACAATGTAACAGTAAGAATACAACAATCAAAACATACAGTACAAACTCGTACACAAAGTCATCCAATGATATCAGTAAGCACGTGTCAAAGTGTGCTGGGCATCTTTTCTCGCTATTTTCCCTTGATTGGCATTCTTTCACTCCTTATTAGGGCATCTTGGTACTTTTCGACTCCTTAGGGCAGGGCATGCAGCTTTTAGTCTGTCCTTCAAGCTACCGTGCTTTGCTCATCTACTTTCTGAGGTGGGCATCCAGCCCTATAGGCCGCAGGCTAACTATTCCAACCTCTTTGGATACTGACCCGGGGTAGCTGACCCGGGGTAGGTTATATATGATATATAGGGTCTATACAGGGTCTACACAGGGCCCGGGTCCTCCGTATCAATTTTCATGGGGGAATTTGTACCTAGGTGGAGGGGGAAGGAATCAGGGGTTATGTCTAACTTGTTGGTTGACAGGACAAGGGGTGGAAGGGGGTCTGGGGGTGGGGGGCCGGGGGGTTGACAGTACCACGTAAATCTCTCACAATATCCTGGTCTCACAGAATATTATTAAGTTCAAGTGTTGCACTTTCCTCCAGAAGAAACATTCCCGTTCAAGTCAGTGCCACTTGTATAAAGACTTTAGCAATTAAATTGAGCCCGTGATTCAGACATACTAGCCAAGGAAGCTCGGTATAACAACATGTATTTCATTGCTAAACAGCTCTAGGGAGGCACTTCACTAGAGTATACAATAGTGAGACAATTCCATAACTAGCACAAATCGGGCTACTGAATGTTAATGGTTAGATCCTAAGAGCCAATGCAAAGATTATAGTATGATAAGTTGGCCAATCACTAGCACAGAAATTAAAAACAGCAAATCATATTTTGAGGCTAAATACAATAACAAATAACAAGATAGTGCGCAGTAACAAACAGTATGGGCGGCTAGCGGCAAATAGGCGAACTTAATAGGCAAGCACTGTTTTTTGTGTCGAGGTCTTATCTCTTGGCATACTCTAGAGCTTTTTGTAAGCTAAGATTCAAATATCTCAAGGTTGGAGGGTGTGGATACACCCTGGATACATTCTTCTGAAAGGCTGAGGCCATTTTCAGGATCCTCAGCTAAGGCGTCCACCATTGCCCGGTATGACCAACCCTGGGTATCCTACTCTGGATTAACACCAGATCTGTATGAGTCATGACCTAATCTGCAGTAGTTATGACCGACCCTGTCATATTTTTACAGAATCAGGCACACATTATTTTAGGTAAGCAGACCACAACCAGTGACTTGTGACTAGTGAGATTATGAGTGAGAGGAGTATCTGTGCTTCAGAGATGGTCTATCTCTTAACAGAAGGTGTAGAACAGGTGTTTACACTTTTTGTGTGCACGAATCTGATACAATATGCAAGGAAAACTAGAAGTACCAAGTTAATCTGGGTGTCCCACAACATTGTGAAACTTTTGCACTCTTTCACCAAAGACCAACTTAGAAATGATTTGGAACGAGAAGCTTCCATCTTTCTATCAATGACAAATACTGAACAACAGTACTCCAAGAAGTCCCCTGTCAGAGATCTCTATTAAAAATATTGAGAGGCACCCGCCAGATTAAAACGTTAGCTTGTTGAATAAACAATAAATATTTTTTAACCTGGACATGCCGGCTGAGTTGTACAGCAGTAAACGCACTTAGTAGTAAACAACTGGTCGAGCAGTTTAAGGTAAAAGTTAACTGTAAGCTCGCAACTAGGCTAGATTAGGTAATGCTCACTGTGCAAAATCAAACTCGGAACTGACAATGATGACAAAAATAAGCATATTTATTTAATTAAATATGTCAATACAGTGGTTGGGAGAATGCATGGGTATTGGCTAAGCTATACCCTGCCCAGCGTGAAGATGAGTTCATAAAAGTATAAACAAAATTTCTTGCTCTAATTCAATCAAATGCCAGTGTCGTGGCTGCAACCAATAGGCCATGGACTGTAATCTGTAATCAACAAGGTTCCATATGTAATTGCGATCAAAAGCAGAAAGTCCTTTCTGCCAGTAACAGGCTGAGTTCTGCGTAGCATTACTACCACTAGGTACCCTACTAGTGTAGTCTTTTAGCCTGTAATACTTCACATAGCAAGTGAACACCATTTTAGAGCAATCTTTTGTAACTTTTAGGAAAATTTTCTTTACTTACAGCTTGTTCTGAGAGATGGCTTATTGATTGTCCCATATGATGGTTTGGTGACTAACTGTATGGTCACTGAGCTAGGGCACAGACGTTGGAGTTCCACTCAGGAACTTTTCTTCTACTTTTGGTAACAGAATTCATATAAATTATTACCATATTGTGGTAGATTTTGGTGAATGTTCACAGGAACAGGAAACTGGGAGTTTGCTCCACCATTTCTCCACTCAATGCTCTGCAAATGCACCTACAGCCATCGGTGAGATGCTGTGCCGGCAGCAAAGCCATACTGTGCCAGTGGCACAGTATACAGGGCCGGTACAGGGCCGGTAGTGACCTCTACAAGGTCGGTAGTGACCTCTACAGGGTCGGTGGTGACCTTTACAGGGTCAGTAGTGACCTCAAAAGGGCCGATCTGATGACTCAGGGCCGGTATAAGATGGCTGCCGTAGCTGAGGACTTCTGAAACCCGCTAGGATTTTCCACCAAGCCAGGAACCGAAGCTACCTACCTTAACATCTGCGGTAACCAGGACCACAAGCTAACCAGAGCATTGGGACCCTGTAGGATCGTCTGATCGGACAGTAGGAGAAAGGACTCCGCCGTTAGCCACTTGGCGCCTTATTTATTTAACCCTTATTAACTGTATGATTGGATCACTATTTATATAATTGATTGCATTGGCTAGATAACTTCCTGTGCTCTTATTGTTATATACTTTATGCTAATTAGTTCCTGTGAGCTCTCCTATAAAAGGAGAGACTTTTGCCATAATCATTGCATTCATTCTCATGTCTTGCCACAAACACCTTAGAGGAATAATTACCCTCTAGGACTTTGTCTTGAAAATATAGCCACTTACACAAGCACTACGCTGTATTGTTTGTCTGAGCCATGGGCTCTTGCTATACCGGGTAATTCAGTTGCCTGATACACAGTTGTCACTGTTAAGCAGCACAGTGTCCCCTCTGTAGAAAGGTATAATACTTGAGTCTAGTGGATGTCCGTGGTAACCAGACCGGAATCCATTACAGTATTACATACCTTGATTAGAACGTCTTGGTTTGTTGCATCGAAATCTCTAGCTGAATTTTCGTCCCACGTAAAGTATTGGTAATTGAGCACAGCAGAGTGTGGACATGGCTTGTCATCACCAAGTTCTGGATGGTAACAAATTGCGCAAAAAAAATGTTTGGTCTCTGTACATATGTTACGTACTTTTGGAATCTTTTTGTATAGAAAAATTGAGTTCACAGATTCAAACTGGTGCAGCTCAACGTTCAAGCCAGCTACACCTTTATTCTCAGCGTGCAAATTTATTTAGCAATCATTTAAGTTTTACAGCAACCACAACATTGCTTTGAGCAAGCATACAAGACAAGCAAAAACAAGCAAATTTAATACCTTCAATATTGCTTTGAGGAATGATTTCCATTACAGTCAAACTTCGAGATGCTCTTAAACCAGTAGTAAGCTCGGGGATTGGATCTCCAGGGCAAGGGCCAACAGCAACTTCAACTTGCACACTTCCTGCTGATATTCCAAAGCAGGTTCCATCTACTGCAAACATGCCAAACAGTTTTTGATTAAATTAATTACGAAACCAGACTTTGCTAGTTTACTAGAATCTTGTTACACAAACAGTAGAATGGATAGTGTATTTTGGTAACACCAATGGGGTTTGTTGCCAAGGAGTGCGCCAAACAGGCCAAAGGATACCTCCCCACCCGCTCCTCTCACCTCAATCTGGCATAGAACTCTGGCTAATGCTACATAGCCTGTGACTTAATGACACTATCTTTAAAAAAGGGCTGGGATACCTATCAATAGCATAGGGATTTCATGAACTTCAGGGTTATAAGGCTAGGTTTCTTGGAACGGGGGAGCGCATTTCCTTCTTTCAGTCCCGTTAACTTGTAGAACTTTCCCTTAATTGTGGTCATCCCCACTTTCAATTTTTTTGTAATGAGAGCTGTGTCGAACCATCTCCAGCATATTCTGTGATGGGCCAACCCACCTGTAAGAGGTAAAACACCTGAAAACATAAAGCAAGCTTCTTCATTTTGTAAATACACTTTTCTTCACAGGAAGTGGGTTGACTCGCTCCGAATTTGAGAGAGCGAGTAGGCCGACGCTCATAACAAGAAGAGCCCTAAAACGTTTTTTAATTGCTCAACCCACATTTTATGTAAACGAATTGTTTTCGCAATAAACCGTCAACCATCGAACACTAAATGGAGTGATAGGTGGGTCGACCAGCATTTTGTACAACCGCAGTAGGAAACAATACGGTTTAATTTTTGTTGTATCCTTTGACAAATTACATATATGTGAGAATTGACAGTGGGTCTACCCACTTTAAAACTAATGCTCTACTTTTGGTGCAGCAGCAAATGGGTGGACCCAACAGCCAGTAACAAAAAAAAACTTTGACAACACAAACAAAGTTAATGTTCCTTTTCATTAAAGTTTGTATTCAACAAAAAGTGGGATCGATTCACTCCAACCATAGTGAGAAGTCGACCACTCTCTGGTGAAACAACAGGTGGGTCAACTCAGCTGTACCACAAAAATACTCTTGAAAATTTTCTGTTTTTTTCACATTCCTCCAGTGTCTTTAATGTTTTTAAAATAGAGCGTAAGTTAACACGATTGGAATGTAGTGGGGAATGGGTTTATTTACGTATGGTGCAAAAGAAGGTAAGTTGATCCAGCAATAACCGGAAAAAAAGACAATGCAGAAAAAAATGTTTTAGCTGTTATATGAGAAAGTATGTTTTTTTAAAATATTCCATAGGTTGACCCACTCCATATTTATCGAGAGCAATCCCACTTTTAGTGCAATTGCAAGTTTTTAGAATAAAATAGTTGGTCACGTCATTAGAAGCTTTTTCTTCACCAACTATAAGAGTGTTATTACAGTAGCGCAACTCAAAAGAGCAGCGTTTTAGTAAGAGCTTCATGAAATTTAATTAAAATTAACAATAAAAACGCAAAAACTTTAGACTTGAAGAAGTAAATCTAATTTTAAAAAATATCGCTCCAGATTATTATGTTTTTCAGAGAAGTGGAATCTCATGGATCTCAGAAATCCCATGGACCACATTTTTGTGTGCAAATAGGGCTTGGATATGGGTGGGGGTCATAGATGACTGGAGTATAGCCTAAGGGATGAAGATTCACTGAATTGACAAAATGATGAGATAAGAGGAGTGCCCGCCCCTAAGCTATATTTAGCCTCATATTTGCTAAAATTATTAAAATCTGTCTCCTGCAGACTGGTATTATACCCCCTCCCCCCCTCCTCCCCTCCCCCCCCCCCCCCCCCCATTCTTCAAGAGATAGGGTCGTTAGATGACGGGTTACGTGGTAATTTCTACAGTTCTATACCATGAATGGAGCGAGGGGCCAAGTGGGTTAACACCCAAGCCCCGTCCTGTATAACGCACTCCACATCAAGACCCTACTGATGTTACCAAACTGCAACATTTATAAAATTAACAATGCACTAGAATGTATCAAAGACTTTGTGTCACTCATGAACTATCCTATTAGGTCTTCATAAAACTTGACAAAAAACACTTGGTAAAACAACCATCAAAGTGATTTTTGTATTTTTAAATAATTGAGATAGGCTTAGCTATATTTGTTGCTAAGTATGCATATTTTCAGATGGAAACTAGCTGATATGACACCCCTTCAAACGATATTTTGTGCAACAAATAACTAAAAACATGGTGTACATTTCTAAAAACGTTTCATAGTTTTCTTTTTCTTATAATTCTCTCATATATCACGTTGCTGTTGAGCACTTTCCTCAAAGTTCTGTCATATCTGGGCGAGTTTTAGAAAGCACTCCTGAAGCAATTTTCCTTATTTACAAAAAACTTTTTACTTCCGTTCCTGAATTATCTATATTAATCGGAAGTCCAATATTTAACTAGACATGGCAAGTTGATTGCTTTTATAGCACTTCAAACTAAGTGATATGGAAAAAGCAAAACAGGCTTTGTAAATATATCACCATGTGGTTTTATCAATTTACTGCACTAGCTAGCTCTACGAAATTATAACTTAAAAGTTTTCATTCATTATTTTTTATCAAATATAGCAAACTTGGTAACTTGCATTTATATTTGTTTTGTTTTTTTTTTTACTTCATTATGAACAAAAAATAATCAATACTTCATCTTCACAAAAAAGATAGATTGTGCTTTATTGTGAATAGCACATGTCGGAAACAACCATGTTAGTTTGGTGAGAGAATTTTTCAGAAAAATCAACGATTTAGTTTCTATTTTCGTTTAGTATTTAAAGCGCAGGTTTAAACTTGCTGGCAACACCAAAATTAGCTTTGATGCACGTTGAAAAACTTGGTTATCAACAGACTGATAATCTGGTGGCTGAAAACGACTGTTGAAGATTGTCACAACAGGAATGTAATGACACTCCGAGTTCAATAGTAGCCCTGGGTGCAGGCACTTTAGTAGGAAACCATATCCATTGAGTTAACTGATTTGCATTACATTCAAAAGAAAACTAACTCTGGGCCAGCAATTGATCGCCCTTATATAGTAATTGTAAAAGAATGTTCCAGAATTATCCAGTTGCGGTAAAAATATGTTATTGCTCGATATAGTATATTTGTGAATGTTCTAGAGGCAACAGGTAATCCGTCAAGTATAAATCACATAGACATTATGTAGTAATTAACTGTCATGGCTACCTTTATTGCGAAATAACATTAAGCCATAAAAGTCAGCAAATGCAGACTATACAATGAAGCAATAGGTAGCATAGATAAATATATGGCAAGGATATGATAATATGGCTATACTGTTATAGTACATGTACATGTCTATGCAGATTCTAGACAAATATTATACACTAACTTTGAGAACATTGAAAACATGCTCAGAACTTACTGATACGTTGTGTTTGGCTTAAAGTGCATGTTGAACTTTAACTACAGTTGAAATTATGATTGATGAATTATCTCAAACTGCAGCAAAGGTGTTTAAATCTGCTTGCGCTTGAGGACATGAATCCCTTTTTTGCACATTTATGAAAGCTTGATGAACAGTTTTGATCATTGACATGCAAGTCTACATCTCTAATTCTTTCGTCTGAACCAGCAAGTTCAAATTCCATCTCTGCAAGGTTAAAGTCAATCTTTTGATACAAAGTGCTCAACCCATTTTGGCATTGAGAGGTCTCAACTACACTTTTCCTGTCAATCAGAAAGGGACAAAACTGTATGGAGTTCATAGCAGGGTAGCACAGATGAATTAATAGTTGGAAGAAACCAACAAAAACCCAAACAAGTGTATTTAGGTTTGGTTGATCACAACGCTTTACTCTAAATTCGAATAGGATTCAGCACATTAATGTGAGAAGTGCGGACTTGAAAGTCAACGATTGCCCCATTGGAAAATGATACGCACCAATATTTACCAGAAAATTTTTTGGACAAAAATATCAATTTCTACATATGGGTGGTTTCTTGTGCGGCAGTGAAAGTTTTAGCATTACGAAAGATCAATATCTAGATGGGGCCGCGATATACAAAATTGAAGGATTTTACTCCACTAAATATGTCACTAATAGCTTCGGGATTTAGATTAGCACCAATACCACCAAGGGAGTGCCTCTGATCGCCTATGTTGTAAAAGACGGTTATTGGAAATAGAGAGCATTCTTCAATTAGGATGTGGTGGGTGTCACAGTACTCTAAACAAAAAGATGAATACTTTTCAGTTTTTGTAGATACTATCTTTGCACCGTTTCTGCAGCTCTCGCTCAGTTGGCGTAGGTTCTAGAGATGATACTTTCACAACTTCTCCTGAATTTTGATTTAGCTGTTACATGTTCGACTCGCATTATTCCAGCCAATCCAAAGAATTCGTTACACTACATGATGTTACATATTTGTTTTTTTGGCTCAGCACATAAACCCATATAATAACTAAAGTTTTATAGAGAACAAACAACTAGTAAACTGTAATGCTTAATGTCAGAATTGCAATCATCTCCTATAGTATATGTTTGATTTGAAAAAAACAATAAAAAAGAAACCTGTTCAGAGCTCAATACGAATACATACACGCTATTCTATAAATTAAACACTAAATACAACGTGGAAACATAAAATAACTCATCATCAGATGTAGGTAAAAGCATCCTTTGGTTTGTCCACGGGATTCTTTACTTTCTCTCCATTTGCATGAGATTTGTTTTCTCAGTAGTGTTGAAATAAAAAAGGTTTGGTTGGATTGGCTTGTCTAGCAAACGAGAAACTTTAAGAAAGGCTTGAGGAGGTGAGAGCAAGACGACGCAGTAAGAAATTTCATTCATTTGCTTAAACAAAATAATTTCATATTTTTGCAACACGACCGCTGTAGCAACTTAACGAGGTATGTAGAGATTTCCAATCCAAATCTCTCTATTCATCATGCATCTGTAGTGAGCCACCAAACGTACACACATAGCACTTCATTGCGTTCCTGAATTTTTTATCGAACCTGAGCTTTTTACACTTATGACACTCCAAGGTAAAAAATTGTTCAAGTGAGCAGCATTGAAGTACGCCTTCAGCTGTCTCAATCTTTTTTACCAGCACTTTTTACGCGTTTGACATTTTTTTCTAGATTGCTATTAGTTTCTACCAAATGAAAAATTAGTTCTCCATTCTTTGTCCATCCCATGACAATCAAGATTGACTTAGCCATTGTTTCCTTTTGTCCAAGAGAATCCCTGCATAGGTTAAACTCTCGGTATTTTCTTGGATCCTCAACTCATCTGGTTGATAGTTGTAGACGATCATAGATTAACCCTTTCCGCTATCAAGCTTGTCGTCAAACACTTCCATAATCTTGGGAACAGGTAAATGACAAACTTCTACTGTTCATTGGCTAGTGAGTCATCAGTGCACGCTCACAGCGTTTAGTAGCGAGGCACCCTTTCAAGTGAGCCAGCTCAAATTGTTGATAGTGGCATTGTTAAACGGTTTCTTGGCTACTGGATGGAGCATTTCATTTTCATCCATTATTTTCCTCTTTTTTTATATGCAACAGTAGTAATAAGGGAGCAGATCTCTGTCATGGAGTCTAAGGAGAAGGTTCTCCTGGTTCCAGGTGTACTTGGAGTAGGCACCAGTTACCATGAGAACCTGTGAGGTACCTTTTTGTGTGCACCAGTTGTTTAGAATGTATGGAATGTTGATTTATACATTGTATGGTGTGTTGGAGGTTCTCCTGGTCCATTGGGTGCCTTTTTGTATACACCAGGTGTTTAGAATGTATGGTATTTATTGGTGTGGTATGTTGATTATTTATCGGGTTCTCCCTGTTGGTGCCTTTTTGTGTGCATCAGGTGTTTTGAATATTTTGGTGAGTTTTGATTTTAGATTGAGGGGTTTGAGTATTGTATAAAAATGAAGCGTTGTATGATTGTATTGCTATTGAAAGCTAAGATGTCTACAGAGTAAGATGTTAAGATGAAACCGATGAATGAAACTGATACTGTTGATGGTACTACGAGTGATATTGTAGATGTTTTACCGAATCTGAAATGTAAAGCGCTAATAGTTATGATGATCTTGGTATTTGTCGTAGGATTTTCTACTTTTGGAGGTGTTACTGAGTTTAGTATGTATGAAAATGCTATTGAGGAAATACAAAAAGCTAGAAGCTCTCCCGTTGAAATCATAAATGAAACTATTGTTGAATGACGAACATCTCCTTTATCATGAATGGGAAACCTGAAGATTATGATCCGTGGATGCGTTCTCCTTTTACGACAATGATTGCAGGACCAACTGGTTCGAGGAAGACGCAAGCGATTTTACGAATGATTGAAACTAGTCAGTCTATAGCTTATCCTCCACCGGTAGAAATTCATGACTGTTATAGAGTCTATCAAAAAGCCTTTGATGATGTACCCGTAGTGATCTTTCACGAAGGAATGATAGATATAAAAACGAGTTCTCCCAGGGATGGACAAAACAGATGGTTGATATTTGATGACTTGATGGATGAAGTTTCTGGTAAAGCTGATGCCAATGCTCAGTATACAAAACATAGTCATCATTTGAACATAAGTGTCTTTTTTATTGTCCAGAATCTGTTTTTAAAAGGAAATTGTACAATTTCCTTGAATAGTCACTATTTTTTTCTTTTTAAAAACCCTAGAGACGCTTCCTCGATTACCGATTTGGCGCGTCAATGTTTTCCCTCAAGAGTAAAATATGTACAGGAGGCTTTTGAACAAGCGACAAAGAAACCACATTCTTTTCTTTTTAGATCAACACCGACTATTGGGAAACTTTACATCAACTGAACCTATGATATTATATGTACCTAAGTAAAAGCATATAAATACAATTACTATTCGTTTCATCTCACACATATTTTGTTATTCAACAGTGTAACATGTTAGTAATATAATGACTAAAGCTTTGCAACAAAAATTAAGAAGAAATGCGGCGTTGTTGTTATCACTCAACAGCGCATCCACTGCAATCCAAAAGTATGTAATAGCTAATGCAAAAAAAGATCTTATTATGACTCTAATGAAATGAGTTAAAGCTATTATAAATGGAACGATACCATTATCAACCGCTCAGTATAATCAGTTGCAACAAAGCGCGAAGGTTATTGATAGTCTGGTTAGGAAATCAACGTTGGATGGTAAAAGATCTGTATTGCAAAAAGGACGATTTCTAGCTTCCCTACTAGGACCTATTATTGGCACAGTTGTTCCTGGAATAACTGAAAACTGTGTTAGGAGGAGGACTAAGATGAATCTCTCAACAAGAATGATGAGGAATAGAATGGCTATTTTAACTCTGGATGATCTGAGTAAGAGAGGAAAAATTGTTATGGTCGAAAGGGCAACTCGGATCTGTTCCAATCATTGATAGAAGCGGTTAAAAATATTACATTAGGTAATGTTCCTCTGGAATTGGAACAGTTTATTCAGTTGCAGCGTTACAAGAAGGAACTACGTAAACTAACTAGTAAAGGAACAGTTGATGAAAAGCGTAAAACTTCGACTCAGATTGGTAGAGGTAGTCTTTTGGACACTATAATTACTCCTATTGTACCTGTTTTATTGTCAAAAAACCAATAAAGCTATGAACTTCCAGCCTTTAAAATTTTCTAGACGCTTCTCTTTACTGTCTGAAAATGAATACAGTAGATTAATGGAAAAAGCCGGGAATGCAAAAGTGACAGAGGAAAAGAAAAACACACCTCCGACGTATTATAATCCAATGGAAGACATAACGGTGAGAGATCTGAAGAGAAAGCAAAATGTTTTACTGGAAAAAGCGCATGATTCTGACTTGTGTCCCAGCTCAAAAAATTAGATGAAAATGTTCAAAACCTGCGTAGGTATTTGAGCGATGTCAGAAAAATTAAAAATAACCACCAGCGAATGGATAACTGGAGTCTTATTAAGAAACCAAAGACAGAACCTAAATCTCCTTTGGCTAATAGCACGATTATTGATGACAAGACTGACACCCTTTTACCAAACGATGCTGCCTCCTCTATATCTGTGTTAGATGATAGTGAGATAGGAACAGTAAAAAATAAATTGTTTGATATCAACAACTCATCCGTATTTAAAAAAGTGCTTGTTGCTGATGATCAAGATGATGATAATGAGAGGGAGAAACAGCGTTTAGAAGAGTTTGAGAAAAAAGTATCTAGTTTAACAAGAAAGAAAGGTGATCAAGCGATTGGTGTCAACATGTTGGAACGGTTGAATAAAATTGGTAATTATGACTCAAATAAAAATGTACTGAAGCTCGGAGATAAATGGTTGAATCCTAGGGTTTCCAAAAGTTTGCTGCAAGATGTTCTAACCGAAGAAGATGCGATAAAATCAGGAGACACAAACTACAGCAAATTTAAAAGCTTGCTATCAGATCAAGGAACCATAACTGTCAGGAAGTCCCCACGACGAATACGTAAGAGGAATTCTTTGTTCATTCCAGGTACTGGATAATGGACGTTGATACGTTAAAATAACTGTATTAAAATCCCGCGTTACATACATCTCTACGAGGAGCTAGAGCTTTACTGAAAGTTTGTAGAAAACAAGAGGGAGAAAAAAGAATTCGCAAATGGCTGAGTGGAGAGGATGCCTACACGCTACACAAAAAATCACAACCAAGTTTAAGCGTCGTCCTACAATTGTAGCTGGAATAGGAGAGCAGATTCAAGTAGATTTGATGGATGTGCCTTCTCGAAAAGAAGAAAACGACAACACAGCATTTTTACTGACAGCTGTTGATTTTCTATCTAAAAAAGGTTGGGCTGTTCCACTCGTCTCCAAAGCCAGACATATTGTAGCCAGAGGATTGAGAAGGATACTGGATGGGGAAAAACTAAAAGGCTTTACAATCTGATAAAGGTAAAGAGTTCGACAATGTTAATGTTGAAAGTCTGCTGGCGGAGAAAAGAATTAAACGCTTTACAACCGAAAATGAGACAATAAAGGCATCAATGGTGGAGCGTTTTAAGAGGACTTTGAAAGAGAATATTTGCAGATATCTGACGTACAAAGATGATGACAGATACATTGATGGTTTTCCCGATATAGTTAGCGCATACAACAACACTGTTCACAGCGCTATAGGTATGAGACCAAATGATGTAAATTTAAAAACCAGGAGCTTGTGTGGAATCGAGTGTATGAAGGAGGAGAGCACAGTTTGACTAAAAAACCAAAGTTACAAGTTGGAGACTATGTGAGAATTAACAAGGCAAGAGGGGCGTTTGAGAGAGGATACACCCTGAATTGGACCATCGAGAACTTTATAATCACCGGTGCGTTTATCCATGGAAAACCTATTGTATACAGGGTAAAAGATTTGGCTGAAGAGATGATCGATGGTACCTTGTACGAAAACGAGGTGCAAAAGGTAAAAAAACCCCTCAACTTTCAGTATCGAAAAGATATTGGGAAAATGAACCAGAAGAGGTAAAAGACAGATTCTAGTCAAGTGGTTGGGTTACGGAGAAAAGTTTAACGAGTGGGTGGATGAATAGTTTATAAGGAGCGGACGCTTGATATAACCATCATACGTTGGTAAAATGTCGATGCTGATAACTTTACCCTCAAACTCCAGCGCTGGAGAGTTTCCCGATAACACCAATTCTGATTCTGATTGTACTCCAATAACTATAAAAAATGTCACTGAAGGGAAAATATATCTGGAAAAGACTAATGTCTCCGGTAGAAGCAAAAGGCCATTCATCTTAGTTGGTAATGGGAGATACGACAGTGTGGAGGAGTTGGAGGAGGTTATACGAAAGAGAATGCGTGAAGTGAGTTTAGATAGAAAGTTTGCCATCTCCTACGACAAGGTAACTAACACCAGTTTACCAACTAACAGCGATACAATGGTGAACTTTTCCAAAGACTTAGCATATATCTTTGGATCTGAACCCAGTGGGAAAACTACATATCCCCGAGGTAGATACAATAATGTTACATCTCCTGATATTAAATTTTGGACTAACCTCTTTGTATGTCTATTCCAACATTGTTGATAATAGAATGGTAGGCTATACAAATGTACCTTTGCTAAGAGTGGTACCGGTACAAGGAAAGAAGAACACTGTTGTGTACCAAGAGTTTAAAAAACCGCACTACTTCAACGCTTCATCACTGAATAGTGATCTCATTCAAGTGCTTATAACGAGTGACGACGGTGAGAGAATACCATTTGACGGTGGAAAGGTCGTGTTGGTGGTTCATTTTAGAGAAAGAGGAACGCAATGAGTTTGGTACAATACAACACCAATGACTCGAAAGATTTTTTTCGAAAAGTACTACAAAATGCAAGCTGAAAATGGAATTGGAGTGTATAGTGGATGGCGAGTGATGCCTAGTATAAGAGGTAATGGTCTTGGTAGTATTTTTTCAAGTATACTCAAATTGGCAACACCACTGCTGAAGAGAGGAGCAATGAGCCTGGGTAAGAGAGCGCTCTCTATAGGTAGTAACGTAGCGCGCGATGTCATCGACGGACATAGCTTGGGTATCATCTGCAAAGAAGAGAGGATTGGAGGAGTTGAACAATCTCGGGAGAGATGTACTCAGTGTAGTGCGTTCGGATCTTGTTCAAAGGAGAAAAAAATGGGCCCAGGAAAGAAGAGAGGACCGGGTAAACGTGGACATTCCATATTTTAACAATCATGGAATCGGCTATAAAGACACTGGAGGATGACATTTGTGTTCGTTAAGTATTAACGCTTCGAGCAAACGTCACTCGCAAAAAGATGGCTAGTCTAAATAGAACATCGGGTAATAAGGTGGAAGGTTCTTCCTACAACCTAAACCCTGCGCTGGATGTGTTGGCTACGGAACCTACAAACATATCGGTAGAGAGATCGGAGTATGTTGTCATCAGACCCGATAGGTTGGATGCTTACGGCTGGGTTGAGTTGACCTTGGCAGGGAGTACTGAGCATTACACAAATCTTTACAACTCTTTTCTGCGAATCGAAGCCACAGTTGTCCAAGATGATGGAAGTGATATTACGGGTACCAACGACAATGGACCTGTGTGGATGGGAGATTCAACCCACGGAGCATTCAGCGAGTTGAAAATGTCAATAAAAGGTAATACTGTTGAATACGCCAACAATTATGGTTTGCGTTCCTACTTTTCACAACTAGTCAAAACTACCGCAGTCAAAAAGAAGTATCAAGGACAGATGGAGGGTTGGGTGTACGATGATTCAACAAGAAAAGACGCTGCTGAACACAGCACCGCGGACAAAAAAAAGAGGAGAGCCTTAATCAGAGGTGGAAAGACATTGGAGTTTACTGGGAAACCTCATCTCTCTCTGTTTCATCAGAGAAAACTGATAGTTTCCGGACCTACTATCCAACTGGAGTTTGAACGGGCTTCCAGCAAACTGTTTTTGTTTGCCGCCACCGACTCACCAGCAGGAGGAGCAAAGATCAGAATCGACAAGTTTGAACTACATTTTTGCGGAGTCAAAGTAAATCCTACGATGCTAAACTCTCAACTCAGTTTGGCGTTGGAAGGACACAACTACATTTATCCAATTGAGCGAAAACGACTAAAGTTGTATGGAATTCACAGAGGAGTTGGACAGGTTGATATAACATTGGAAGAGAACAAACAGAAAGCCAAACAAATCTATTTAGGTTTGGTTGATCACAATGCTCTGAGTGGTCATTTCACCAAGAACCGGTATAGGATGCAACACGCCAATGTCAAGAGTATTGTATTGAGAGTTGGTAATTGTCCGATTGGAAAGAGATATGAACCAGATTATACCAAAGAAGTTTTCGGACGAGAATATCATCAATTCCTACACACCAATGGATCTCTGCTTGATAGTAAAAGTATTGGCGTTACGAAAGAACAATATCTAGATGGCACCACAATTTACGAATTCGATTTAACTGGTGATTTTCTCAAAGAAGGATTTCACTCATGAAAAATGTCACAACGAGTGTGGAAATTCAGTTTAGCATCAACACAACAGAAAGTTTGTCCCTGGTAGCCTACTTTCTAAAGGGTGGTGTATTGGAGATGGATAGCATTCTTCAACTAGCTGTTGCGGGAGATGTAGTGCTCTAAACGGTGAGCTAGAAATGAATACCGTACAGATTCGATCGATCTTATCTTTGGATGATTTATGTTGCAGTGAAGGTGTTCACGTTGGAGCTAGAGATCAGTTTTGGACACAAGTTTGCAATTTTCCAACAGGCTGTTTCGTATTCAAAACTTATTATTCTCATCAACCCGGAGAGCATTGGTTAGCTGTGTACTCCAATGATTTCGGTGTGGATTTTTTGACTCATTGGGACGTCCTGTTTCCTTTTACCCCGATGTAAGTGAGTCACTGAGGAGACAGAAAGAAAATGATTCAATACGAAGTAATGAGACGCAGCTGCAAAACTTTTTGTCAACTGTATGCGGTGATTACTGCGTATATTTTTGCTTACTGAGAAGAGAGGTTGGAGTATGGATGAAATTGTGAGAAGCTTATGAGATATAGGAGATAATGAGATGAGAGATCACTCAATACGAAGACTTATCCTACAGATTTATCCTAGCTATGAGTTTACGCAAGACAATACACTAGAAGGAATAGATGGAGTACATATACAAGGAACTGATTTGCTCAGTAAATTGTTAAAGTAAATTATTATTATGAATTATTAAATTATTATTATTATTTATTTGTTATAACAAACAAAATGAATATATAATACAAACTGACTTAGTATTTGTATTGATTAGTATGAAACCTATGAAACTATTTCGTATTGTTCAAAGCTAATGTTGAGTTCATCTCTTGTAAGGCTCAAATAAGAATCTCTCTATCTCTCTTTCCCAGGAAACATTCTTTAGTTAGATCTAAAAGACATAGTAACTAATGAGACTATCATACATTGATGTATGAACTAACTTAGAAATTACTTTTGAGTCTATGGTAAATAGAATGAAACTTACCATCATTGATAGTGAGATGCATCCCTTGACCTAGCGATTAGGCTGTGAATGAGCTGTCTTGGACACTCTTCTTTTTTGACTTTATCAAAGTAGGTAAGCAAGACATGATGATCCATAGTATCAGACAGTTCCAAGGCTTGAAGGAAAGCTTGAAGAGCTGAGGGCAGGATGAGGTCGTTGAAAACTGTGTTGTCTGTAGCTTGTTTCAGTCCTTTGAATAGAATAGCACCACATTTTTCCAATACCACCGCTGAAGCTATTTGAGGAGGAATGTAGATATCTCCAATAAGTAGCTCTCCATCTACCATACATTTGTATTGAGCCACGAGAGTCTTGGCAGACTTGCTCCAACGGGTGTTGCATTTTCTTAGCATTCCCAGGTTTTCAAAACCTATAGCGCTATCTGGTGGAAAGTGAGCTTCATTGAAATAAGCCTGGATTTGTCTCATACTCTTGCCTGATAATGAGCTGAATGCATCCTTTGACCTTAGACTACTTCCGTATCCATCAGCAGTACGAAAAATTGCATTTCCAGTCTTTCCCTCACCCATGTAGATCAAAATCGATGGACTTGTTTGCTTAGCTTTATTAACGAGCAACCCTACCTCGCTTGAAACGTCACTGTTCACTCAAATTGTTTTTTTATCTTTTCGGTAGTTGTAAATGATGGTGTACTTTGCTTCATCACGAAATTTAACGGATGAGACCTGCATAACCGTTGATATCCGTAGATCTCGGATTTCAGCAGTTGTTTCAAGGTATTTTAGACGATCTGGAGACAGAGCATTTAACAGAGCAGCGCTCTTGTAGGTGAGGACGGTCAGGTTGTTGTTTCTGGCATCTTGAAAGGGGATCTTGGTGTGTCAAAGAAGTGTATCTTCTCCGACATCCATCATAACTCTTCTTTTGCAGTTCGAGTCATCATCAACATCATCCATAGTATCTTCATCTTCTTTTTTCAAATCAAACAAACGGAGTTTTATCACTTGAGAACATAAATCTCTGTTTGAAGAGGGATCGTTGGTAGGAGATGGGGATGGAGATAAAACTTGCTGGGATTCCAACTCATCAATTACCAATTGACTTTCAGCGTCTTGACCATTCTTTTTTGGTGGGATATCGAAGATGGGAGATGTTGGTGGAGAAAAAGCTTGCTGAGTTTCTACTTCTTCATCCATCGATGGGTTTTTTTCGTCTTGACTATTCATTCTCAAAAAGATAACATAACAATGTGGGTTATTGATTATTATTATTTCTTTGTAATTAATTTAAATATAGACAGTCCATAGCAGGGTGAGTTGGCTGTCTCAGCTAGCAAAAACAATTATTTATTATTTCTTACCTTAATACGAAAAATCCTCCTAGTAGTTGTAGTAGATGCTGTAGTAGATGCTGTTCCTTCAGTCGCTGTTGTTAAAGTGTATGCTTTCTGTGTAAAAGCGATGCTTCTTCAATAGCTAAAGTTGTACCGATTGACATGAACTGAGACCAATGGAAAGCCTTGCTCGAACAGCCTTTAACATCATATAAGAAATTGGTTAAGTTTGGTCGTTCGCGCGAAAAAACTTGTATAACAAAAAGGGTTTTCACGCAAAAAAAACTGTTTCTTTGCGCAAAAAACTTGTATATATAAAATAAAGAGGTTTTAGCTCGAATAAAACAATATTTTTTGTCTGAAAAAAAACCTATTTTTTGTCTGGAAAAACACATTTTTTGCGCAAAAAAATCAGCATTCCTCGCGTGAAAATCTCTTATAATATATATGTAGTTTTTGTGCGAATAAAACATAATTTTTGGATCAAGAAAGCACATTTTTTGGCAAAAAAAACAACACTTTTTGAGCGAAAAATACATATTTTTTTGCTCGAATGAAACATCATTTTTTTGCGCGAATAAAACACTATTTAGTGTCAAAAAAACACATTTTTTGCGTGAATAAAAACATCATTTTTCCACACGAATAAAACATCATTTTCTGTCTAAAAAAGACACATTTTCGTGCAGAAAAAACATCTTTTTGCGCGGAAAAAAAGGTTTTTTTGTGCGAAAACTCTTTATAACATATACAGTTTCTGTGCGACCAAAAACATTTTCTGTCTGCAAAAAAACATTTTCTGCGCAAAAATAACGCAGTTCTCGTGCAATAAAACGCAATTTTTTGTGCGGAAAAAAAGCGTTTTTTGCGCGAAAAAACTTTTTTTGCGCCCAAAAACACATTTTTTGGGCGAAAACCCTTTACAACATATAGAGTTTTTGAGCGAAAAAACCTTTTTTCACGCGAATAAAACATCATTTTTTTTACTGATAAAACAACATTTTCCATCTGAAAAAACACATTTTTTGCGCAAAATCACATTATTTTGCATGAAAAAAACATTTTTCGCGCAGAAAAAAAAAGTTTTTTTGCGCGGAAACCCTTTATAATGTATTTAGCTTTTGCGCGGAAAAATGTGTTTCTTTCGCGCAAATAAAACAACATTTTCTGTCTGAAAAAACATTTTTTCTTGCAAAACAACAATATTTTTTGCGTAAAAACCTTGTATAATAGATACCGGTTTCCACACGGAAAAAAATCAACATTCTTCGAGCGAAACATTTATTTATATTATAAAGGGTTTTCGCGCGAATAAAATCATTATAAAGGGATTTTCGCGCGAGTATTCTCATTAGTTGTAGGGTTAATAGGTAGGTGTAACTTTTAATATTTAAGAACTGCTCTTTCTACACAGAAATCATTCTCTCCAGCAATAGCTTCTGAAAAACCATCCACTACACTATTCATTACACAACTATCAGCAAGATTCTCGATGATAAAGTAAGAATTAATAAAAAATACTATTTAGCACTAGTTGAAAAATAAAAAAACTAATTATTTTACTTCACTACTTTTCATCCTATACTAATATGTATCTTTTTATTTTAGATCAATATGACATCAAAAACGGTCTACATAAAATATTTCCTTCCAGAAGTTTATCATAATACTTGAGAGAACACGAAATTGTACAGCAGAAAGCGATATACCAATTAACATTCCAAGCGATCATGTTTTGCATGACGCAACACATGCTAAGCATGGGAACACTATATGAAGAAATTTCGCCTATCCAATAGAAAACTTCTGTACCTCAACAAGACGACCCTATGGAGATATTCCGTGTTATGACAGAAAGCAGTTTTGAAACTGTTCTACAAATGTTAAAAAACCTAAATATTAACGGCTATTTAAAAAAATTTAAAAAATCGCTTGGGATACAGCATTTTTCCAAAATATGTATAAATTGAATTGGACCGAAAAAACTTTGCATCAAATTCGTCCTAACATTTAAAAATATATCCACATAGATGAACAGCTATGTTCTTCTGTCTTTTCTTTCGAAATAATGCTAGAAGTTTATCACGCATATTTTTAACATTTCTTATATAATAAAGTTATACAATCATACAACACTTCATTTTTCTACAATACTCAAACCCCCCAATCTAACATCAAAAATCACCAAAACATTCAAAACACCTGGTGCACACAGAAAGGCACCAACAGGGAGAGCCCGATAAATAATCAACATACCACACCAATAAATACCATACATTTTAAACCCCTGGTGCACACAAAAAGGCACCCAATGGACCAGGAGAACCTCCAACACACCATACAATGTATAAATCAACATTCCATACATTCTAAACAACTGGTGCACACAAAAAGGTACCTCACAGGTTCTCATGGTAACTGGTGTCTACTTCAAGTTCACCTGGAACCAGGAAAACCTTCTCCTTAGACTCCATGACACAAATCTGCTCCCTTATTACTACTCCCAACATCATGCTCCATTGCAATGAGGAGATGATCTCCATTCGGTCCTTCTGAGTTTTCAATACAACATTTTGTTGGTAGAAGGTATAGGATTGCTGACGAGGACAGTTTCGATGGAGACAAGTTTTTTCGTTTTGTCGAGTATCAAAAGAGAAAATCATTACTGGGCTTCTGGCTTGTCTACCAAAGCGTACGTTTAATAACCAATAATTAAAATCTCTTTTTCTCTCCAATGACTTAATGTTTATTGACACAACGACTGTTGAGAGCAAGCTCTTTAGATTGTTGGAGAGTCTCCTTCTCCAGCGCAAGCTACACAATTACTCTTACCAATAATAATAATAATAAACAAGTTGAATCCAGTTGTTCCACTGACAAATTTGTATTTGTTTATACCAAAGACCTTGCAGTCTTGAGAGCAAACTGTTTGAATCTTGGAGAGTTCTGATTCTCCAGCACAACCTAAGTAACTACCAGTCCACTAGATTCTATTTATCATTAAACCCAGTTACATACTCTCCATTCCAGTTCTCTGGGATATTACTATCACTACTACTACCTTATTTGTTTTTATTTTAGCTCATAATGTTGCTGGAAAAAAACAGCTCTTAACCTAAAATAGTTCCTATCAAGGATATTTTGAGAAAAAAAGGGGTGGGGGTGGTAAAGCGGGCTTTCCAAAAAGAACTGTCTAGCTAGTGAGTTGTGAGTTCATGCTCTTTTTACATGGCTGAAATGAATGATTTAAGATCAGTGTCAAAGCTTGAAAGAAGCTAAATGAATACAAAAAATTGACATTCTTTACCCAAAAATTCTAAAACTCGAGTGTGGGTTCAAATTTGTTTGATAAGTAGTCCAATAAAAATAGACTAATCAGTATCTGTATACAGGTAAAAAAAGGAATAGAACTATATACGTGTATAGGGGATAAAACAAGCTTTTTATTTTTTTACAGTGTGCAGTAAAAGCATTAACCAAATATTTGCACTTATCCTGTTTCTTGAATTTAATATTGTACATTTTTACAATAATTTTAACTACAATCCGCAAGCAATGACTATTACAATGTTTATTTAACATGTGATTAGTTTACTGAACTGCTAATGAATCAAAGCCAATAAAAAAAATGATACAAAGTACCTGACAGGTATGTGCTAAGGATACACCTCCAGCTCAGCCCGTGGTACCACTTCAGATTGGATAGTTGTTACCTGACAGGTCTGTCAAGTTTCAATCTATGGCATGTTGGCGGGTTTTTACACAGAAGACTGCTCCTATTATACTACTTTAATGAACTTCCAATATTTTACAAAAATCCCAACATTTTACTTAATGTCTTTTATAGATGAAAAACTGTCAACAGCCACAAACTGCTCGCTAAAATTAACTCAAAACTTTATGTACCAACGTAACTATTTGATAGTAACTTACAGTCACTAACTCGGTGATGATTTCTAGTTTCTCCGTAAGAATCAACTATTTCTATGACTGCTGGATCAGAGCATTCTTGGCCGTTAAACTTGAGATACATTCGCCCACATTGTCCACGTGTGCCAAAAGTCATCACAGCTGTTACTCTCAGTCCTGACTCGTGAAATTTCTTTTGATATGACAGGGACTGTAAGTGTGGGAGATAAATCTACGATTACTATGACCTAGCATTCACTTAGCATACACACAACTAAGGCAAGTCGCAGATACTACAAAAGATTTGAAGTTGTAATTGCTAGTTAAACCAGAAAAATCGTATGAAACATCTGTGCTAAACATCTAACTCGACACTCTTGTACAGGGTTTCCTCATGTTATCACTGGATTATGTAGACTAAATGTAATATTGTAATGTTGTAAACTACTAACCATAACAGTTCCATTTCCAGAATATTGTATGTTAGTTGACCAGTAATACATCATATTGGTAAACTCTTGTTCCAAGTCACAACTCAACTGTTGATCAGCTAAAAGTTAGGAATAATGTATTATACAAAAAGTACTAATCTGTTTTATTGCATAGATGTGCACGCTGTTTGCAAAGCTCTCATAGCTTCAACAAATGATTGCTATTGTTCAGTTCTGGTAAAATTATTCAACTACAAAATATTTCGCCTCATTAAGGCTTTTAGGTAGTTTATGTTTATTATTAGTATTAATTTATTTGATTACTGTTTATAATCATTATCATTGTCGATGTTACTGTCACCATCATTATCGTTATTGTTGTCATTATTGTCACTGCTGTCGCTGTTGTCACTGTCATCACCGTCATCACTGTCGTCACTGTCGTCACTATTGTCACTTTCGTCACTTTCATCACTGCTGTTACTGTCATCACTGTTGTCACTGCCGTCACTTTCTTCACTGTCGTCATTGCCGTCATTATCAGTATTACCATTATTATCATGTTATCATGTATTGACATGCTTTGAGTTTATTACAAAATTAATTGGTTTTGCTACTTGGGTGCACAAAAAAGACTTGCGCTGATTTTTGCAGTTTAAAAAAGTAAAAATGAAAGTCACTTGAAACAGCTGAGAACAGTAGACATGCGGATGTGCCCAGCATATCAGTTCGATGTGAAGTTTCAAGTATTTCAGCCAAAGATGCTCCTTAACAGTTCCATCAGTTCTCCCGGCTCTGCTATGCTATTGTGGGGGGTTTGTGTGATTGCTAGTGATCCTAAAACTTTTCCTCCCTCAGTTTCCCTGAGCTTGTACACCTTGTTACCCCTAAAGAGCGTTGTCAGAACTCCCTCCCTTGATTAAAAGAGCCTCGAAATTGATATAGCATAGAAACCAATTACCCAGGCCCTGTATCCACCCGGTATACTAGGTATACAAGTATATAGCAGCTATACTGGCTCTACCCCGGATTTGCCAGGGAAAAATGGCTGCCAACACTGGGCAATACAGGGAAAAATGGCCCCCAAGAGAAGCCTGAACTACTGACAGATGCAGGAGCCTTCTGAAATAGAGTACAGAGATAGAGCACTGGAGTGGAACAAAGACTAAACAAGGAGAAGAGAAGAACTTAGTAAATTGTGTGTCGTGTGATTGACTGATACTGTATACTTAATTGTGTTGGTTAGATTGATTGGTTAATGTATTGTATTATTGTGTAGGATTTGCTCACCCTAATAATGGAGCGTGCCTTCCTGGTCACTTCCTATAAAAAAAATTGTTGTAGATCAGGAAGGCAGAAGTTTTGTGGATTGTGTTAGAGTTATACTGTATTGCTAAATAGAATGCGTCAAATATATTATTATTATTATTAGAAACTCTCTATTATTCGTCTGGGACGTGGTCCTTTCGCTCATTGTCTAAAGCCATAGTACATGGATGCCGTTGTGTCGGTAGTGCAAGAGGAAAAACACTACACTATTGCTATCTGGTGGTGTAAAAGAGATGAAGAGTTGCGCTATCAATTTTTGGCAATTGGATAATACTGACTGGACTAGGACTATTTCAATTTATATTGCACATGATGGATAGGTTTTTTTTACTGTTTTCTACCTCTACTGCTGTATTTTATAATCTCTAACTTTATTTTGAAGGTTGCACCTTTTTTGTTATGCAAATTTCTAACCAGGTACTATGCTGAGTAATGGCTGGGTTTTATTTGATTTTCATTTCTGATGTATGGAATATTTTACATTGTATGCTTTTGCTTACTTTTGTTTGGCCATCCTTTTAATATGATTATGTTTGTTGCTAGGCAATCTTTTCATAGTAAATCAAGTTTGAGAATTTTCTGCTACTGCTGAAAAACTGAAAGCATGCCTGACGGGGGTGTGAACCTGAGACCCTACAGCAACACCATGAAAAAATTGCCTAGCAACAAGTAAAATCATATAAAAAATAGTCAAACAAAAATAAACACATACATACCAGCTAGGTGGCCATAGGTGAAAGTCTTGTGTCCAGTGGTTAGGCGCACGACAGCATTCACTGACGAGACTCCCGTTTGAGAGATGCTAAGTTAGTGAATTGGTTAGTACGCCTGGCTGCTTGTCTAGGCGTTGTTGCTGAAGGACTCGGGTTCAAACCCCAGTCAGGCATTTGGAGTTATTCAGCAGTGGCAGAAAACTCTCATGACTGATTGACCATGAAACAATTGCCTGGCAAATAGCATAATTTTTTATATGATATCTGATATTTATGGGTAATTAAACTTTGCATTGAAGGTTTGGTTTTGGGGTGGTCTGACATCAAAAAGCAAATACAAACATCAAGTTTGCCAGTGTTTTTTGTGTACACACCACGAATTGTAAATCAATCCATCCATTACAAGCCATGTGGCAGCTTGCTTGGTACAGTAATTTATTGCTCTAAAGCTGCGTACACACTAGAACGATTTGGTGGCCAAAATCGGGGCAATTCCAAAACTGCCCAGTGTGAATGCAATAACTGCCAAATTTTACTATATCTGCTGGAGTAATTGCCATTTGAGCACTGCTCAAAATCACCGACGATCTTTAGCAGATTATCAAGGAAACTTAAACACAAAATTAGTGCAAAAGTAGCTTGTGGTTACGAACGATGATGATAAAATAATAAAAAATTATCACATCTCACAGCAATAACCAAATAATAATAATTATTATTGTTATTGTTCTCGTTATGGTTATCGTTAGCATTATTGTTATTATTAATTTATTAAAACTCACCCAGAAAATTTATCATGTGTTACCATTCTTATTTCAACTTGGTTGATCACTCATTGATAAGCATAGGTTTAAATAATTCAGAAATAATTTTAATTAATTGAAATGAATATTAGGTAAAGCTGAAAAAATAAAAAATATTCTGTTCAGAACAAGAGATATTACAAATAAATAATAATGCCGCGGCAACAGCTAGTGCATTTACTAATAACAACCATAGACATGGTGAATAATTGTGAAATAATAGCAGTAATATGATTAATAATGCTAGGTTATGCTGAAAAACAAAATCTGTCCATCTCTCTCACCAAAGAGCAAATGCTTTATCGGCCAAAATTCTTTTCTAGTGCGTACACAACCATTGGCCGAAGAAAGGCACAACTCCAACATGAACAATTTTTTGAACACAAATTGTTGTAGTGTGTACTCAGCTTTATATCGTGATGTGACGCCCTTAACTGTTGTGTTCTGCTAGAAATTCAATGGGTATCTAATGAGCATCAACCCACTGGGTCGCAATTGGTTAGATTTCAGAAAAGCCCTGTCAACACAGTGTTGTGTAATTGGAAGTGATCAGCTATTCATGCCTCACATATATGATTGAAGGGTTGGAAGTAGTAAATTAGCCTTAATACTTTGATATAGTTCAAAGAACTCAGTCTACAATATCAGTTTCATTAGATAATATGGCTAGCAATACTAGTAGTAATAGTGTTATTGTAGTGGATTTTATTGAACACTAACTGTGACCACTACTTTGCAAGGTCCCCCTGATGGTTGCTACCAACAAGTATATACATAATAGAACAATTCGGCTTCTATTGCAGCTACTCCATTGCTTTAAATATGTAATAGAGGCATTTAGTGCTATACTGGCCCTGCATCATTCTATACCGGCACAGGGTAATTGCTACCCCGGCCCTGGGTAGCTATCCCGGGCCGGCATCAAGATGGGTGCTATATCCTGAGGGAGCAAACATAGCCCAAGAATCTCTAGGATCCATATCCAGGAGCTTACCATCCTCAGAAGTCGGAAAAGTTGGACCAAAGGCTCTCAAAGACTAAAGACTATTACAAGAAGGAATACTCACCTGCTACTGGTCAAAGCAGCTATAGACTCCACCCCTCACTTCTGGGCGCCAGCTATCTTTAATCTATTTACTTACCTTTCATTGGTTGCTATATATATGTATCATTTCATTGGCTAACTATTATTATCTTTATGTGTGATTGGAGTGTTTGGCAAACTAGGCCAAACACTTCCTGTTACTTCCTGTGACTCTGCCCATAAAAGGCAGAGCTTTCTCATACTTCTTTGCATTACCTGACAGCGTTGTATTGGATAGCCACCTTTGTATTTTACTATGAATAAAGATTATTATGTATCACTAGAAGGCACCGAGTATATATGTTTGAGCTGAGGGCTCACCACAGATGGTAAAGTAGATTGCTTTCTTTACAACCAGTTGTTTGTGCCATCCCGGCACAGAGTCCTCTCTGGGGAGAGGTTGACTGCACTTTGTCAGACCTAAGAAAGCTGACTGTGTAATTGTGCCGGCAGACAAGCAGTTTGTGCGGTGACAACGCCTAGTGGAAAGTAGTAGGGTGTAAAAATTCGCTACATTATTACACTGCCCTTTGAAAATATAATCAATCAGAGCCAAGTAGCTGAATGCTCAGTGGCTACCCAAAGAAATTTCAGTGGGACACAGAAATTAGAGGCGTCATGATACTACAGCAATGGATAAGGATGTTTTTCAGCCAGCTCTCAAACATAGGTGTACTAAGCAAGCTGCCACATGGCTTGTAATGAAAGATTGACTTAAAATTTTGGGGTATGTACACAAAGACACTGGCAAATCTGAAGGTTCTATTAACTTTTTGCTGTCAGACCCCTCCCAAACTAAACCTTTAATTATTCATGTTGTTTGTATGCAGCACATTAATATTATTTTATGATGTAACCTGTGTTGTTGTGCAAATTTTGTGTTGATTCGGATGTTTCTGATAATATTTACTCTGTATTGCTCTAACGTGTATCTTTGTAATCTAATATTATAGCACCGAGAAACTATCAGGAAACAAGCAATGTTGTAGAGTGTAAAGATGGCAACATTTTGCACCAATGCAAAAGACTACTGATCTATTTTTACACAACACCCCACCCCCCACTCAACCCAACATAATATGCCCATTGCTGAATTCTTTTTACATGCAGTCTGCTAAAACTGAGAAAAATTGTCTCAAGTCATTTATGTTTTTATTTTGGTTGTTCATCTGATGATATTTTGGAATTCAGAAGAAATGAAGCTAAAGTTTTTTACTAAACAAATCAAATACTGCACTTTGACATTCGAGGATAATAGTTGTTAAAAGCTGGATTGACTTATGAGGTCCATCAACATTCATCACGTGATATAGAAAATTTGGCTTTAATGCTGGCCAAACAAATGCTCAGATATTTTCAGCTTGTTACTGGTACTAGTAAAAGGTATTGAAGAAAAATCAACTGAGACTGATTTGAAGTCATTTTATTGAGCTTGTCATCATAAATACCATCAAATTATCACTATTTGTGGCCACATTTATTTTTAGAAGAAAAAAAATTTCTAACTGATTTACCGGTTGTGTTTTTTCAGGGTTCAATGTACTTTCTTTGCACAGGTAAGAGAGATAAGTTTTAATTAGATGATTGCAAGTATGCTTTGATGGCAGCCCACTTCAAAATGTTGTTGTCATATTTTCATCTCTTTGTAATTATATGGTCATACTAAACAAGTGACAATCGATAATTGGCAATAGCATGCGGGTTTTCTATACTTGCGATAAAATGTTGTTATATAACAATAGTTTTTTTTGTTCCACAGTTTCGTGTGTTTGGCAGAGTGTACATACTCAAAAAATTATATCCACTTCAGTCATTTTCACTTTTCTCCCGTTGAAGTCCCTTAGCGAAATGTACGCCGCATTACTACTGTTTATGGATTTTGACATGGTAGTATTTGTATTGCATCTTTATGATTTGTGGATAATGAGACAAATTTTTATTGTTGTAATGATTGCACATACATGTTTTAATTAATCAGCAAACCATTTAAATAATTATCAACGCTATTTATTTCAGTTATTATTTACTAGTAAAACTGATCGATTTATTAAGAGTGTTTGCGACCTGTTCGTCGAACGAAGTACAAAAAATAATATATGTTCGTAATTCAATGGGCCGTAAATGGAAGTATAGTTTAGAACATCATAATTGTTCGATGAACTGTTTTAAATTACCAAGCAAACCATAAAGAAGATGGCTCCCAATTTTCAAAATAATTGAGAGAAAACAAGAGGTTGAACTGCTATAAACTGGAATATTTTGTAAAATCATCATTTCAATTTAGCAAATTTTGAACAATTGTAATGGTTCTGAATTATTTTTTAAGAGTATAAAACCGGTCAACAAAAATGGAAAAATAAACTTTCCCTTGCTCTCATTTATTTAGTGTCCAGCTTCATTCGCAATCTACGAGCAACACACATGCTCATTGATAATTTCGAGTTCTGAACAAAGTAGTCATTTATTGATTAAATTTATTGTCGGTTTGATTATTTTTATTGCAATTTGCTTAGTAAACATAGTTTGTGAATACTCTTATTGTTATTATGATATATTATCTGTTAATGTTGTTATTACCACAAATGCTGCTGTTCTGTAGCTAACTATCAAGTAACAATTGATAGTTACTGTCAAAGTAGCATTTATAGCCAAACTGTAAAAAGATTTTTTCATGCTGAAAGGACATGGCAATTGAGCAAATGAAAATTTGAACAGTTAAAGGAATAGTTAATTTTTGGTTGCTGAATAATCATAAATGAAATAGGGGAGGTTGTTGATTCAAAAATAAACATCTTCATTAGTCACTTTTTTTTCTTGAAATATTGTAGCGGATTTTTATGTCCACTACCTTGCGCTAGGGGGTTGTGCTGGCAGACGCGCCGTCTGTGCAGCCACAACAAGGCAGTCAGCCTCTTCAGGCCTGACAAGTGGTGGTCGACCTCAACCCAGAGGTGACCCTGTACCGAATCGGTACAACGCAGTGTTGCAAAGCGAGTGGCTAACTTTAACAACGGTAGCAAGGAGCCCTCGGCTCAGACATACACAGCATAGTTTTGTGTGTATAGACCATTTATTCATTACAAAATAACAGGTAAGACTGGCAATACAAAGCAAGAGAACACACTCTTGCCATAACAGTAAGTGCAATGCAGGGGCCATTCTAGGGGGGTGTCGCATGTGTCGCACGACCACCCTTTGAACTAAGCAAAAATAATTATGGGAGTTAGGTGCTCTTGTAAGTTCTTCCATCATTTAAAAGTAATAATTTGCAACCTCCCATCAAAAAGATTAGTTAGCCTATGAACCAACATTTCATTGTTATGAACACATTGGTTATGCAATCATGGATCATTCTCTGGAACACAATCCATGTAAACAAACAAGAGAGCAGCAACGTACATTTTTGCAATGATTCTCTACTATCACTTTACAGAGAATGTAAAACGACTTCCTCAGTTTAGTAATTTTAATTATTATTGTAATAACAAAGAAATATATATTATCAATAGTCATTTAGCAGTAGGAAGGAAGGAATGAAGAATCAGTGGGGGTGATAATGCTACTGATAGTATGATATTGTGCAGGATTTCACTGTGTGAGTTGGTAGCTCGGCCTACCTGCACAACTTCCCGAACTGAGTTGGCAACTGTATCTATCGCTGAGCAATACAACCCGCCCACAGGTCGACTAGTATCCTTGGGAATGGTGGGTGACCATTCCTATTTTACTAGTCTAGCTGTCGGTTGCGTTAGCTTGTTTCAGTATGCAAGGCAGAGGTCAAACTTTGAAGGCGAACTAGGCGAAGCTAGGTTCGGCCAGCAGAGGTTCGAACTGTTCTGCTGAGTGCAAGTCAGTGACCGAACTTTGAAGGCGAACTAGTCGGAGCTAGGTTCGGCCAGCAGAGGTTCAGGCTGATCTGCTTGTTTATTACTACTCGAGTAATAGAGCATTCGTTGTACGTGCATGTACTTAGCGCAGTGAAGTTATTATTGTTAGAGAACAAAGAAACTTCTGAGAGTGTGCAAGCTGACTCTGCCTTTATTGCTGCCTAACACGGCTATTTATACAAAAGATTACATAAGATATATCTGGTAAACATAAATAGACAAAGGAAGCCACACCTAGCACAACTGGTTGGCTAGCATGAGCAAATCATACACAAAGGGTGGTACTAGAATAGATGGTTGACTGATTCCACATGGCGTACATATAAGTTTGCATGGTTAAGTAAAATAATAATAGGTATGCATAGAACGAATGTCTCTAGAGTGTAAGCATAGAACGATACGATGTAGAACAAGGTAGGTTAGATTGTTACTGTCATTGATGCAAGATGGCGCCGGTCCTCTACACACTCCGCCCCATTGGCGATGGTGGCCAATTAATCAACGTCGGCGGCATCGGTAATGTGTTCTCCTAATATGCGTTCTCTCCTCATCTTCTCCTTGATGACCTCGGCTTGTCTTAATAAGGTAAGAGCGCTTGTGTCAGTGTCTGTACCGAATCCTCTGGTAATTCATCCTCCGTTGTAGACACGACGTCGACCTGGCTGTATTGTTCGGCTAGCATTGCCATTCCTTTGAATAATAATTCTAACAGTGCGTTGTTGCTTGCTGTGTGTTGCTCCTCCTGTTGCTGGCTGGGTAGTGAACGATGGCGGGTCCTACCTCGCTCTTTAACATCATTGGCTCTGTTTCCCACGTGCTCTCTCGGTACCGCCTCCCACGTGACGAGTTCTGGGTGACGTAACTCAGCGGTTACTGTAGTGTTTTCACCGGCGGTTTCTTCGGGGGTTACCTCCTCCTGCGCAACTTGTGATATTGGCGCCTCGTGACGTGGTATGGCGGGGTTCGCGTGTAGATCGTCGGTGGTTGTCTTGGGAGTTGCCTCCCCTTGTGTTTCATCGATCTTTCTGTCTTCTGCACTGTTTTGGTGATAATTTTGTTGGTTCTGATCGTAGCTCCTCCATTTTTTCTTTCGTTTTACCAGTATCCAACCGTTTTCTTCGCAATTTTTTGCAGTCTTGATGGTCGGGTTGGCGTCTCCTGGTATCTCGTCTCTCTTTCCCCCTTTGGCTTGGCGAGTTGGTGTCTTCGGGCTAGAACGACCTTCTGTTTGATAACAATGGTAGTCATCGAATTTCTTTGGTCTATTCCTTTCCCTTGTAGGCCGGTTTAATGGGGAGGTGGTCTTCCCTGTGGGGTTGAGTGGTGGCCACTTGTTGGCATCTAGGTCAGGGGTCACCGCTGACCTTCTGGTGACCTCGGGGGGTGGAGCTTTGTTCCTTTCTTCTTCTATCGGCCGTGGCTCCTCTTCTACTGGCCGTGTCTCCTCTTCTATGTCTCCTAGGCCTTCTTCCAGGGTTTCGGTGCTCTCTGGCACCCTCCTTTCCTCAACGGCTACCGCTGGGGGTTCCTCTTCATTGGCGGGCAGAGGTGCTGGCGCACGTTCCTCAGGGGTGGGTGGCCTCTCTGCCCAATGCAATGGTAGCGGCAATGGAGCGATAACTTCGTCTGGCCCTGTTGGAGGACGCTTTGTCTTTGGTGGCCGGCCTCTCCTGGCTCCCTTCATATTCGGCATCAGTGCTGGCTCTCGACAAGGGGGTGCTCGCCCCACAGGCTCCTCACAGGTGCGGTAGGGTCGCAGTCGTTGGCCATTCTGGATCGACCATTGCCCATTCCGCTCTAACTTGTATGTGTGGTTCGGAAATACCTCAGTGACTTGGTATGGTCCGACGAATCGTGGCTGGAGTTTGGGGTTGCTTCCCTTGACTCTGCGCTTGTTCTCCAGCACCACCAGCTCTCCTTTCTGGAACGCGGGGGGTTCCTCACTCTCCTGGCTCCTTATCTCTTGCTGACGCTCTCGGAGGTAGCTGTGAGCCTTCTGCAGATTCTCTTGAATTTCGGCCGTATACTCAGTAATGTTCTGGGGATCCAGCGACGGGGGTGTTCTTGTCAGCTGGTCGGGAAGGCGTATTTCTCGTCCCATCATCATCATGTTGGCCGTTTCTCCGGTGGCTGAGTGGGAGGTACCTCTGCATACTCGCATAATCTGGGGGAGTAGGCTGTCCCACTCGTCCTGTCCCTTCGTCAGAATTAGCGTGCGGAGGGCGTCTCCGAGAGTGCGGTTTTGCCTTTCCACAACTCCGTTTCCTTGCGGGTGGTACGGTGTGGTGCGGGTCTTTTTCACTCCCCAGAGACTGCATAGTTCCTCCAAGAGTACCGACTCGAACTGCGCGCCTTGATCCGAGTGCAGCTGTTCAGGTAGTCCCCAGTACGCAAATACCCGCTCGTTGACTGCTGTGGCAACCGTGGGGGCCGCTGCGTCTGGCAGTGCAATGGCATCCTGCCAGCGGGTGAAGTGGTCGGTTAAGACCAGGGCCCAGCGGTTCTTCCTCTTCGTCAGTGGCAAGGGACCGACAAGGTCGACTGCCAACTTCTGAAAGGGGCGTCCTGCGTACATTCGCTGCCTTCCGGGGTTCTCTGTCCTCCTGCCATTCTTTGCCACCTGACACACCTCACAATCTTTGATGAGTCGCCTCACCAACGGAGAGATACCCGGCCAGTACCAATCCAAAAGGATTCGTTGTCTGGTTCGGTGTATCCCTGTGTGTGCCATCTTGTGTGTCTCCCAGACAACCTGTGTTCTCCTGCTGGGAGGGCAGATCACGCACTGCTTCGGCTTGGTGGGTGAGTGAGCTTGATGGTGAGTATGCCATCTGGCCGAATACTCATGGCCTCCCGTCTCTCGTATAGGGTCCTCAGCTCCAGCTCTCCTTCCACCAGCTCTCTTTCGGATACACTCCCCGGCCGCTTCACTTCGGCGTAGATCCGAGCCACTGGTCCTCCTCCTTCCTGCTGCTCTTTAACCAAGTCCCTGGTGGTCTGCGTTGGGTTGGTCACCGCAAGGTTGACTCTCTCCTTCCTCGGCGGGGCCGACTGGACTTCCTGGGCGAGCTCTGCATGTGAGGGTCCTCTGTCTCTCTGCTCAATCGAACTGCATTGTCGACAGTCCGTGCACACACCCTGGCGACTGAGCCCATCAGCGTTCCCGTGGCGTACTCCTGCTCTGTGTTCCAGTTTATAACGAAACTCAGCTAGCGTTTCCAGCCAACGGGCGATCTGATTCGACGGTTTCTTCCTTCAACACAACCAGCGTAGGGAGGCGTGGTCGGTCCTGAGTTTAAACTCCCGTCCGTAGAGGTAGGGGCGGAAATGCTTGACTGCTTTGATCACCGCCAGCAGCTCTTTCCGAGTGACGCAGTAGTTTCTTTCTGCAGGGGCTAGTGTCTTGCTGAAATAGGCTATCACTCGCTCTCTCCCCTCTTGGACCTGCGACAGCACTGCGCCGACTCCTACTGCACTGGCGTCAGTGTCGAGAGTGTAGGGTAGACTGGGGTCCGGGTATCCTAGCACTGGAGCCTGCGTCAGTCGTGCCTTCAGCTGGTTGAACGCTACTCGTTCCTCCTCTCCCCACTTCCAGGGCATCTCCTTCCCGGTGAGCACCGTCAGCGGCTTGGCTATCGTAGCATAGTCCGGGATGTACTGGCGGTAGTATCCTGCTGTCCCGAGGAATGCCTGCAGTTCTTTCACCTCTCTGGGTGCTTCCCACTTTCGTACTGCGTCGACCTTGCTCGGGTCGGTGGCTACTCCTTGGGCGCTCACCACGTGGCCCAGATACTTCACCTCCTTCTGCAATAACTCACACTTGGAGGGCTTCACTTTCAGATTGGCTTGCTGTAGGCGTCCCAATACTTCTCCGAGCCTTTGCAGGTGTGTCTCGAAGTCCGGGGCGATGATGATGACATCATCGAGATACAGCAGCAGCGTCTTCCAGTGTAGACCCTTCAACACTTTTTCCATCAGCCTTTGGAAGGTGGCGGGAGCCGACGTAAATCCAAAGGGTAGCACCTTCCACTTCCACAGTCCACTTTGTGTAGTGAAGGCCGACTTGTCCCGAGCGTCTGCGTCCAGGGGCACTTGCCAGTACCCGCTGGTGAGATCCAGCATCGTGAAGTACTTGCTGCCGGCCAAGGCATCCAGAGACTCGTCTATGCGGGGAATGGGGTAGGCGTCTTGCTTGGTAATGTCGTTCAACCTCCTGTAGTCGACACAGAACCGCCACGAGTCGTCCTTCTTCCTGACAGGACCACGGGGGAACTCCAAGCTCCGTCTGCGGGTTCTATCAAGTCTTTCTCCAGAAGGTACTTGATTTGCCGTTCCGCCTCTGCTTCCTTCTCGGGTCCCAGCCGATGGGGAGGACACCTGATGGGTCGGGCTCCTTCTATGGTAGGAATGCAGTGTCGGCCAGTGTCGTTTGGCCCAGGTCCCCGCTGTGACTGCTGAACACCGTCTGGTACTGAAGCAGCAACTCTTTGAGCTGTCTCTCTTGCTGGGGTGTCTGACACCCTCTTTTGGCCTTGTCAAAGAGTTCTTGCAGGTGGGGGGTACTCTTCCTCCTGCCGCCGCTCGCTCGTCTGTTCTCCTGGGCTCGTTCAGCGTCTGGATTCCACCTTCATCTACTCCTGTGAAGGTGCCAATCACCTCTCCTGCTGACAGCCTCAGCGTGTCCTGTGTCGGGTTTAGGCATCGTACCAACACTCTTCCTCTTGCGTCCGGCCTGTTGACACTCGTGGCGATCGATAACCCACCCTGCAGGCTCTCTATCACTCCCTGAGGACAGGTTTCCCTGGCACTCAGGTGGCAGGGTATGGTGACTTTTGTCTGTGGGGGCAGACTGGTGTCTTGCCGAACTTGCACTTTGGAGACAAGGCTCCGTCCATGCCGATCTGTGCAGGCCAGCTCTCTCCCCTGTATCACCAATACAGGTCGGTCGAACCCTAGCTGGCTTTCCTGCCTCGTCAGAAATGGCATCTTGAGAATGACATCTTCATTTATCTGGCTCACCACGAAGGTCTCGGTGAACTTGACATGCCGTATCTGTCCTTTCAGGGCTAGCAATCCGTAAAAGGGTAGTCTCGTCCCATCCGCCATGAGACCGTGAGAGTCGTACGGCTGTAGATCCTGCTGTAGGTGAGAGGGTAGTCGGTCAAAGACACGTTTTGCCAACAGGTTAGTGTTGCATCCCGTGTCGATGAGGTGGGCGACTGCTTCTCCCTCTATCCGTCCTGGCAGGTAGTAGCTGGAGCGGTACGGTCGCTCCACTTGACTTGACTGAAGGTGTACAGGCTGGGTGTGAACCGTTCCTCCTTGGGTGGTGGCGTCTGGGTTTGCTTGTCCTTCTTTTTGGGCCTGGTAGGTTCCTGCTGCTTGAGAGTCTCCTCGCTTTCCGATTCTAGTGTGACAGGGCTGTCGAGTGTCGACAGACTGGAGAATTGGTTGTGTAAAGCGATCGGAGGACTGGTCAGGAGGTCCAAAGTAGGGGTCACCCGTCGTGCTCGATCCCGGTTCCTAGGAGGTGCCTGCGCCTTCTCTTGAGGTGCTCGTGCGCAGCCAGTAGGCCTCCCTACTGCTGCGGGCGGTGGTCGTTTCCCTGGCGGCTGGGCCATGGAGCTGTTTTGCATGCCTTCCAATGGTGTCCAACCTGCTGGCAACCCCAGCATCTCTTGGGAATTTCTTCTTTCTGTTCGACTTTGAGGCCCGCTATCTCCTTACTTGGTCCTTCCACCGTGCGGAGAAGCTGCGTAAGAGGGTCTTGCACCTCTTGTGAACGAGCAGTCTCTCCCGGTGGGGTCGGAGCTAAGTCGTAGGGGTCGGTCTCCACTGTCCGAATGTGTGGTCCTCCTAGCGGCTGGTGTGGAACCTGCAGAAACTCGTTGCCTGCTTGTATCGCCTCTTCCAAGCTCTGGGGGCAAACAGCCAACAGATGTCGCTGTAGGTAAGTGTGTCCCAGCGTGCTGTGTCTGGAGCACCAACTCCTCTTGGTTCTGCCTGGGGAGGTTGTTGTGGTTGGCCTTGATGAGGCGTTCCACGGTGATTGCATGGTCTCGCAGACTGTCCTTGGTCGTTCGTTTGTAGCTCAGTAGTCTTGCCTGTGCTTCGGAACGTGTGAGTCCAAAGGTAGCTCGTAACTTCATGGTCACCTCCTCCGCTGTCTCTCCTCTTCCACACTGTTCGGCTTTGCCTGTCAAGGCTTGCCTTAAGTGTATTACTCGGTCATCCGGCTGCCACTGGTTGGCGTCGGCCACTTCCTCAAACCGCTGCAAGAAGTAGTCTACTTCTCCTGTGCCGTCGAACTGCGGCACCTTGAACTTGCTTCTGGTGGAGGCCATGGTCATCCTGTCCAAGATGTGAGTGAGGGTGTTCATCATCTCCATGCCGGATGGGTCTCTGTCTATGCTGAGCGCTCTTCTTCTCTGAGCCATCGCTCAGTCGGGTTCTGCTTGTGGGTGTCTCCAATCCCACTGCTGCCACCGATGTGCAGGATTTCCCTGTGTGAGTTGGTAGCTCGGCCTACCTGCACAACTTCCGGAACTGAGTTGGCAACTGTATCTATCGCTGAGCAATACAACCCGCCCACAGGTCGACTAGTATCCTTGGGAATGGTGGGTGACCGTTCCTATTTTACTAGTCTAGCTGTCGGTTGCGTTAGCTTGTTTCCGTATGCAAGGCAGAGGTCAAACTTTGAAGGCGAACTAGGCGAAGCTAGGTTCGGCCAGCAGAAGTTCGAACTGTTCTGCTGAGTGCAAGTCAGTGACCAAACTTTGAAGGCGAACTAGTCGGAGCTAGGTTCGGCCAGCAGCGGTTCAGGCTGATCTGCTTGTTTATTACTACTCGAGTAATAGAGCATTCGTTGTACGTGCATATACTTAGCGCAGTGAAGTTATTATTGTTAGAGAACAAAGAAACTTCTGAGAGTGTGCAAGCTGACTCTGCCTTTATTGCTGCCTAACACGGCTATTTATACCAAAGATTACATAAGATGTATCTGGTAAACATAAACAGACAAAGGAAGCCACACCTAGCACAACTGGTTGGCTAGCATGAGCAAATCATACACAAAGGGTGGTACTAGAATAGATGGTTGACTGATTCCACATGGCATACATATAAGTTTGCATGGTTAAGTAAAATAATAATAGGTATGCATAGAACGAATGTCTCTAGAGTGTAAGCATAGAACGACACGATGTAGAACAAGGTAGGTTAGATTGTTACTGTCATAGATGCAAGATGGCGCCGGTCCTCTACAATATCAAAAATAATTAATACAGTAACAATTATTATTATTATTATTGTTAATATATAATAATAATAAATAATAAAATATTTGATATTATTATTTATATAATTGTTACTGTATTAATTATTTTTGATATCATACTAGCAGAAGTATTATCACCCCCATTGATATTAATGTTTATTAATTATTATTATTAATTAATGATATATCATCTCATCCATAAAAAATTATCATTTATTAATTATTATTAATATAATTTATTCTAAAAAATTTTTTGTAATAATAAATAATAATAGTAAATGATAATACTTATAAATAATAAATAAAAACATTTACTGTTATGGAATTTCCAGTTTTTCGCAAAAGCCAAAACTCTTTCTTCAAAGTTTAATGTACTTTTTGGCACCCAAGTTGTAATAATAATGTGCAGGATTTCACTGTGTGAGTTGGTAGCTCGGCCTACCTGCACAACTTCCCGAACTGAGTTGGCAACTATGTCTATCGCTGAGCAATACAACACGCCCACAGGTCGACTAGTATCCTTGGGATTGGTGTGTAACCATTCCTATTTTACTAGTCTAGCTGCCGGTTGCGTTAGCTTGTTTCAGTGTGCAAGCAGAGGTCGAACTTTGAAGGCGAACTAGTCAGAACTAGGTTCGGCCAGCAGAGGTTCGCACTGTTCTGCAGGGTGCAAGTCAGTGACCGAACTTTGAAGGCGAACTAGTCAGAGCTAGGTTCGGCCAGCAGAGGTTCAGGCTGATCTGCTTATATGTTACTACTCGAGTAATAGAGCATTCGGTGTACGAGCATGTACTAGCGCAGTGAAGTTATTATTGTTAGAGAACAAAGAAACTTCTGAGAGTGGGGCAAGCTGACTCTGCTTTATTGTTGCCTTAACACGGCTATTTATACAAAAGGTTACATAACGATAAAATATGTAAACAAGACAATACAAAAGAATATTATAAGACACGCCTGGTAATTAAGACTGGACAAATGAGAATGAGTATATAAAAGATAGGGCTGGCCTTGCAGCTACGGCTGGGTGCATCCACATGGGTTACATATAAAATTGTGTGTAAGTAGAACATAGGTATGGAAAGCACATAGAACTAATAGCGTTAGAGTACATACATAGAAGTAGTGAGTGGATAAATAAATGTTCGGTCGAACGCCGTCCGCCACACACTCCGCCCCATTGGCGACGGTGGCCAATACAAAATGTCAGCGGCGTGGATGTCTATTGATTACTTAACTGTCTCATTTTTTTTTCACTTTTTCGGCCTTTCCCAATAGTTCGTAAGCTTCTGTTGTTAGTCGGTGTATTTCCTTATCATATTCCTCAAATCTCTTCATTTTGTCCTGCCGTTTCCTTCGTCTTTCTTCTTCTACTGACCTTTCTCTTTCTGCTCGCCAGTATCTGCCTTCCTTCTTAGGTGCTGTCGCTTCAGGGGATGCTACCCTCTTTCTCTTTTGTGTTGTTGGTGGTTCGACCATTGGTCCTAGTCGTTTCTTTATGGACGAGTGGCTCTCTTTGTCAAAGTTGGGTGTTGGCGTCCCAAACGGTGGTGGTGCCGCCCACCCCATTGTTCGGCAGAACTCGTCATAGTTGTGTGCATCAACCTCAAACAATGGCTTGTCTTTTCCTCCATGTTCGGTTGTCCCTCCTTGTACTCTTATATGTTTTAGTATAGTGTCTCGAGATGCGCTCCTTCTTCCACACCGGCGAAAGAAGATCGTGTAATGTTGCCTGGTGTGGTAAGCTACACGTCTCTTTACGTTCTGGTATTCGCATTGAGTGCATCTCCACTCATCTCCATCTCCTTGGGTGATTGCTTCCTTGATGCGGTTGGCTGTCTGGCTGCTAACTTGGCATTGAAAGTTGGGGGGCTCGCCCTCGCTGTTTAGTATTATTGGCTCTGTTCCCCACGTGCTCTCTCAGTACCGCCTCCCACGTGACGAGTTCTGGGTGACGTAATTCCGCGGTTACTAAGGAGTTTTCACCGACGGTTTCCTTGGGGGTTGTTTCCTCCTGCGCAGCCTCTGATACTGGCACTCTGTGACATGGTATGGCGGGATATGGGTGCAGATCGTCAGTGATTTTCGTGGGGGTTGCCTCCCCTTGTGTTTCGTTGATTTTTTCGTCTGCACCGTTTTGTTGGTTCTGACCATGGCTCCTCCGTTTCTTCTTTCGGTTTACTAGTACCCAACCGTTTTCTTCGCAATTTTCTGCAGTCTTGAGGGTTGGGTTGGCGTCTCTTGGCATCTCGTCTCCCTTTCCTCCTCTGATTTGGTCGGTTGGTTTTTTCGGGTTAGAATGACCTTCTGTTTGATAACAATGGTAGTCATCTAATTTCTTTGGTCGATTTCTTTCCCTTGTAGGCCGGTTTAACGGGGAGGTCGTCGTTCCTGTGGGGTTGAGTGGTGGCCACTCATTGACATCTAGGTCAGGGGTCACTGTTGACCTTCTAGTGACCTCGGGGGGAGGTGCCTCGTTCCTTCCTTCTTCTGTTGGCTGTTGCTCCTCTTCTACTGGCAACATTTCCTCCCCTATGGTTTCGGTGTTCTCTGGCATCCTCCTCTCTTCGGTGACTACCGCTGGGGGTTCTTCTTCATTGGTGGGTAAGGGTGTCGGCGCACGTTCTTCATGCGTGGGTAGAGGTGTTGGCGCACGTTCTTCATGGGTGGGTGGCCTCTCTATCCAATGTAGTGGCATCGGCAATGGGGCGACTGCTTCGTCTGGCCCTGCTGGGGAGTGCTTCGTCTTGGGTGGCCGACCTCTCCTGGCTCCCTTCATGTTTGGCATCAGAGCCGGCTCCCGACACGTTGGTGCCCGCCCTACAGGCTCCTCACAGGTGCGGTAGGACCGCAGTCGTTGGCCGTTCTGGATTGACCATTGTCCATTTCGCTCTAACTTGTACGTGTGATTCGGAAATACCTCGGCGACTTGGTATGGTCCGACGAATCGTGGCTGGAGCTTGGGGTTGCTTCCCTTGACTCTACGCTTGTTCTCCAGTACCACTAATTCTCCTTTCTGGAATACGGGGGGTTCCTCACTCTCTTGGCTCCTTATTTCTTGTTGACGCTCCCGGAGGTAGCTGTGAGCCTTCTGCAGATTCTCTTGGATTTCGGCCGTATATTCAGTAATGTTCTTGGGGTCCAGTGAGGGGGGTGTTCCCGTCAGCTGGTCGGGGAGGCGTACTTCTTGTCCCATCATCATCATGTTGGCCGTCTCTCCAGTGGCTGAGTGGGGGGTACCTCTGCATACTCGCATAATCTGGGGGAGTAGGCTGTCCCACTCGTCTTGTCCCTTCGCCAGGATTAGGGTGCGAAGGGCGTCTCCCAGAGTGTGGTTTTGTCTTTCCACAACTCCATTTCCTTGCGGGTGGTACGGTGTGGTACGGGTCTTCTTTACTCCCCAGAGACTGCATAGTTCCTCCAGGAGTACCGACTCGAACTGTGCGCCCTGATCCGAGTGCAGCTGTTCGGGCAGTCCCCAGTATGCGAATACCCTCTCGTCAAGTGCTGTGGCAACTGTAGGGGCCGTGGCGTCCGGCAGAGCGATGGCATCCTGCTAACGGGTGAAGTGGTCGGTCAAGACCAGGGCCCAGCGGTTCTTCCTCTTCGTCAGCGGCAAGGGGCCGACCAGGTTGACTGCCAACTTCTGAAATGGGCGTCCCGCGTACATCCGCTGCCTTCCGGGGTTCTCTGTCCTCCTGCCATTCTTTGCCACCTGGCACACCTCACAATCTTTGATGAGTTGCCTCACCAATGGAGAGATACCCGGCCAGTACCAATCCAAGAGGATTCGTTGTCTGGTTCGGTGTATCCCTGTGTGAGCCATCTTGTGTGTATCCCAGACAACCTGTGTTCTCCTGCTGGGGGGCAGATCACGCACTGCTTTGGCTTGGTGGGGTGAGCGAGCTTGATGGTGAGTATGCCATCCGGCCGAATACTCATGGCCTCCCGTCTCTCGTACAGGGTCCTCAGCTCCAGCTCTCCTTCTGCCAGTTCTCTTTCGGATATGCTCCCTGGCCGCTTCACTTTGGCGTAGATCCGAACCACTGGTCCTTCTCCTTCCTGCTGCTCTTTAGCCAAGTCCCTGGTGGTCTGCATTGGGTTGGTCACCGCAATGTTGACTCTCTCCTTCTTCGGCGGGGCCGACTGGACTTCCTGAGTGAGCTCTGCGTGTGAGGGTCCTCCGTCTCTCCGCTCAATTGAACTGCATTGTCGACAGTCCGTGCACATACCTTGGCGACTGAGCCCATCAGCGTTCCCGTGGCGTACTCCTGCTCTGTGCTCCAGTTTATAACGAAACTCAGCTAGCGTTTCCAGCCAACGGGCGATCTGATTCGACGGCTCTTTCCTTCGACACAACCAGCGTAGGGAGGCGTGGTCGGTCCTGAGCTTAAACTCCCGCCCGTAGAGGTAGGGGCGAAAGTGCTTGACCGCTTTGATCACCGCCAGCAACTCTTTCCGGGTGACGCAGTAATTTCTTTCTGCAGGGGCCAGGGTCTTGCTGAAATATGCGATCACCCGTTCTCTTCCTTCTTGGACTTGTGACAGTACTGCGCCGACTCCTACCGCACTGGCGTCTGTATCGAGAGTGTAGGGTAGACTGGGGTCGGGGTATCCTAGCACAGGGGCCTGCGTCAGTCGTGCCTTGAGCTGGTCGAACGCTGCCTGTTCCTCTCTCCCCCATTTCCAGGGCATCTCCTTTCCGGTGAGTACCGTCAACGGCTTGGCTATCGTCGCGTAGTCTGGAAGATACTGCCTGTAGTATCCGGCCGTCCCGCGGAATGCTTGCAGTTCCTTCACCTCTCTGGGTGCTTCCCACTTCCTCACTGCGTCGACCTTGCTCGGGTCGGTGGCCACTCCTTGGGCACTCACCACGTGGCCCAGATACTTTACTTCCTTCTGAAGCAGCTCACACTTGGAGGGTTTCACTTTCAGATTAGCTTGCTGTAGGCGTCCCAATACCTCTCCGAGCCTCTGCAGGTGCGTCTCGAAGTCCGGGGCGATGATGATGACATCATCGAGATATAGCAGCAACGTCTTCCAGTGTAGACCCTTCAACACTTTCTCCATCAGCCTCTGGAAGGTGGCGGGAGCCGACGCCAATCCAAAGGGGAGCACCTTCCACTTCCACAGTCCACTGCGTGTAGTGAAGGCTGACTTGTCCCGAGCGTCTGCGTCCAGGGGCACTTGCCAGTACCCGCTAGTGAGATCCAGCGTCGTGAAGTACTTGCTGCCGGCCAAGGCGTCCAGAGACTTGTCTATGCGGGGAATAGGGTAAGCGTCTTGCCTAGTAATGTCGTTCAACTTCCTGTAGTCGACACAGAATCGCCACGAGTCGTCCTTCTTCCTGACCAAGACAACGGGGGAACTCCACGCTCCATCTGCGGGTTCTATCAAGTCTTTTTCCAGAAGATCCTTGATTTGCCGTTCTGCCTCTGCTTCCTTCTCGGGACCCAGCTGATGGGGAGGACACCTGATGGGTCGAGCTCCCTCCATGGTAGGAATGGAGTGTTCGGCCAGTGTCGTTCGGCCCAAGTCTCCACTGTGACTGCTGAACACCGTCTGGTATTGCAGCAGCAACTCTTTGAGCTGTCTTTCCTGTCGGGGTGTCTGACACCCTCTTTTGGCCTTGTCAAAGAGTTCTTGCAGGTGGGGGGGTACTCTTCCTCCTGCGTCTGCTCGTTCCTCCGCTCTCCTCGGCTCGTTCAGCGTCTGGATTCCACCTTCATCTACTCCTGTGAAAGTGCCAATCACCTCTCCTGCTGACAGCTTCAGCGTGTCCTGTGTTGGGTTTAAGCATCGTACCAACACTCTTCCTCTTGCGTCCGGTCTATTGACACTCGTGGCGATCGGTAACCCACCCTGCAGGCTCTCTATCACTCCCTGAGGACAGGTTTCCCTGGCACTCAGGTGGCAGGGTATGGTGACCTCTGTCTGTGGGGGCAGACTGGTGTCTTGCCGAACTTGTACCTTGGAGACCAGGCTCCGTCCGTGCCGATCTGTGCAGGCCAGCTCTCTCCCCTGTATCATCAATACAGGTCGGTCGAACCCTAGCTGGCATTCCTGGCTCGTCAGAAATGGCATTCCGAGAATGACGTCTTCGTTTATTTGGCTTACCACGAAGGTCTCGGTGAACTTGACATGCCGTATCCGTCCTTTCAGGGCTAGCAATCCGTAAAAGGGTAATCTCGTCCCATCCGCCATGAGACCGTGAGATTCGTACGGCTGTAGGTCCTGCTGTAGGTGAGCGGGTAGTCGGTCAAAGACACGTTTTGCCAACAGGTTAGTGTTGCATCCCGTGTCGATGAGATGAGCGACTGCTTCTCCCTCTATTCGTCCTGGCAGGTGGTAGCTGGAGCGATAAGGTCGCTCCACTTGATTTGACTGAAGGTTGACAGGCTTGGGGGTGAACCGTTCCTCCTTGGGTGGTGGCGTCTGGGTTTGCTTGTCCTTCTTTTTGGGCCTGGTTGGTTCCTGCTGCTCGAGAGTCTCCTCGCTTTCCGATTCCAGTGTGGCAGGGCTGTCGAGTGTCGACAGACTGGAGAATCGGTTGTGTAGAGCGATCGGAGGACTGGTCAGGAGGTCCAAAGTAGGAGTCACTCGTCGTGCTTGATCCCGCTTCCTCGGAGGTGCCTGTGTCTTCTCTTGAGGTGCCCATGCGCAGCCAGTAGGCCTCCCTACTGCTGCGGGCGGTAGTCGTTTCCCTGGTGGCTGGGCCATGGAGCAGTCTTGCATGCCTTCCGATGGTGTCCAACCTGCTGGCAACCCCAGCATCTTTTGGGAATCTCTTCCTTCTTTCTTGTTTTGAGGTCCGCTATCTCCTTGCTTAGTCCTTCCACCGTGCGGAGGAGCTGCGTAAGAGGGTCTTGCACCTCTTGTGAACGAGCAGTCTCTCCAGGTGGGGTCGGTACTAAGTCTTCGGTCTCCACTGTCCGAACGTGTGGTCCTCCTAGCGGCTGGTGTGGAACCTGCAGGAACTCGTTGCCTGCTTGTATCGCTTCCTCCAAGCTCTGGGGGCGAACAGCCAGCAGATGTCGCTGTAGGTAAGTGTGTCCCAGCGTGCTGTGGAACGTCTGGAGCACCAGTTCCTCTTGGTTCTGCCTGGGGAGGTTGTTGTGGGCAGCCTTGATGAGGCGTTCCACGGTGGTTGCATGATCTCGCAGGCTGTCCCTGGTTGTTCGTCTGTAACTCAGTAGTTTTGCCTGTGCTTCGGAACGTGTGAGCCCAAAGGTAGCTCTCAGCTTCATGGTCACCTCCTCCACCGTCTCTCCTCTTCCACACTGTTCGGCCTTGCCTGTCAAGGCTTGCCTTAAGTGTATCACTCGGTCATCTGGTTGCCACTGGTTGGCGTTGGCCACTTCCTCGAACCGCTGCAAGAAGTAGTCCACTTCTCCTGTGCCGTCAAACTGCGGCACCTTGAACTTGCTTCTGGTCGAGGTCATGGTCATCCTGTCCAAGATGTGAGTGAGGGTGTTCATCATCTGCATGCCGGATGGCTCATCTCGGTCGATGCTGAGCGCTCTCCTTCTCTGTGCCATCGCTCAGTTGGGTTCTGCTTGTGGGTGTCTCCAATCCCACTGCTGCCACCAATGTGCAGGATTTCACTGTGTGAGTTGGTAGCTCGGCCTACCTGCACAACTTCCCGAACTGAGTTGGCAACTATGTCTATTGCTGAGCAATACAACCCGCACACAGGTCGACTAGTATCCTTGGGAATGGTGTGTAACCATTCCTATTTTACTAGTCTAGCTGCCGGTTGCGTTAGCTTGTTTCAGTGTGCAAGCAGAAGTCGAACTTTGAAGGCGAACTAGTCAGAACTAGGTTCGGCCAGCAGAGGTTCGCACTGTTCTGCAGGGTGCAAGTCAGTGACCGAACTTTGAAGGCGAACTAGTCAGAGCTAGGTTCGGCCAGCAGAGGTTCAGGCTGATCTGCTTATATATTACTACTCGAGTAATAGAGCATTCGGTGTACGAGCATGTACTAGCGCAGTGAAGTTATTATTGTTAGAGAACAAAGAAACTTCTGAGAGTGGGGCAAGCTGACTCTGCTTTATTGTTGCCTTAACACGGCTATTTATACAAAAGGTTACATAACGATAAAATATGTAAACAAGACAATACAAAAGAATATTATAAGACACGCCTGGTAATTAAGACTGGACAAATGAGAATGAGTATATAAAAGATAGGGCTGGCCTTGCAGCTACGGCTGGGTGCATCCACATGGGTTACATATAAAATTGTGTGTAAGTAGAACATAGGTATGGAAAGCACATAGAACTAATAGCGTTAGAGTACATACATAGAAGTAGTGAGTGGATAAATAAATGTTCGGTCGAACGCCGTCCGCCACAATAATATTATTTTATCATTTTTATTATATGAAGAAGTAGACTGGTGCAGGTGGTTTGTCTTGCTAAGCCAATAATTATTTTCAGTTTTTTATAACCATTTCATGATTAACTTACATGTACAGCCTGGACTTTTAGAGTATGTTTCAAGGCATCTCAGAAGTCATATTTTCCAAATTTTCCGCTGACGCGGAGCTGTTGCAGAGGAAGGGTGTCCATGTCCCACACCTCCTCCACACCCCCTCCCCTCCCACCTACCTATTCAAGCCCCCCTCCCCTTGAAAAATCCCACTGATGCCCATGAATTAGAAGGCTAAAGAAGTTAGCAGGTGATATCTCCTGATCTTCATTTCCATCGAGTATGGCTTCAAGAAACAGGTTACCAGCTAGTGTAATGAAGAAAAGAACTAACAGCAGCGCAACAGACCCGTCACAACTACAGGGATTTTTCACCGCTTCTAACATGTGAGTCATCTAGCCAAAGTAGTGCTGCTGAAGAAGCTCTGTGATCCAAAACAACATGATTTCCGGTTATTATGTCAGACTATAGTAATCTAATAATACCATTGCATTTTAGTTATTTTGATCTACCCATACAGGTTTCCTTCTCTTTCCCTCTTTGCTCAGAGACACAATTGAGGGTGGGTTTGTTGATTCTGTCACCACATATACTCAAAGATATTGTGATGATTTGCCTCATAGGAGTTCCCTCACCCAAGAGCTGCGAATTTACTACAACTACTGGAGTAATGAGCAGACTAGCTCCCCAGAGCTGAGTGACATTTATAAATACTGCAGTGCTTCAAGTCTCTATCCCAATATCAAAGTCCCCACTGAAATGCTCATGACCATTCCTGTGACTAGCGCCACTACTGAAAGGGCTAATTCAACCCTGAAGTACATCAAGACAAAATTGAGATCTACGATGGGCCAAGCTTCACTAAATGCATTCGTTTTAGGCTATAAGCATAAAGACCTAGTCAGAAAGCTTAATGTTGAGAGCGTCGTAGATAAGTTCATAGGGATGCGTCCTAGAAGGCTTTTTCTTTCAGACCCTATATCAGAGTAAAGCAGTTACCACCGTGTATTGTCTGATGCATTAGTGTGTTTGCAGTGTTTTTGCATTTGCCAGTATATTGACTGCTGATCTTAATAACTTGAGTAGATATCAGATAAGTCCTGTCTGTTAATAATACATTTATATGAAACTTTTCATTGTACACATTCACATGGAATTTCACTTAGAACACATTTGCATTGAACTGCACATAGTATACATTTATATGCAGCTTGAATTTTATTGATTTAATTAGTCTGCTCAACACAGATGTACAAATATTTTGGCCAAGAAGGCATTTTCATTCACACAGAGGGTTAAACGTGCAGTGTCTCCAAACCGTTTTCTACAATTTACTATTCTCATCAGAGCTACTGACGGAGAATACAATTCAATCTGTTAGTTGTAAATCTGTCTCAAGTTTTATCTAAAAGCAAATTGAAGTTCATTGTATTTAACATCATTGAAACATGAGCAACAGTAGTACATTGTGCGCACTCAAGCGATTTTACGCCCCCCCTTTGGCCAAATCCTAGAATGGCCCCTGCAATGATTATGAGAAAACTTCTCCCTTTTATAGGCAGAGTTGTGGAAAATAACTGCCATGCACAGGAAGCATGGCAGGAAGTTATATGATACAAAGGCACAATATAATATATAGCAATGACATTGTCCAATAAGATAAGCTAGGTAGTTAAAACATCACTGGTGCCCATAAGTAAGAGGAGGAGTTCACAAGTAACTTGGCCAGTGATTGGTTAGTATTGTTCCTGGGCGTTACACAGCCTTGGGTCCACTGTCTCCTTTATCCAAGGGTAGTTATCTTTGGGGGGTGGCATCTGAAGACTTTTAGGCTAGGTTATGTCATCCTGGTCATGGCGGCCATCTTGTTGCCGACCCGGGATAGCAACCCAGGGTGGATACTTAGTGCCAAAGTAATAATAATTACTTATGAGAGCAATATAATTGCCATAACAGATGCTGGCCTTCGTCTGTCATAATCAGGGGAGGCATGCCTGTGGTAACCACCAACAGGGGGGCCTCTGCGCAGTAGTGGTCACTGTATGTAGTCAGTAAAATCCACCACAATATCACAACATTTCAAAGAAAAACTTTATTGTGGTTCATGGAAAAATAGGTAGTGAGAAGCAGTAAAATGATGTGGCCGGGGAAGGAGGCCTCCAGAAAATGAAAAAAACATGTGAGGAGGCTACCTTAAGAGGAACCTACTACCAGAGGTAAAGGCTACCTTAAGAGGAGCCTACTACCAGAGGTAAAGGCTACCTTAAGAGGGGCCTACTACCAGAGGTAAAGGCTACCTTAAGAGAAGCCTACTACCAGAGGTAAAGGCTACCTTAAGAGGAGCCTACTACCAGAGGTAAAGGCTACCTTAAGAGGAGCCTACTACCAGAGGTAAAGGCTACCTTAAGAGAAGCCTACTACCAGAGGTAAAGGCTACCTTAAAAGGAGCCTACTACCAGAGGTAAAGGCTACCTTAAGAGGAGCCTACTACCAGAGGTAAAGGCTGCCACAAGGAAGGATACCATAGAGAAGGCTTCCATGAAAGTAATTTACCGCAAGAGGAGCATACCACAAGGCATGAGCACTATCAGGGGATACTGTCATGGGAGGAGGAAGGGTTGGGAGGGAACCAACTAGTGTGTTTGATTGTATTTATTCGTGGTTGTTTATAATGAAGGAGCCAGCAAGTCTATATATTCAATTTGAAAAAATTTGTTCTTATGTCTGTAAGTGTTTGTCTGTAATTCCACTTTGATAAACGCCTAAATCACAATACTATGAGAAATAAAATCTGCTGCACAAAATTCCTATTCGACCATATCGGTGTACAATGGCGGTTTCAAATTCGTCATTTGCTCTCTAACTCGAGATATTTTTAAATCAATATCTTTTTAGTAATGTAGGAGAAAATGGAGCACAAAAAAATCACATTTTGTTAATACCAGATGGATTAAATGCCAAACAAGCAATGCCATGTAGGTTTGTCACTCAAATTGTTTTCATCCAGTACATGTATAGACTATCATCATTGTGTCGTAACATCGTTTTTTTTTGCGTCAGTGTCTCAGTAATGGCTACAATCTGCTTGCACACTGTCTCTCTGTGTCATTTTTCAAATTGAGATGGCAGAGAAAGTTGGAATGAGAGAAATGAGGAGAGTAGAGTGGGCAGGAGAAGAACATGGCAGGGGTGAACAAAGTACAGGGTGAGAAGTGGAGCTGGATGGGTGAAGGGCTAGGTAGTGGGTGAAGAAAGGGGCGCAAATAGAGTGGGTCGGCATACTTAAATATGACCGGTAGTACTGCTGGGCAGTAATTAACTTGTATTGATTGCCTAAAAAGTGAAAAAAAAAATTATATTTTACCAGCAAAAATATGATTTATTTTACTAAGTAACACAATAATGACCAGGGTATTTTTTAGTTTTGAAGAAAAGCGAAATCTTTTGTAATAATTTAGGTAGTAAATAATCAATAAGCAGCTCCTTGATTTCTATTTTCCAAATATATTATAATAATTTAAACTTTTCTGACTGATGGGAGTGACATTCCAAAGTTGCCTCTCCAATAAAAAAGTTGTATATTACTTTATTATTCACAAGGATAGGTGCCATTAAAGTTGCAAATGAAAAAACGAAAATTGGGTTTATCAGATTATTAAAGTGTTTTCAAGAAGATTATTTTTAAAATTCAGATTTGGTCATCATAAACAATTATTGCAAGTGTTGGAAGTTTCAGATCTTGACTCATCACATCTGTTTTATCAAAAGACAAACAAAACTTGTCGTTTAATTGTGTTTTATTCTCTTATAGTTTTACCCATTTTTGCAATCAAAATTTAAAAAATCTCGAAGTAGGTAACTTGTCAATGAAATGATTTTAAAAACGAACAACTAAAACAAGACTCCACAGTATTGTTTGCTGCTCAGACAATGAGCAAACATTAGTTTTAATCTTCAAAAAAACTGGTGCCATACATTTGAAGTGAGCTGATGCAAGTTATTAGTAGTGAGTGATTCACCTATTGTTTTATTACTCTGTAGCAAAAGCCACAATTTGATAAGTTTGAATGACCGGTTTATCTAGAGGTAACTTCTAGATTCAATAATATAAAAGCTCAAGTTCAAAACTGGTGATGATGTGTTGTATGTTGACTATACTCACCCACACACATTTCATTTGGCCATTCATTTGTAGAGCAACCTTTTGAGCAAAACTCTTCTTCTGGGCAGACAACTCCTCCACAGTTGGTTTCCTACATACAAAAAAGGCATTATTTACCAAAGTACTACTTCCTATGGATGTATCCGTAGGTTTGTATAACCTTGTATGTTTATATACGACTGTGTGCCCTTGTATGCACATATAGAGTCGTATACCCTTGTATGCACATATAGAGCCGTATACCCTTGTAGCTACAAACAGTGTTGTGCACCTTCATAAGTACAGGTAAAGTTGTCTACCCTTGTATACACTTATAAGGCTGTGTACCATTGTACGCCCATTTAGAGTTGTGCACCCTTGATGGTACCTGTAGAGTTGTGTACCCTTGATGAGTAGCAGTCACCAAGACACACAATGAAAGCTCCTGTTCAAGTAAATTCATCATTGGTAAAACATTTCACTGAAATTATTGATAGGGCTTTGTAAAATATTTTATGAATCTAAAATCAGGTGAAATGAATAGCGTTGTCCATCATAATCATAGTGATTTCAGTAGAGGTTGACCTAGGAGCTCAATGAAAAGGATGTAGGTCAAGTGATAAATACAATGGTTTTATGCATAGCATATATAAGTTGCCATTCATAATATAAATAGCTGAAAATTCTGAAGATTTTTGACCATCACAGACGGAGCTTAGGTATACAAGAATGAAATAAAAAGCCAAATTATTGCATTCATTGGATTAAAAATGCTTGAGCTGCATAAGGCCACCCAAAAGGTATTATGAAACTGTTAATGTTTCGAGATAAAAGTTGCAGTTATTCTAAAAATCTACAATATGTAGCCACATATTTTAACACTAATTTGTCCTATTTTCCAAAAGTGTGAGCTCTAGCAGCAATCTTTTGATACCAAGTGCTAAAAACTGTTCTCATTAGCACACTGCAACCGATAAAAATATGTTAGAGTGAACAGGAGTCCAATATTCTACTAATAAAATCAGTTTTTTGACTAAAAATAACAACTGGTCATCATATAACTGGCAGTTTTACCAGTAACATAATGCAGGATGAATCTGAATGCCTATGTGAACGGTGAAAAAAGTCCCAGTTTCCTGAATTATGTATTGGCACCAGCGGACAAAAGGAGTCTTCTGACACAGATTTATTTGTTTCTACTAGCCCATTGACTTGGAGATTGTAGGTTGCATGAGGTAGTGTGAGTCTTTTCTATTGCCCATAGCGCACAAAGCTCTTTCAATAAATGAGGCTTGAGCTGAGTCCCTCGGTCGGTGTGCAGTTATAAGGGGATAATTAGGTAACTAAAGACTCTTTCACCAATGAACTGGCTACCACTGGGCTGCTGATGACATTAGCAAGCGCTAAAGCATCTTGCAACCTAGTAAAGTTGTCTGTCAATACTGATATCCTGGCATTGACTTGCTCTGTCTGTGGAAAAGGGCCCACTAAGTCTACAGCTGACTTTTGCCAAGGGCCTCCATGGTGCGCTCACTGACAATCAGGACCAGGCTTGTTGGCTTTGTTGGCAAACTTCATAGGTCTGAATCATCCTTTTGGCATCAGCATTATCTGAGGCTAATACCAAGTGAATTGGACTCTATTAAAAATCCACTTTATTCCGGAGTGGGCTCGAACATAGGTTTGCCACATTGCATTTCCTCTCAGGAATGGAGGGCACAAAGCACACCACTTTCTCTCTCTGTTCACATAAACTTTAATCTCTGGTACTAAATTTCCTCCGAACTTCATAGCATGTTGAAACTGGGTTATTCTTTTTAACTCTCAAGCTGCCAAGTTCTATTTGGCTTTTGGTGAAGGGGCGCTGGGAGGTTGTTCATTTTAAAGAATGGCTAATGCACAGTTGCCTGTATTCTGGGCTGAGAAGAAGTCAGTATTGGTCTTTACTGGGCCAATATTGGAAAAATGGGCAAAACCAAAAAAACTACTGGGGCTTAAGGGGATATTCGAGATTTGAAGAATGGGACTTCTGCTCATCTCAACATTTAATCTATTTTTAATAGATTTGTCATCCCATTGTTGGATGTTTACACACCTCCTACAGTCAGGAGGGTAATACTTAACCGTTTGGCACTGCCATGCTTGAGGCCACTCTTATTCTCAATGACACAGTGAAACTTGGATAGGATCTCCAGCCATTGTGCTGCCTTGATGGTGGGCTCTCTTCTTCTGCGAGGCAATTGTAGATAGGTGTGATTTAATCTCAGACAAAAAATGCTGCCCATTATGATAGGAAAGGAAGTGTCTAATGGCTTTAATTGCTACCAGTGGCTCTTTTCTCATTACACAGTAATTTTTTTTATAAATGGCTCAGAGTTTTTAATATCGCGTGCAACAATTTGCTCATCATTGTCCTGCAACTGGGAGAGCACTGCTCTCACACTGACATTACTGGCATCGGTATCGAGGATGTACTGACTATGAACATCTAAATAGCCCAGCACCGGGCATGGACCATAGTCAGCTTCAAGGCTTGGAGGGATTCTTGCTGCTCAGCTGTCCACTGTCAGGGTATGACCTCGCAGGTGAGTAGGGTGAGGAGTTTAGCCAGTGTGAAGAAGTGAGGAATATACTGTTGGTAGTGTCCTACCGCCTCCAAAAATGCTTGGTCCTCAAACTCCTTTGATGGAAATTTCCATTCAGCTAAGGTGGCAATTTTTCTGAGTCAGTGGTCACTTCTTGGATGTTGATTATGTAAGTTATGAAACTGACCTCAGGATTTAACAGTTCATATTGGCTGGGCTTTAGTTTCAGGATTGCTTGCTGAAGCTGTTGTACGATTTCTGCAAGACGCTGTAGCTGAATATGAAAGTCAGGGGATGTGATGATGACATCATCAAAGTACAAAGGTACTGTTTCCTAGTGGAGGCCAGGGAGCACCTTCCCCATCAGTTGCAAAAAAGTGACCGTGAGCAATGGGAGATCAAAGGGAGGGATTTTCCACTTCCAAAGGCCGCTTCTAGTGGTGAAAGCCACTAGAAGTTTCTTCATCTGAAGAGATTTGCTAGCAGCTGCTGACTGAGTCCAGGGCACTGGAGTACCAGTTTTCAGACAGGGCATCCAGACATCTATATGAAGAAGGGGATGGGCATCATGGTGTGTAACGGATGTGAGCTTCTAGTAATCAAGGCACAAATGCCAGGCACTCTGTTTTGTACTTGCCAATATTACAGGAGAACTCCAGGCCCTGGGGATGGTTCTAGCAACCATTGTTCTATCAGCTGCTAGGCCCGTCTTTCTGCCTCCATTGTCTTCTGCGATACTAGGCAGTAAAATTGTTGTCAGCTGGGGCAGATTTCGTGCAGAAGGGGAATACTGTTAAAGACAAGGTTGGCTTTTCCCTGTTGATACCTCCGTGCTAAACAAGGCAGCATATCACTGAAATAGACCTTCAACCAAGGCTTCCTCCTGCTAGTCTGGGCAGTTGGGTTTGGCTGCCTCCAGTAAACTGGCCGCATGTGGATTTAGAGCAAGCAATGGGTAAGAGGGGAATGGTGGTCAGGGAGAAGAGATGACTAGAGGAGAGAGAGTTCCAAATTAGATTCTCCTGACAGCGCACCTGTGGATTCGCTTATGTCACTTCCGGTATTCAACTCTATGGGTTGATTTGTGGAATTAATATATCGAATCATAATATGTCTGTGGAGATCTGGTTGATTCAAGCTTGCGAGGACTAGAGCAGCTTCTGGCTAATATTCAACCAGCCTGAGAGAAAGATAACTGTTGGTGCTGATTTTATATAACACCATCGAATCCACTTTAGGGGCAAAATTTGCGGCTCGCACAACTTATACTTTGTTAAATAAGAGACACCTGTGGCGATCAGTGTATTTCATTCTTTTCTCATCAATAACCACTGTGGACTTGGGGAACTTTTTGTGACAGTTACACTTTGTGAGAAAAGGCATGCCCAGTATGGCATCCTCACTTTGTAGTGGTGCACAATAAAGGTTACCTCTAGTCTCGTCTCCCAAAGGCAGAGAGTGGCCTGGACAACTAAGAAAAACAAGGCTTGGATGCCATTTGCCGTTAAACCCCATAACTCATTTTCTGGAGTTGCTGTCTGGCAGCTGGTGGAAATCTTTCAAAGATGCTTTTGGACAATAGATTAGTTGTGAACCTGGTATCCACCATCAAAATCCTTCCAGAGTTTTTCCAACCTAGAAAGGTGGAAGGGAAATCGTTACTTCTTTTCACCTTTATGGGTAAGAAATAGCTCATCTGGTAGGTCTTGTCTACTGGGGCACTCAGCTGTATTAATTACCACTCGGTGATTGCAGGTTCTGCTAGACCACCCCTGTGGAGTGATACTCATGGTGTCTCAATTGGGTTGAGTTGGGGTTGAGCTTTTCTTCTTGGATAGGCATTCCTGTAAGCTTATGGGGGAAGGGAGATTGGATGAGGTGTAGACTAGGGGAGAGGTAATGTAGGTTGTTCGTAGAGTTTGAGGCTGTTGAGCCAAAACCTCATACCAATTAGAAAGGAGAAGGCTCAAATTTTTAGGTTTATTTCTCTCCAAGGGAGAAGAGGTATGATTATCTCTGTGCAGGCAAGGGGTATCACCTTTGGAAAAAAGAATGGTGGTGCCACTTCATCAAGGAGAGGGGAGTTCATCTCACCGTTAAGGAGAGGGGGAATAACTCTTTAGATAAAATAAGGGCTATTTTTCCGTCATGGGAAGGAAGCCATATCTCTTAATCGAGGAAAGGGGGTATGTTTTATGAGTGGAAAATGAGACTCGTCTATTTTAAGGAGAGGTGGAACTTTATTGTTAAGTTGTTGTTAATTGTTAAGATACTACTTTTCTCTAGGAGAGGGGGTTTAGGTAAACATAAGGGGTTTAATGGTTAACCTTCTGTAATTCCCAATTGGGCCCTTGCCACAGCCTGATTGCAGTCATCAGAAGAGTCAACTACTGCTACTCGTTTTTCCTTGCTCTTGTAGATGGGGGAAAACCATGGCAGTCAGGATCAAAATGACTGGGCTGCCCACATCCCAAGCGCTTGAGGATAGGATTGGGGTTGGTGTAGGGATGGATACTCAGCCTCTGCTGCGTGAACTGATCTATTTTCTCCATTATTCCATTTAACATCTTCAGGACAGCAGCGAGAGTCTCACGTTGCACTGGTTCTGCCACCTGCTGTCCAGCTGGTGTACTTTCTTCTTCTATCTCACACACTCATGGAATTTTGTTCTCCAATAAGTTCTTGAACTCTCTGCCTGCATTAACATCATTGGTTTGAGTGGGGGATGGGGGCAGGCTGTAAAGTGAGCTGATGTTGCTGTAGAAGGGTATTGATCAGGGTAAAGCAAAAAGTTTTCAGAACTATATGTTCAACATGGGCTAGAGGGAGGCCGTCAAAGTCTACTCAATCCAAGCATCCAATTTCACAAGTGTGTTCGTATAGGGAGGTGTTGGAGGCCTTAGGCAAGTGGGCTTTTTGCTGTAGCACCTCGCATAGGGTCAAACTAATTTTGGTATGGAGACGATTAGGACACACCGAAGAGTGCTTGTATTCCCTCAACCAAGAGTCTTATCTTGAGAAGGCTCCTTAAGGTATAACAGGGTATCGTAAGGGACAATTATTGGGGCAGGCAATTTCCAATCATTGAGCTATAAAAACGCCACATCTCCAGTGTGGTCAAACTTAGGGGCCTAAAATAGGCTGAAGCAGGAGCTGCGGATTTTAACACATCACTCAAGGCAGTGGTCAACCAGTCTAAAGCTGCTACCTCAGCAGTTTCCATGGGCTGCGGTCTGGCACTGCAGGTTTGTTGGGCAGCCATCTCAGTGAGTAGAGTAGCACTCAAGGGGACACGGGTAGTGAAGTGATGGTTTAGGACAGTGGTACGTAGCGATAAGCAAGTCACTATGGAACGGAGAGGGTGGAGAAGTGAGGGGCAACAAGTTAAAAGCTATAAACTTAGGGGAGAGGATCAGTTCTTGGAATACTGGTATAAACAAAAAATGGGGGGGGGGGGTGCGCAGGAATAGAGCAAGGAAAGGGCATGAAAGAACACCTAATCCAGTACCAATCCATCTAAACCCAGCGCTGTCGTCAGTGTAGAAATTTCTAGAGCTTCTCTAACTCTATGTGCTGTAGTATTAGGGCAGGAATCGGTGCATTGTGCAGTAGGAGGGCAAATTATATTGAATTAACACTGTAACTACCTTCAGCTGTGCATTAGGTCAGATTTTACAACACTCGACCTAGACTTTACCTTCACTCGCCCTCGAATAGATCTTGACACAACCTCCAGTCAACATGGTTTTGATTTAGTCTTTACCAAGCGTTGACATTTACTCGACCTAGACTCAACCTAATATCAACCTATCAACCAAGTGTTAGATATATCCAAGGCAACAACATCGGCAACAGTAACGTATATAGATATAAGCTTAATACATTACAATAGAACAGGTTAGATATATTCACTAGCACATCTAACTATAACTGAACATAACGAGCATTGCACTCCAATTTATAAAATTAGTGTTGGTTGCAATTGCTCGAGTTTTGTTTTTACTCTCCAGTAAGCAGTTGGGTTTGGGATGGTTTTTGTATTTTGTATTTAACTCCTTTGGTATGTCTGCTCCGATCAGTATGGCTTCAGCTTTGTATACATGCTCGCTTCTTTGGATTTTCGTCCCCGAAAGGAGACAGCCCAAGTCAAATCAGTGACAGTTTCTGCCATTGTTTGACAGGGGAATGAGGGGCATCTATTTTTGTCTAAGAGGCTAAAACTTAGAGGACTAGATGGTAAGAGATGGGGATTTAGACTGTGTGGGTTTCAATTGACTGAGGGAGGTGATCAAGGAACACAAAGAGGGTGGTACTGAGCACTAATTACTAAAACGATGAGGGGCTTGAGCAGTAAGGAGGGGGATAGGGTGTTGGTTGGGCTGTTCTAGTGGGGTTGGGAGAGAGGGGTGGGTCATAGAAGGAAGTGGGAAGGGGTGGGGGAGCATTAAGGAAGGGGGGGGTGGTGGAAATATTGGCTTCAAAATTTCGCTACAGCAGATAGTTTGATGTAAAGCGTAAATACATATTATAGTTACACGAATAAAATATTCAGTCATCATTCAAGAAGTAATAAGTCATACTGTAGTTTTATATTTACAAAATATTATCAGCTTTTTCTTCACAAAAAAGACAAACTCTGTACGTAAAAGCATTTTATGCACAAAGATTTAAGAGGTTTTTGTCAAAATATTTGAGATTGATTAGTTAGCAGATCTACCACTTTTTTTGCCACATGACCAGCCGCTTTCTAACCTAACTCCTTGGTTTCATATTATTCTTTATTAAACTATAAATTTTACTTTTTTTATATTTAGAAAAAAATTTATGCTTTGGATTTTTTACTCATATCAAATGGTGTACCAAAAATGACCAAAATATTTGCTGTTAAACCAAAATTTTTTTTTTGATTTCCGGAGCTGAGATATCTGTTTTGCCAAAAAGTCTAATATCACAAGGATATAACTGTGCATAAAGTTAATAAGCTGTTTTCAGTTTTAATATGACCACCTTGACAACTTTTATATTGACGTTCTAGTTATCGTTTGTTAGCTGGTTACTGAATGGGGACCTGGTGAGGGTTATCTCCTTCAAATGAAATGACTTGAAGCACCATACTAATCATGCAACACAGCATTAACGACCATTACTGACCTAACTATGATCTTATTTTTGAACATTTACAGCAACTTTATCTGGCAAAAATTATTTCATTGAGAATGCTTTAGAGATCAACCTAGCCCTTGCAGTTGTTTCCTAAAAATAAACTTGAAAAATATATTTAAAATACAAAAATAAAAATGCATGTACTCATAAATCTCTGTGTAAAGACCTATTGTTTATCACAGGACTTTTTAAGTTTGCCAACCAAAAGAGTAATGAGAACGTGCTCTCCTTGTAAATTGATGGCATAGGCAATAGGTAGTGGAATATTATAAATGATTTAGATACATGATGTATGTTGACTATTATACATCATACACAGATCTAACAGTTTGGATTCTTTTGTTGAAGGGGATGAATCTAAACCAACGTTAAATAATTTCCATCCGATCTGTTCAAACATGTGGTAGATGACTATGAAATGACAATTGTTTACATTTGCTGCATTTTACCACTTGCAGAGCAATTGACTATTATTATTATCACTGCTGTGATTAAAAATATTATACCTATTATTTTTGTCGATTTTATTATTAAATCAAAGGGTTGTGCTAAAACGCGGTCCACGGAAAGCTTGAATGGAAACCACGGAATCACACGGAAAACATGGGTTTTCCATTTATTTTAGCTGTTTCCAACTAAGAAAATGTTCTGTTTATAAATAAAGCTTCCAAAACCTAATTAACTTAGCACAGACTCTATATTATTTTCAGCTTAAAAAAACCTATAATATGAAGTACATGACATAGTATGTAAATATAAAACATACTATAAAAACTATATACGAATATACTTTTTGTTCATGCAGATGTCACGCGATGATATTGCGTCGCTAGTAACTCAAAAAATAGAGCAATTTTTAAATCGATAAATTCTTCTCTCATTAAAAGTTGTCTAAAGAATAAACTGAGTCAATTAGAAAACTAATTGGCGAAAAAAACATGCTGTATTTGCATTTCCGGGGTTGTTTACTATAAGGTTCTTTACTATAAAAAAATTATAATGCATAAAAGTGAAATGATGAAAACTTTTTAATTGAAAATGAAAAATAATCAAAAACTAGTTGATAAAGTTTTTCTAATTTGTTTGATATTGACTATATGACACTTTCCACAGTAAGAAATCTTCAATAGTAGACAACTCCAAAACTCATAAAATCTATATTAATTACGGAAAAAGGTAACAATATTTTTATTTTTGGAGTTATCTACTAATAAAAACTACTTACTGTGAAACGTGCTATATAGTTGATGTCAAATAAATTCAAAATCATTATTAGTAAGTTTCTTATTATTTTTTATTTGCACTTGAAATTTTTCTATAATCTTACTTTTATGCATTTTGAAAGTTTTTATAATAACAAAACGCCTCAATAAGATTTATCAATTGATTGTTATTGACGTCAACAACAACGCCGGAAATGTAATTACAGCAAATTCTTTTTTCAAATCAACTTTTTAACCCACTAAAGTTTATTTTTGGACAATTTGTAGTGCGGAAAGATTTTTTTAACTGAAAAACTACTCTGTCCTCTGCTATTTATTTTCTAGAAGCTTATTTAAACGCAAAAAACAATTTATTTTTAGTTGAAAATAGTTCAAATAAAAGGAAAACTCGGGTTTTCTGTATGAGCCCGGTTTTTCCGTGCACATTTTCTGCAGTCCACGCTTTAGGACAATTGTGAATCTGACAATGTTTTTTGAGTGAAACACATGGTTTGTATTGTAGTGAATTGTGCTGGTAGGGCTTCCACTACCGTCCACTAACAAACAGCTTTCCCACTGCGTGTAGCTCGTGGAGCAACCAAACAACACCTCACTCCAAGAAGTAACACAGGGTCGGTCACACCTGCAGAATGCAACGGAGAAGTTGATCGCAACTTCACAACCAGTGAGCCCAAGACTCAGACAAACTACTTAGCTATGGTTGCATTAATAAACACATTTATTTTTTTTAAATATCCATGCTCTAGGAAGGCAATCGCCTATTGTAGTCAACAGCAGAAGCGGTAAGCGATAAGTGACCATGGACACACAATAATCCAGCATTTTATAGACTGGTGGCAGGAAGCGCATTGCATCATGCTTAGTTATCCAATAAAACATGACAAAAAGCAAAACAACTGATAAGAATAATAATACATACTATGGTGTACAAAAATAAAAATATATGGTGTCAGTGGCTGAGGAATAAGGCTATAATACAGTTCTCAGGTTTGACAGCCTCAGGTCCATGAAAGAAGTGTTGTGAAGGTTGGTAGGTCCTAGATTCGTCCTCGTGCATCGACTTAGGCTACTTTTGAAACTCCAGCTACAGCGGCCATTTTTTTATCAGCTCGGTATGTCACTGCAAGGCTGGTAAGGAAAGCTGCAGGGCTGGTAAGGTATCATCTCCTTCTTCTGAGGTAAAAGTTCTCTGAGCTCTCACTTTGGGAAGTTTGTCTGACTGATTGCTTTAGACAGAGTTACCTCTAGATTAATGTAAGTGCGCAGGGTATGTGAGCTACTAAAACCCACCACAGTATTATAATTATTATCAAAATTATGCATGAATAAAGACAACTCAACTGTAAGTTGAATTAACGGTCAACTCACAGCGATGATAAGCATAATAAATAAAAAATAGATTATTGCTTGCTGTAATAAAGTTTGAATGCCCAGCTGCATCAAAAGTTGGGAGATAACTCCTATCAGGTCCCTAACACCTCAGTATAAAAAGTGAGTACATTCTAGCAGCGTACACACTGTGGTGGACATGCATGCTCCAACTTTCCTCCCGTATTTAACCCAAATTTGGGTGGCTCACAAATGTGGAACTATCCATAAGTAGCCTTGAAAGCACTAACTATAGGCCAAGTTATGAGTGCTACAACTATCCTGATCTAGTGAGGAGCTGCAAGCATGGGCTTTGTGCAGTGAAGTGAGGCAGTAGACAGTGAGTACGAGTATGTAACCAGTAACAGCTACATCCAATAGCAGATTACATCATCATTGCCAGGAAGTGCAGTAAAGACTTATGCCCTGGTCACACGAGACCGATAAACGAAACTATAACGAAACTTTTTTAGAAAATCGCCGAGGTGCGACGATAATAGTTTCGTTGTGCTGGTCACACGAGAACTATAATTAGTTCGTTACGCCTAGCGATCACTAGTTTCATCCAATGACAGAGGATTGGGTTTTGTGCGCGGGCCTACTCATACTTTACTGCGTGATGTAAAAGCATGGAAGAATGAAGCAAGGTTTGGAATAGATTATTTTAATAAATAGCTAAGTTTGACCAGCCAGTAGTATTCCAATTGTTTGATTATAATTTATTATTATTATTATCTTTCATTTACTTAAAACTCATTATGAATATAATAAAATAAATAATTATTTATTCAAAAAACAAATGTGCTACTACTATGGAAACCATGCGTTCGTTGTGAATGACCCTGACATTGGAGACCAGCCAATAACAGAACATAGAAAAAAAACCTATTAATGAGCTTATCTGGTCCAATGGTCCAATCACATGCAAGCATCGCAACCGAAGATTTTCCCAAGCCTAGCATTGCTTGATCACGACGAAACTGAAATATTCGCTCGGTTTGCTCAGCAACGAGTTCGCTGGGCTTGAAAAAATAGTTTCGTTGACAGTTTCGTCAGAGATTCGGTCTCGTGTGACCAGGGCTTAAGGTATCAGGCTATGGAGCAACTTCTTGACAAATGAACAGACTATTATCTATTTCCTTCACATTCCATCAAGCTTGTGTCATCATGCTATTAGTTGTCATTCTATTCTGTTATTATGTAGTATCTATATGATTGGCTAATTCCTTATGTTGTACTCTGCTTATCTGTTACTGTCTATGTGATTGGTTGGTCACTGTATATTACCTTATTTGGAGACGATACTTTTTCTATATAAAGAGAAGTGGCTGAGCTGCTTCTCCAGTTGTTGTACTGAGTTAAAATAGAGAGAAACTCTGCGCGGATTGCACGGCAACATTCTGTCTTATATTATTACTGGTCATCAATGTGCGTAAAAACGATAATCACGGAGTTCCCTGGAGTCGGAGCTTTGTACATTTTCGAATTGCTTGGAGACATAGTAAGATAATTGCTATAGTTATACATGTAGGTGTGCGTGCACCTGTATAACTATAAATTCTCAGCTCCAGTAATTAGAAGTTGTTATTGGAGCAATCACAAGCTCATAAAATCAGGGGCTACTAAAGCTTTAGTAGTTAACGGAGAGTATCAGTTTAGGAGACAAGGTGTAGCCTTGCTACCGAGGAATAAATACACCGTAATCCTTTACAATTTTGACCTTTAGTCATTAGAGTAGGCAATACTCACATTGCCGTGTGGACTGTAAAATTGTATCAGCTCTCCTTGTGTGACTTGGCCATCCCCGCTCTGTTGAATCTCTGTTTCCAGCAATTCATAACATTGCCCTGTGATATATTGTGGAATAGTTCAAGAATGGTAGTTTATATCACAAAATTATGCTCTAAAACTGGTTTGAGTGAGAACGTTATTTTAATTATTATTATCATTATGAATAGAAGTTCCAACCTTGCTACTTGCACACCTAGAGGTTTTTAAGTTATGAGTCAGGACTTATTTTTTTGCAGGAAGTGGGAATTGAGCCCAGTGGTATAAAAAGTATACATAATTAGTATTGTGGTGGATTTTGGCAGCACACATGCTGTACACATACATATACCTTAACCTAGAGGTGACTCTGACACTAATATTTAGTCAGACAGGCCTGCCCAAGTGATGCACCAAGTAGCTATCACTTAGAAGCAGACGATTTGCCTTACCGACCCTGCAGATGTGATACTGGCCCTGCAAATTCTATACTGGCCCTGCAGCTTTTCCTACCAGCCCTGCAGTGACCTTTACCGACCCGGGTGACCTCTACTGACCTTGCAGTGACATACCGGGCCGGCAACAAGATGGCCACCATAACCAGAGTTCCAAAGATTATCTATATCGATGCCCAAGGACGAGTCCAGGACCTAGCAACCTCCGCTTTCCATCTACCTGGATTACAAGGCTAACTAGACTGACAACTTAATCATATAGCTTTATTCATTGCCACTAGGTGCCTTACCCTTTTAATATTGTATGCCATTATTTGTATTGTCATCCGATTGGTTGTAACACTTACTGTTATGTGTTATTGGTTGCACCAACATTATGCAATACACTTCCTGTCACCAGCCTATAAAAGGCTGCTTTTGCCAGTATACTTTGCCACTTCATTTACTGCTACTGCTGTGGACTTATCTAGGCGATTGCCTCCCTAGAGCTTGATATGTGGACAATAAATGTATTTCATTACATAAAACTATACCTAGTTTGTCTGAGCCGAGGGCTCACTAGTAGTGAAGTTGTTACTGACTTCTCTGTTGCACTCTGCAGGTCTGACCAACCCTGTTAGTGGACGGTAGTAGGAGCCCTACCGGCACGATCCACTACAGTATATTGGAAGCAGATCAGCGCCTAATATATCGCTTACATAGTTTTGCATTGTTTTGTTACTCAGCCAAACTGTGCTATGAATTAGCATTAGCATTCTGGTATACAGTGAATTGATAGCTGTTTCATGTTTAGTTTTACTTGTTTGTGTATTTAATTTTGTCAAATCAAAACTAATGTGTGTTATCAGCCTATAAAATTGCACTTTGGTTGAATCAACTTTGCTCCATAAAGTAAATGAATACATCCTAGTACAAGTAACAATCCCCGCCCCATGACTTGGAAATTTAACTCTTACCTTTATAGTATATAAAGCAATGATCTGTTAATTAAACAAGTCAAACATCCATTTATAAAAAATCTACTTTAGCTATTTTGCTTCTGACTCTACATAAAAACACCGCATTTATCTTTACCTTGCTTGTCAACAAAAATGGATTCACATCCAGCCCTTGCTTTACATATCAGCATGCACTCAATGTTTGTCCTTGACTCTATCTTGTTAGTCTCTAGCAGTGCTGTCGACACCAATATATCTTTGGTGCTTACACCTTTATTACATCTCAAATTCAGCTCTGCATCTATAAACATTCAGATTTGTCAATTTCAAGCTAGTTCGAAGTATCAAAAGAATGAATTTTTAGCAAATACATGTACATTACATAAAATTTGGAACACTCACTAAATGCACCAAAGTGAATCATCACTGCGGCCAGTTGGAACAACAAACAACTAGCTAACCACCAACTCATAGTATAGGTTCTAGGTGATTCTACAAAGAAAAATAAGATCAAACTAAGATGGTCGGCTCGACATATTTTGTGAAACAATTACCAATTGATGTTGAGAGAATGTAAATGAAAACGCTCTAGTTTCTTACAGTTTCTGAAATATCATAAAACATAAGTTACGAATGAGTTGTTTTGTTGATAGAGTAGTATAGTAGAAGCAAATCCAAGGTAACTGAACGCGAAACTTTAGGATACAAAAAATGTAAAAAAAAAATATGAAAGTTTGATAAATGTTACCATAAAGTAGGTTAAAATGCGAATCTACAGAAAGAAAAAGATGTGAAGCTGATGAGAGGATGAAGCTCTGTAAAAAAAATGCGAATGATTGAATTTTTCCAAGTTTGTTTGTTTAACGTAGTTTGCTACGTGAGTGGACATTTTTAAAAGGTTTATTAAAAAAATTGTTATGCTATGCAAAAATTTAGTAAAAACCTTAAGAGTTTTTCCGTTTATGGTCATGTGAAAATGTGTTAAAGTTTATTTTGTTATGATCTTTTGGGCAACACCTCTGACAACTCGGTTTGTTGAGTTAATAATGCGTGTGATGGTAATTTGAATGCAAATTTAGATTATTGTATTATTGTTTGATTTTTGTTTTGTTTTTCTCATGGTTCAGAACTCAGTTGTGGGTTTGTTGCTACAATGGCATTTTAGTAAAGTTGAAGTTAAAGCCGGATTGATACATCTGTTTTAACAATCAGTCATCTATTTAAGTAAAATAGACATAATAAATAGCTGTCTGGTAATAGTAGTTAAAATTGATGACATTGATAGTATTGTGTATAGCGCGTATACACTTTGACTTTCAGTAACACTAAGCACCATGAAACTTTTGTACTCACACAATTACACTTCGGCCTATATATATTGTGATGGACGTCGGTCTTGTTACCACAAAAGTCCGTTAGTCTCAAGTCTTGTACCTCTCTCCAAAGGGGACACTGTGCTGTACGACATTGACAACTATGTTTAGTACTGCCGGATCATTTGGCATACAGACCCAACGGCTAAAACAAACTACACGGAGTGTGGTTTGAATAATGGCTTTATTCCTCAACACCAAAGTCCTAGGGTGGCTGTCCGCTAGGGTGATTGGCAAGACATCAGTGAATGAATGCATAGAACATAAGCAGAGTCAGTCCTTTTATAAGCAGGCTGACAGGAAATCATTTGCATATAACATATAAGAGTAATAGTACAGGAAGTGACCAAGCCAATGAAAAGGGTTATATAAATAAATAACGAATAAGGGAAGGAATATTATTTAAAGGTAATTGGTGCCAAGTGGCTAAAGGGCGGAGTTTTATCTCCATTGTCCAATCATATACTCTGCAAGGCTCCCAGGCTATATCCAGCTTGTGGTCTTCTCATCTGGTAATCTGAGAAAGGGTGCTTCCGGTTCTTGTCCTAGAGTGGGTTCCTAGATAGTTTTGAGGATCCTCCATTATGGCAGCCATTTTGTACCGGTCCAGTATAGCTATACCGGGTCGGTAAGAGGTCAATACTGAAACTTCATGCTGTGCCCCCGGGACAGTATATCTTTTCACCTGTACAGCAGTCTACCGAGGGCTGTGGGTGGAATTCTAGCACACAAATCTTAAGGTGTGGGGAGTAAACAGCCAGTTTACTTTTGACCTTTAACAAAATCTACCACAATATAAACACAAAAGACGTCTCTCCTTATGTCCATCCATGTGTGTATGTAAGTATGTATTTGTGTGTTCGTACATGCTTGTCTGCACCCATGCAAGCATGCATAATTATATACCTGTGCCACTGTGCATTGTGCTTGTACGCATCTATGCACGTGTGTATGCATGTATGCATTTATGTTTTCATATATGATATTTGACATCTGCAGAGTCCTCAAGAGTTGGATGAGTGATGCGACAAATTTTGTTTTTAGTATTGTCTCATTTGTTTTTTTTTAGCAAAAACTATTTTTATGTATGAAGATTTGTACCCAATGACGCTTTTAGCATTGACATTTTTATTGAGCTTTTCTCAATTATTTGCATTTCTCACAACCATGGATCTTAAAGAGATATTAGATTCCTTCTTCTCTCGATAGACAGGCTACTGCTCTTGAATAAAAATCCTATTCTATCAATTATTGATTAGCAAAATTTAGAAGTCTCGTTGTACACTCGTTGTACATCCATTGCTTTCACTCATTTCACATTGACCACTGAAATCAGTGCTATTGCTTTTATGATTTTAGTTTTTCAAAAATTTGAAAGTTTTGGTATTTTTTTATATTTATACACACATCCCATTTATTCAACTCCTGACAACTATGCTAGTGTCAAATATTGGGCATACAGAAAATGTTTCAGTTACTCAACCCCTTCACTCTAAAAATAGTGAAAGTAAAAGCTCTAAAGTCTAAAAGTCTAAAGCGCGATGCAAGTGAATTGTTTTTATTATTATTATTATTACTGTTATTGTCACTGTCATCGTCATTGCCATCACCATCGTCATCGTTATGTTTATCATTGTCATTATCATTATTATTATTATTATTGTGAAGGACGGCAACGAAACCCTAGCAATCAATCATTAACTCTCATATTATTGTACACCGTTCTATGCTTAATTTCTATGCTGTAAATCACTAGGCGTGCCTACCCTTTTGATACACGCCTATTTTCTAGCTTTACTAACCAACCACTACTGTTGGGCATTGCTTTCTTTTGTATACTTTTGCATCTATTGTTCATCTATTGTATAAAAATCTGAGTTAATCACAATAAAGACAGAGTTACTCCATGCTCTTTCAGGGGTTAATTGTTTCGAACAATAAACTTCATTGCACACATTTCCACAAGGAAGAGGTACCATAATATAGCCGCAGCTATAGGTCGTACCGAACGTGGAAATCACAAAAGCACAAACCAGTCAGAATAATCATCAGTTGTTTGACCCACTGAGCAGCTGTTCGGCCTCGGCTGTTGCCAGGACAAGTATAAGCTGAACAGCTCGGCCCACTAAGCAATGACTACCGATCATTGACAGTGGAACCTACCAAACGGAAGTCAGTGGGGGCTTGCACCCAGCATAGCGGGCCAACGCAGTCTGTCAAGAGGTAGTGCAGGTGGTCAAGCATTGATACCAAGTGAAATCTTGTACACTGGTGGCAGCAGTGGGATCTGGAACACTCACTATCAAGATACCTCCTACAGTAGAAAAACAGTCAGATGATGGACCAGCGAAGGAGAGCAGTCAGCATCAATCGAGACCCATCCAGCCTGCAGATGATGGGCACCCTCACCAGCATCCTTGACCGGTTGACAGTTGCAACCACACGAGAAAAATTCAAAGTGCCACAGTTTGACTGGACTGGAGACGTACACTCCTTCCTAAATCTGTTTCAGGAGATGGCAGAAGCCAACTGCTGGCAACCGGAAGACACTGTCATCCACCTACGTCAAGCTCGGACCGGCAAGGCCGAACAATGTGGACAAGGAGAGACCACCGCAGATGTAGTGAGTATGCTACAGACCACGTTTGGGATGACACGGTCTGAAGCCCTGGCCAGACTACTTAGCTATTGCCGCTCCTCCAAGGACACCTTAAGGGACCATGCCATCACAGTGGAATGCCTCATCGAGGCTGCCCACTGCAATCTTCCCCGACAAAACAAAGAGGAACTAACCCTGCAGACCTTCCACAGCGCTCTGGGACATACCTACCTGCAGAGATATTTGTTGGTCATCCCCCCTCAGAACCTGGAGGAAGCTATTCAGGCCTGTAATGAATTCCTGCAAGTACCACACCAGCCGGTAAGAGGACCATATGTCAGAACCATGCAGGCCGACCCATTGGAAGAGGAACTATCCCAATAGGAAGGAAAGGTCAAGTGCAAAGAGGTACAAGATCCTCTCGCACAACTTCTTTGTAAAGTAGAAGGGTTGGGAAAAGAGATCGCAAGCCTAAAGATCAAGAGAAAGACATGCACTCCCAAAAGATGTTGGGGTTGCCAGCGCGTCGGACATACCCAAAAGGAAAGCCGAATCTCGGCCTGGCCCAGCCGACAGAGAAACTAATACAGCCCGCAGCAGTAAAGAGGTCTGCTGGCTGCAAGCGGGCGACTTCAACTGGAAAGAGAGGGATTTGGTTCTACCCTAATGACCAGAGCAGGGCACAGCAAACAGACACCTCCTTGGACCTCCTGACCCGTTCCTGATCAGCCTGTCCAATCGCTTTGCAAGTTTGGCAAACCTGGCCGACTCAGCGACGCCGAAGATAGCAGAAACGGAAACCATCGAGCATTAGGAACCACAAAGGCCCAAGACAAGGGAGAAGCAGACGCAAACTGTGCCCCCTTGGGAGGAAAAAGAACCTACTCCGAAGCCGGTCACCCTCCAACTGAATCAAATAGAGCGACCCTACCGCTCCAGCTACTACCTACCCGGGAGAGTGGAAGGAGAAGCCGTAACTTATCTAACAGACACGGGTTGTAACACCAACCTGCTGGCTAAATGTGACTTTTACCGCTTACCCACTCACATACAGCAACAATTGCAAAACTACCACTCCCATGGTCTCATGCTCGACTGGACAAGACTTCCATTCTACGGACTACTCACCTTGAAGGGGAGGATATGGCATATCCAATTCAACGAGACCTTCGTGGTAAGCCAAATAAACAAGGACGTAATCTTGGGCATGCCCTTCCTAGCCAGCGAGGAGTGTTGACTAGGTTTTGACCGTCCCGTACTGATCATCCAGGGGAAGGAGTTAACCTGCACCGACCGTCATGGGAGGAGCCTGGCATCTGAAGTACAAGTCCGGCAGGACACGCAGTTACCCCCACAGACCGAGACTACCATTCAATGTCACTTCAGCTCCACAGGGAGTAATAGTGAGCATACAGGGCAGGATACCCATAGTTACCAGTGTGAACAGGCCAGACGCCCACGAAAAAGTGTTAGTGCGATGCCTGAACCCCACACAAAGCACTCTAAGACTCCCAGCAGATGAGATGATTGGTACCTTCACCGGTGTGGAAGAAGACGGAATCCAGACCTTGACAGACACGGAGGCCCAGAGCAGACAAGGATCCATCGGTAGAGAGATACCCCCCACCTACAAGAGCTATTTATCCAGGCCAGGAAAGGATGTAAGGATCTCCGGCAGAAGGCGAGACTGAAGGAACTCTTGCTCCAATACCAGACGGTGTTCAGCAGGCACAACAGTGACATAGGACAGATGACCTCGGTAGAACACTCCATTCCCACAATAGAGGGTGCCCGACCCATTCGGTGCTCACCTGGGCCCTGAGATACAAGCTGAGGCAGAAAGACAGATCAAGGACCTCCTCGACAAGGACCTGATAGAACTGGCTGACGGTGTATGAAGTTCCCCCGTCATCCTAGTTAAGAAGAAAGATGACTCATGGAGATTCTGTGTGGACTATTGGAGGCTCAATGACATCACCAAGCAAGACGCTTACCCAATTCCATGCATCGACAAATCCCTGGATGCTAAAGCCAGAAGTAAGTACTTCATTACATTGAACCTTACCAGCGAGCAGGTGCCCATGGATGGCGACGCCCAAGAAAAGTCTGCATTCACAACCCGCAGCGGGCACTGGAAATAGAAAGTGCTTCCCTTTGGACTAACGTCCGCCACCTTCCAGAGACTCATGGAGAAGGTACTCAAGGGTCTCCACTGGAAGACCCTGCTACTATACTTGGAAGATGTCCTCATCATCGCACCCGATTTCGAGACTCACCTGCAGAGACTGGGAGAAGTAATGGGATGCCTCCAGCAGGCCAACCTAAAGGTGAAGCCATCCAAGTGTGAGATACTCCAGAAACAAGTAAAATACCTGGGACACGTAGTGAGTGCAGAGGGGGTAACAACAGACCCTGAGAAAGTAGAGACAGTTCGACATTGGGAGCCCCCTCAGGGAGTGAAAGAGCTCCAGGCCTTCCTGGGGACAGCCGGATACTACCGCCAGTACTTGCCTGACTATGCGACAATAGCCGAGACCCTCATAATACTGATGGGAAAAGGAGTCCCGTGGAAGTGGGGAAAGGAAGAGCAAGACACAATCAAGCAACTCAAAGATAGGCTCACCCAGGCACCAGCGCTGGGATACCGTGACCCCCAAGTCCCTACATTCTGGATACCTACGCTAGCACCGTAGGAGTGGGGGCCGTACTGTCACAATTGCAGGAAGGAAAGGAGTCGGTCATCGCCTCTTTCAGCAATACACTGGCCCCGGCGGAAAAGAATTACTGCGTCACTAGAAAGGAACTGCTGGCAGTTATTAAGGCAGTGAAGCATTTCTGGCCCTATCTGTCTGGGCAGGAATTCACACTCCGTATCAACCATGCATCACTGCGATGGCTGTGCAGGAGAAAGGAGTCGTCCAACCAAATAACAAGATGGCTGGAGACCCTAGCAGAGTTCTGCTACAAGCTGGAACACCGAGCCGGGATCCGACACTGCAATGCCGACGGGCTCAGTAGTAGAGGACCCTGTGTAGACTGTCGGCAATGCCGCTCCATTGAACAAAAATATGTCGGACCATCACACCCAGAGCTGGCTCAGCCAGAGGAACCACGACACACAGACCAAGAACAGGTCAACCTCACCGTCATCTGCCAGAAAAAAACATGACCACTCTCACCCAAGAGCAGAAGGAGGGCTCCGAGACCCATAGCACAGATCTAGGTTGAGTTTAGACATCCTGGCAGCATAACGGAAAGGGAACTGGCAGAAGGAGGACCAGAGCTTCAGACCCTATATGAAAGACGGGGAGCTATGAGGATACGCCCGGATGGGGTGCTAATCATATTACTCCACCACCACACTAAACCTAAACAACCCATTCTGTGCCCTCCCAACCGGAGAACCCAGGTCAACTGGGACACACACAGGCTGGCACATGCAGGAGTACACCGCACCAGGCAGAGGATCCTACTCAACTAGTATTGGCACGGCATCTCTCCGCTAGTAAGAAGGTTGATCCGGGAGTGCAAAGTCTGCCAGGTGGCCAAGAGCGAACGAAAGACAGAAAACGCAAACCGGCAGCGGATGTATGCGGGCCGATCATTCCAGAAGCTGGCAGTAGATTTGGTGGGACCCCTTCCATTGACAAAGAGGAAGAACTGGTGGGCCCTGGTCCTCACTGATCAGTTTACTCGGTGGCAGCACGTCATTGCATTGCCTGATGCAACCGCACCCACAGTGGCCACCGCTCTAGACGAACGCATATTCGCCTATTGGGGACTCCCAGAACAACTGCGCACCAATCAGAGAGCCCAGTTCGAGTCGGTATTACTGGAGGAGCTATGTAACCTTTGGGGGATAAAAAAGACTATAACAACCCCCTACCACCCATAGGGAAACGGGGTGGTCGAAAGACAAAACCGTACTTTGGGTGACGCACTACGCGCCTTATCCTGACAAAGGAACAAGGCGAGTGGGACAGTCTCTTGCCCCAAATCATGAGAGCATGCCAAGGGACACCACATTTGGAAACCCCCAACATGCTGATGTTGTGGCGGGAGGCACGTCTCCCTGACCAGCTGACAGGAATACCCCCTTCACTAGACCCACAGAATATTGCGGAATGTGCAGCAGAAGTACAGAAGAATCTGCAAAAGGCACACCACTACCTCTGAGAAAGGCAGCAGGAAGTGCAGCAGCGAGAAAGTGATGAGCCCCCGGTGTTCCAAAAAGGGGAACTGGTAGTAAAAGAAAATAAAAGGAGGGTGAAAGGGAGCGATCCGAAGCTACAACCCCGAATCGTGGGCCCCTACCAAGTCACTGAAGCATTCCCCAACCACACATGCAAAATAGAGAGGAATGGACAATGGTCAATCCAAAACGGGCAAAGACTACGCCACTATCGAATTTGTGGAGAACCAGTAGGAAGAGCACCACCCTGCAAGGAGCCCACTCTAAGGCCCAATATGAAAGCAGCCAGGAGAGGCAGGCTGCCGAAACCAATCTCCTAGCCCCGGGGCCTGGCCGAGCCAGTTCAGCCCTTACCTTCACCCCAGCCGACACGCAGAGAAGAGGAATACCAACATCCCCCAACACCTACCCGACCCCCCTCCCCCCATGAGGGGAGAAGAACAAATAAGTACAGAGGAGAGAAATAGCGAGACGAGATAACCCATAGAGGCCGGGCATCAAGAAGAAAAAAGCAGTACTCCACCAGCAGCCACAGGGGAACCCCTGGGACAGAGAGACGCCACCCCCTCGATGAAGCAGACTGGCCAACCCTAGTCAGCTGACCACAGCAACCATTCCCCTATACCAACCACAAAGGAAAAGAAATAAACCAAAAAGGTTCGATGAATATCATTGTTATAAGATAATGGGAGAGAGCCGGAAGAGAGGACATGCCCTCCAAGAAACAAGGGAGTCTCCGAGAAGAATCATTCCCCCCAAAGAAACTGAAAAAAATCGGATGAAAATTTGGAGGAAAATGACTGGATAGAAGTGGTAAATAAAAAAAATAAGAGAAAAACAAAAATCGAGGAGTTATTCCCCTTCCGGCAGAAAGGAAACAACTCCCACCCAGAAAAACCATTGCCAACATAACCGATGCGCCACTTCCATAGGTCACAAACCACCAGTCACGTGGGCAAAGAAAAACGAGGGCGAACGCGCCAAAACTACATAGAAAGAGGGAGAGCTGGCCAACGATCAGTTGCCAATCAGCCATGAGCAAAATCACAACACACAGCTACCCTTCCACACATCGCCGAACTTTTAAAGACAAAAATGGCCAGAACTATTGGTAGGAGACAAGACACAGCAGTGCAGGACGAATTTTACATTACATCAACAGGACCAGGTGAGAAACTACCAGCAGTGTCCATACAATCGCTGACAAATGCTCTAGATGGACAAATGAAAAGGCTCACGGTTAGAATACCTCATAAGGAGGTTTTGCTAAAAAAGCCAAATCGAAACATCCATATGTGTACAGAGTGTTTCTGTTGCAGAGGAGACCACCACCACAGCAAAATCAAAGGAGATATGGCTCACAGGAGAAACGGTACAGTCCATAAAGGAAGCAGTGGAGAAGGCAGGAGACGGAGATAAGTGGAGATGCAAAATATGCCAACTCCAGCACTCTAGGAAAAGGGTGGTGTACCACGTCTGACAACACTTAACTTTCTTTTTCTGCACCTGCAGTAAGAAAAGCTCATCAAGGGACGCCATTCTAAAACACATCCAAAGTCAGGACGGAGCAGCAGCTCACAGAGGAGTAAACAAGCCCTTATATGAAGTCGATTAGGCCACCTACGCCAAATTCTGTAAATTTATTAGGTGGGATCAACGGCCAGAATTTGGCACCCCGACCCCCAGTCAAGAGAATCGGCCGCCAACCAAGAGGGCACCAGTCCAAAAGCAACTGGGCAAAAAAAGAGAGTCATCCCCCCAGCAAGAAGAGGAAGACAACCCCAGAGGAAGCAAATACCCATGTAAAGGAGAGAAGGTACACTCCAGAGAGAGAGGCTAGGAGAATAAGCACTGAACGAACAGGTACTTATTGGAGGATGGCCCTAGAGCATGAAGAAGAGAGGGAGCGGTCAAGAAAGAGGAGAGAAAGACTGAGAAGGATCGAAAGATATGAGAGAGAACTACACCAAGTAACACGAGAGGCCTACGAGTTACTCAGAAGGGCAGAGGATATTAAGACAAAGATGCGACGCGAGTATCGAGACGCATAAAGGACCAATTTATGAACTGTTTTTTTCATTGCCGTCAAATTATCAGCTCATGTCACCAATGGGGCGGAATGTGTGAAGGACGGCAACAAAACCCTAGCAATCAATCATTAACTCTCATATTATTGTATACTGTTCTATGCTTAAGTTATATGCTGTAAATCACTACGCGTGCCTACCTTTTTGGTACAGGTCTATTTTCTAGCTCTACCGACCAACCGCTACTGTTGGGCGGTGCTTTCTTTTGTATACCTTTGTACCTATCGTTCATTTATTGTATAAATATCTGAGTTAATCACAATAAAGACAGAGTTACTCACACACTCTCAGGGGTTAATTGTTTTGAACAATAAACTTCACTGCGCACTTTTCCACATGGAGGAGGTACCATAATATAACCGCAGCTATAGGTAGTACTGAATGTGAAAATCACAAAAGCACAAACAATTCAGAATAACCGTCAACTGTTCGACCCTACTGAGCAGCTGTTTGGCCTCGGCTGTTGCCGGAGCAGTTCAGCCTACTAGGCAATGACCACCGATCATTGATAGTGGAACCTACCGAACAGGAGTCAGTGGTGACTTGAACCCAGCATAGCTCGCCAATGCAGTCGGTCACGAGGTAGTACAGGTGGTTAAGCAGTGATACCAAGTGAAATCCTGTACGTTATTATTATTATTATCAACGTCATCATCATCATAATCATCATCATCGTCGTCGTCGCCGTCGCCATTGCTATCGTCATCATAATTATTATTATCATGTCACAAAGCATTAAATCGCCTCACTCGGTCTATTTCTATGTCATTTTTATGGCATTCTTTTATCAGAAAATGCAAGCTCTCTAATCTACTATCAACCAGAGTATCGACTTCAACCTCTGGTTTTTATAAGATGCGGTTGAGTCAACAACATGAAAGACTTTAAACTTGTTGCTTTTTTCATAAAATGATACAATGATGATGACTTAAAGCAATTATTTGAACCCAAAAATTTTGGACTGTGACCCAGATATGTTTCGACTTTGCTCAGTAATAGGAAGTTAGAATGTGATGATAGAGACAACTTGTACTTACCAATCGTGTGATTTTCTTTCAAACCGACTGGATACAAACATTGGATTCAATCTTATATTTCTAGTTGCATTCTCAATTGTATGATAAAAAAACTTCCAGTGACAATGATTTTTAAAAATTATCCTGTTTGTCAGATTACCAAGTTTTGGATGCGTTGCGCCTTTAGTTATTTTCAAATATTTGTCAGAACTTATAATTTGATAAAAATTTTACTCATTCACCATTAATTTTTTAGGCGAACTCAAAAGTCGTATTACATGAATATAGCAAAATACAAACTTACAATATTACTCAAAAAACAGTTTTGTTAGAAACTGTGCTTTCCACAATCAGAAAACTCGAAGCCGTAATCACCAGATTCAATCATCACTCAATACAATTGTATATACCCCCTACTCCATTGCAACACAATTCAAATTATGAAACATTGCTTTGTACCAACGTTTTATGCCATCTGATGTAAAAAAGCTACCTGGATGTTGTAGAGGCACCATCTTTAGTGTTCCTATCAACATTTCCAATAAAATTTAAAACCAATGTGCCAACCAGAGTGTCAATGTGATCATAACAATTACACAGATGGCCTGCTGCAAGCGAACTCAGTGAAATTTCAAGGGTTATTAACTGGCATAAAAAACATTTGGGCCCCTGAACTCCTGGATGTCCTTGAGGGACTATCTGGAGATTTTCTCTGATCATACTGCTGATTCATGGGGCCAAAAAAAACGGTGAATGCATTAAAAATCTGTCATTAATCGAATTAGTTGAAGATTGAAAACAATGATCTCAGAAGAAGGACTATATTTTATGAGATTGTTTTATTCAAAGCTAATCTCACTATGAGAATAACAATATTTTTATAGTTGTTTAAACACATATAATAGGTCTTGACTTTTTAGTTTTTTAAAATTTCATAAAATTGACTCTCATAAAGATAAAACCTTTACAGAAAATGACTCAAACATTACTGGTAGATATTTTTTATCAAATTAATGGCAATATTTTGCTTAAATACAATCACAGCAAATTAACATTTGGGTATGGTTAAAAAACGCCTGTGCTTGAGACTTATAAGTTATCTCTCAAACTAAGGTAATGTAAAGGAGTGCGATTGGTTGCTTATCAACATTGTTTATCCCAAGAACAATTAACTTATAAATTAAAGATTGAAAAATGCCACGATGAAGATTAATTTTAGTGAAAACTTTCAGCGGTTGACGGCACACGTAGGATACTTTTATATGCTAGTTGAGTTTATAATTAAATATGGAGTAGGGTTAATCAAAAACTTGTGCGTTTCTATGGAAGCAATAATAGTTATAAAATTGGTAGCAAAGTCAAGTGCTCTATCCATACAAAAATCTTTGGAGGTTAGATTACTTGGTTTATTTTAATTTCTAATTACTTTGCCAGCTTATTTAAATTAGTCTGTTTTAGTGAAACTCTGCAACTTTAACATCAACATAAGCCTTGTAAGCTATTGAGAGTATTCACAAACTATGTTCGCTGAAACGAATGCAACAAAAATAATTCGATCTGAATTAACTACAATCAATAAGTAATAATTTTGTTTGAGACTCAGGGGTCAACAAAAAGTAGCTGAGTAAAAAAATATTTAATGAGTCTTTATTAATCTTGTTCATAGGTCACGAATGAAACTGAACCATAAATAAATTGTAACAAGCTTTTCTAGCTTGAACATCTTAATAAACCAATTTTATATCCTCAAAAGTTTCATTAATTTGCTACCATCTTGCAAAATACGCGATCTATAAAGATCAAATTTACAAACTGAAGTTGCTTTTAACAATACCATTTTTTGTTTTTCTTGATTGCTTCAAAAACTTGGATACATATCTTAACTCCCTATTAACAAAATTTATTCAAGATAGAAGGTTGAATGAAAATCTAGGTGCTAGATAAGTGTAAAATGAGTGTAGGGTGAGCAATTACCTGGATACAGTAACTGAATTAGTATAACCACTGTGTTTTCTCTTCGTGTCGCAGAGAATATAGGCAGTGTGAGCGAGCTGATTGTACACAATGTTTTATAGCATTTAGTCTTGGTTACAATCAATAACTCGTCAATATTTGTTTTGTTAGTAATCAGGTAAGCAGTTTTTGCGTTGTTTTCATATTGTTCATCCTAATGTAAAGGAAAGCACTTAAAATGGGGCATTAGACATGGAAGGTGTAACAACAGATTTGTGGTATTAAACACATATTAGATGCTGTAATTATTTTATCACTGATAACAATGTAAGTTCAGTCCCAACACATACCACTCTTGATTAAACTTACAACTTGGAACCAACAAGCTTCAAAATTCAGTAGTTGATGCTTAAAATGAATCGCCACAAACCATTAATTTTGCATCCGCTCCTTTGGCACTGACATATTTATCTCCAGTGGTGTATATAACTCATATACGATTAAAACAAAATAAATCTAAAAACCGGTGAATGATTTGAGGATTTTCAGCATTTTATGATATTACTAGCTGTAATAGTGTTTTAGAATTAAACCTTTAGTATAATTCAGGAAATTGAGTTTTTGTCATTGGTTGCAACTGGTTTGAAATTTGCTGATATAAAACTGAAGTCAGCTAAGAATGTGAATTCTAATGGAATTTTAGTGTTTCAACTCTAAAAGAAGGCAGACGTTATTTAATAGGCATTTTTGGATCACGAGTGTTTTTGACTTAAAAAGCGTTTAGCAAAAGCAGAGCTGAGTGCAACTTGAACAATATTCCCTCACATAATTTGCATACAAGAAAGTTCAAAAGCATTGGCGTATTTGATATGAAGTTGTGTTCTCTTGTTTATAATGCTACAGGGACTGAGGAAAAATAGTTGGGAGACCCTTCCTATTAACAATTTTACTTTATTTATCCAAAACTCGATGATACATGATCATTATAATAATCATCACAAACTTTTGTGTTCTATTTGCTATTCAGCACTTCATAATGATATTGAACACAATTTATCGTTATTTAGCTAAAAAATTAACAAATAATTATTGTTCGTAATAAAATTGTGAAGTATATAATCATAACAAAACACTTATTATAATAATATAATAATATCACTTAAATAACGATAACAACCATCATACTTATTCATAATGTTGTAATTTACTATGGTAAATGTGTGTCCAAAACTAGTTACAACATGGTCTGATATCATTCTTGTTATTTACAATTATCAAAAGTGAATATTTAAGTTCTCAGCATTTCCATAACTGCATCTAATGCAAAAGAGCTCGGTTGTGACAAAATTTCCATCATAACGTGGAGCACTGTGCATTCAGATTGTGCAAGTTATAGGGTGAACTACTGCAGTGGATTCTGGTGGCTTTCTAATCCATTAACTAAACACTGTTGCCAGCCAAACTTCCCATTTGCTGACACAGTTAGGTGAGTAGAGTCCCAATGGCCTGCTGCTGCCAATTATATTTCTCCTAGAGGCAATCCTAGGTGGGTATAATACCAAATCTGAAGTGAGAGAGTAATCTCAACTCCACAACCAGTAAAGAGCCCTCAGCTCAGACGCATTACTCAGCGCTTTAGAGTGAAATGCATTTATTCCTATCCAAAGAATAGCAGTAAGTTAGAGATCCAACACAGTACTGAATATCGTAGCAAGAGCTCTGCCTTTTATAGACATAGCAAAGGAAGCAAAACAGGTAAGTTTTCAATAGTCCACAAGCCGAACATAACGTGGCAAATGGGAATACAGGTATAAATACAAACAAATGAAACAAGACATATAGAGTTAAATGTAAGTGGGGCAAAGAAGTGGTGGGAGCGGTCATAAGCTCATTGGCCAATCCTAGGCATCTCTACTTCCTGTGATAGGTGTATCGGGTTTTCTAGGCTTCGGTCTTTAGCTTCCTTGGGTAAATAGGTAGATATATTTTAGATTTTGGCTCCTAAGTCATCTAAGGCTATTTTAGCTTCTCAGGCTACAGTGGCCATCCTGCTGCTGGCCTGGTATGGCTCTCACAGGGTCGGTAATGATGAATACAGGGTCAGTACTGACTAATACAGGGTAGGTACTGGACCGATGCAGGGCTGGTATCCTACTGGCCCAGGGTCGGTCATTTCAGTAATGTTTATAACTGCTGTTCTGATTATCTAATGGCTAACTGATTGATCAGAACTGTTTGTAAGCAAGTGTGCACATGTGGGTGCTATAAAAATCCACCGCAATACTTCCTGAATGCGAAACACTGTGTTCAACATTGTACTTTCAATACAGGTTTTGAACTCGACAAAACAAAAATTTTGCCATTTTCAGCATATACGTTCCCCATCCAAAAGTGCCTATTTTAGTTACAAGCAACGGTTATGAAACCTAGGACTTCTGAATGTTTGCATTGGTAAAAATGGTCTTTCTCCAATCAGACTTATAGCGGAATGATCATTAGTGTTTAACTTGTTTTTGTTGCAAAACCAAACTAATTAGTGTTTTTATCTCTTAACTCATCTCGCTTTGGACTGAGCCAACACATGAGCTTGCTAGCACTTATAAAGGTTTTGTTTAAAAAAAATCCAACTGTTATCAATTGTAAAAAATGCAATGGTAAAACTGACAAATAAGAAAAATTTATTATATTCAGTTTCCATTTTTATGGCAACAAGTATGCATTCATTTTAGTATACTATTTTGATTGTTGTTACGTTCACTACATTAAAGTATGATAGTTGTTGCTTTTATTAATTGCTTATTTTGAAAAAATAAAATCTTCATGCATATAGATGCAGTTTAGCAAGAAGTATAACTGATGGTGCCATGAGAAATAATTTTGGATTGTTCTCTAGACAGCTATGAACGTTACGAGGAATATGTCTATGGTTAGTGAGCTCTCTATAACTGTACTAGCAGAGGGGGCCATCATATTCAGATATGCCTTGTCACTTTCTCTCTGCTTCATTCCACCTCTGTCTCCCCTCTACCCTTCCCTTCTACTACTTGCTTTACCTCCTACCCTTCTTTGTTGTTATCGTTTGGTCCTACCCCATGTTCTTTCTTCACCCTCCCTCCTTGCTTTAGGCAACACAAGTATTTTAAACTTGTCTCCTAAAGCACGCCAGGCTCTTCTCTCACTTCCTTTTGCCTCGACCCATTCCCTCAACATGAACTACACGCTCCCACTCTCACTTCAATAGTAATATGGATAAAATGTAACATAAATAACTCCATGCGCAAGTTTCATAATACATGTGTACAGAATAATAATAAGTAACATGTGTAAGTGCATTATTTAGTTGCTCTACCACTAGTTACCGTAGTATCATCGTAACATCAAATGGTACTAGTGTAAACTCAGCCTCGAAAGTACCAAAACTAAAAAGAGTTGTAAATGCAAGTGGTATTCAGAAGCAAGTTTTACATTTTAAAATATGTTTTATTGCTTAAAATTTTTTTGTTCAAAATGAGCCGCGTACAAGTATATAATAATTAGATCGCATGGATAATTTTGCAGCATCCTCTGTTGACCATTTGCTTTTCTTATATTTCATTTTAGAACTTATCTAATGATCAAACTGTCGACACCTGCTAATATATAGTGAAGGACATAACTGCTCTTCATAGCATCGGCAAAAAATAAGATTTAAGTTGTTTGATGTTTTAATTAAAGCGAAGCAACATCAAACACAAATTATATTTGCAGATATTGTTTTAATAAAGGCTTCAGCTTTCCTGCTGAAGCTGGCTATAATGCAAGGTTCTCATTTGATGTAAATCAATACTTGAACTCTCCTGAAGTTATTAACTTGAAAGAGAATTATTTTTTACATTCAAGATCAATAATTTGGCTGCAACCAGCACTTTATTATGAAGGATTACATTGCAAATTAAACTATAATTAGGTTTTATTTTTAAGTGATAAAGATTATACTCTACTTAAAATCACTTCAAAGCCTAAAATTGCATATTCATATTTTAATGGATTCCGGTCTGTTACCACGGACATCCACTAATCTCGAGTATTCTACCTCTCTCCAGAGGGGACACTGTGCTGAATGACAGTGACAACTGTGCAGGGTAACCGAATTACCCGGTAAGGCAAGAGCCCATGGCTCAAACAAACAGTACCGTGTAGTGCTTGTAATAATGGCTTTATTCTCTAAGCAGTCCTGAGGGTAATTATTCCTCTAGGGTTAGCAATATAAGAGCATATGCCATGGCAACATAGGAATGAATGCAAAGAGTAACACAGTGTGCTCTCCTTTTATAGGAGAGCTGATAAGTACAAACATATAACAATCATAGCACAGGAAACAGATTAGCCAATACAGTTGATTATATAAATAAACAGCCAATCAACAATGCAGTATGGTTAATTAAGGGAGGTGCCAAGTGGCCAAGGGCGGAGTCCTTTCTCCTTATTGCCCAATCATTAGTCCTGCAAGCTCCCAGGCTGTATATAGAGTTGGGTCCATAAAGTTGGCAATCTAAGGGTAGGTACTTCCTGTTCTCGACCTTGACTAAGCTCCTACATACTTTTGAGGATCCTCATCTATGTCGGCCATCTTGTGCCGGCCCAGTACAGCTATACCTGGTCAGTAGGAGTCACTACCGGCCCTGCAGGGGTCACTACCGGCCCCGCTCACTATGCCACCGGCACAGTAGGACTTTACACCCGAACAGCTGTTAACCGAACGCTGTGGGTCAAAGTCTAGCGCATTGTCTAGCAAGGTTCTAGAGTAAACGACCTGTTCACTACTAGTGTGCATCAAAATCTACCACAATATCTATAATAAAGAAAAACACAACTCTCTAAACTTGTGTGTAATTGTCTGTAATTTCCCTTTGATATATGCCTGAACAACTATGTACAGAGGAATTAAAACTACTGTAAAAATATCTCATAAAACCAGTTGGATGCATGGTGTGTATTTAATATTATCATTGCTTTCAAACGAGAGATGTTTCAAATATAATATCGTTCATTAACGTACATGGAAACGATTCATAAAAAGTTCCATTTTGCTGAATACCAAATGGTCTTTGTGTCAAATAAATGATTATATTTTAGTTTATCACTCACATTGCTCTTGTTCAGTATGGATGCATCACAGTATCTTTTAATAACATTGTTTTATGAGTTAGGCTTCTTAGTATTGGCTGCATTTTGCCACCACACAGTCAGTCTGTGTTTTCTTTGAATTTGAGTGGGAACGAAGAAAGAGGTCGCGTACTGTGTACTGGAAGGAAATGATGTGATCACACCACACAGAATAGTTTGATTAACGCTCCAGCCCCATCATATCAGCAAAATTTAAATGTCTGTGATTTGTCTCCACCTAAATTTGTGTAATTGATAAATCCACAAGTATATCCAGTTTGAAAGCACCTGTCAAATTTAAACTTGTCATACATAAATCTGGCCTAATAAAGCTTTTTACTGCAGTTTCCATTTCTCCCAGCATACTAGCTTAGGCGTATATACATACTTTACTTGTTTGACACTTGAATTATCAGACTGTGATTGTCTCCACTTACACCATTACGATTGAGAAAAATGCTGCAGTTTGATGGGTAAAACTTCAAATACTGAATATTATTGGTTCTAGTTTCCAGAGAATTTTTAGTAAAGTATATGTTTTTACAAGTAATAATGGCCAAATGGTTGTCTACATACTGGCTCTTATGTTTTTACCACCATGAACAGGAAATTGTGCTGCATAAAAAGCCAGTTGTATTTATGGAAAACAAAAACGAACGAACAAGCAGAAAAATGGGATTTTATTTCTTTCCTGATTCATAAGGAAAAATTTTTGTCACCAGCTGAATTTTTTGTTTTTCTTATTCTCTGCCTCCATGTCTGATTACTGTTTACGAATCCAAAATGATTATTATAACTACTTAAACTTCCAGCCATCAATAGGTTGTTATTGCTGGTTTTTTCATAATGCATGTAAATCAAAACCTTCATCAAATCAAGTATTTTATTGTTATTGAAGACCTGCTTTAAATTTTTTCTTGCTACTTCAGTTAAACCTGGTAACTTTGTTTTGCTAAAGACAAGTTTATGTGAGACGACTTTCCTTTGAAGTGTGTCAATGGGATTTCGTATTATATTAGGAAAACATCCCTGAGAAGTGCCTGAAGGACTACGGGGACTCGGTGGCTCCGGTGTAAACGCAGCTTACTGTTCTTTCTGTGATGCATTCAGTAGCTGTCTATTTGTATTAATGTTCAGCGTGCAAAATCATCAAAGAACAAGTAGCTTTGATCTTGTATCATCTTTTCCTACTTGAAGTTAGATTTAGTTTAGCTTTTTGTTGACAGTTAGGGCTATGAAAAAAGATTAACTCCCATTATCGATTCTACTAATTGTAATCAGTTGTCTAAATGGCTGTGGTTGTGTGGTGTAGCCATGAGAGTGCCTATCGATTTGTAGCTCGCTTATGAAAGATTATAAACATTTACTTTTGAGTGTTAAATTGTTTCTGTTTAAGCAAAAGCTTATAATTGAATCGCATTGTTCTATTTTATTAACTTCGTCCTTGAATTTGTATTTTTCTGTACACTTTGAGATCCACCCAAAGTGTTTTTATCGATGAGCATGACCTATTAAATTAAAATCTTGCTGTAAAATGGGTTGTCATACAAATATTTGACAAAAATTTAAAAACCTTCAATTAATAAAATCAACCTTCAAACATCTATTACAAAAGTCGCTAATGTTATTGGAGCAATTTGAGTCATTCTTAAAAATCATTGCACTAGAAACTTTTTTTACAACTTTATTGGAACAAAAAATGAATTCAGTAGTTTTGGCCATTATGTTTGAAGAAACAAAATGTGATTAGTAATTGTGCTTTGTCTTTACCATTGCACACTTTCTTAACACTTCCAATTAAAATGGCTGTTGAAATGATAACTTCTGAAGAAATAGAGCATGCTTGATTGATGGCGGAGAATAAGTTATTTTATGAGCACATTATAGAATGGCAGTTCTAAATGATACTGTTTCTATTACAATCACTTAAAGATTTCTTAAACTAAGAAAAAAAAGTGATTTGTTATTTCTTGTTTAGCTGAGTGGAATAGAATTATCTCAAAACCTTCGGATTTTATTTCAAGAATGTGAATTGTTTTGGAGTTGTCTTGAGAATGGAAACATAACTCTTTATCATTAATGTGTACTAAAGAAATAACACAATATAGTGAAAAAAATATCTAGAGTCGTCTTCATTGTACAAAGTGTTTTATAAACAAGAAGTTATCATAAAATTAAAATCAATAAAATGTTAACAGTCATAAGTTTAATGATAACTGCAAATATTTTAGCTGCAATATTGTGGTGGATTTTGATGTTACTAACATCTGCTCACATGCTGTACACACATTCTGGCATCCTTACTATAGCTATTAGATGGCCAGAATGATTAGAATAACTAATACCGAAGTACCGACCCTGCGCATGAGTCAGTGCCCACCCTGTATAAGTCAATACCGACCCTGTATGCACCATGCAGGGCCGGCAGGAAGTGAGTCAGCATAGACTGAGAGATAGGAAGTAGCCTAAGAGATGGAGAAGACCTTATCCAGGAGTTAACCACGCGTTGCAGTGGATTTGACTGAACACCAACAGTGACCACTACTGCGCAGAGGTGCCCCTGATGGTGGTTACCATGAGCATGCCTCCCTTAGATACAATAGACAACACCGGGTTCTATTGAAGTAAACATATTGCTCTGTTTAAAGCTACGTTCACACTATGCGGTTTTCGGCCGAGTGGGTGTAGCCGAAAATCGGCTCGCAAGTGTGAACAGTGAAATCTTAACGATTTCCCAATCGGTGGCAGATTTGTTTTCATCGGGCAGTGATGGAGCTTTGTACGATTATCGGCCTGTCTAGCCAATCAGCATCCACATCACAGCTTTTCAGTTTAAAACTTTTCAAGAAACTTGCAGCTGTTTGATAATTATTATTTAACCAATTTGAGAATAATTTTTAATATTTCCCTGATCAACCGCAAGCCTTGTTTACAAGTAAAATATTAATGTGGGTATACTAATTTTTATGAACATAATAGAAAACAACTACCAGCTCCGTGATGGTAATAAATAATTGTATTAAAAAGGTCGTTATCATTAATTTATTATCAATTATAATTAAATATACTTACAATTATTTATTATTATTTGTAATTTATTTCTTATTATTTATTAGTGAAGAAATGGTATAATTTATTGCAATCTCTCGTAATGTGAGCTATATTATATTATTATTAATACTAATTTGATGTTCTGTAATTATCAATGAAATATGGTGTCTTGACAACTGTCAAGGCCATGCGATATCGGGCACAAAAACTCGCAAGTGTAAACTTTTGTAAATAATCGGGAGAGCAACTCCCGATTCCTCCCAATAATCGCATTGCCGAGAATCGTATAGTGTGAACATGGCTTTAAGGAGAGTTATAGAGATCTCATATGGTAGTTTCATTTGTTTTTGTTGTGCGTTATTTGCTTTATTTTTTGTTTTTTACATTTTTTATTATTGTGGTAGATTTAAATTGACTAAAGGGGTGGCTACACAGGCCGATGTTTTGCATCGGAAGGCCTTGCGATAGGCGTGCCCGATGGGTGTGTCCACTCCGGCACATCGTGGGGCCCGCTCGTGAGCATAACCAACATGCTGGTCTGTGACCGACGCAGAAGAAACATCGGCATTCTCTGATTGATTGAAACCAAATATTTTCCCAAGCTCATCAAGTTTAACCATTTACAATGCATTTCCGTTAGAACTTTTGTCAACAACGAGCATCCACTGCAAACTCCGAAAGAATTATTATGTTATAATAAAGTTTGAACAGTAAATTAATTTTACATTGCTCATAGAACAGTGGTAATTGACAATTTCAACATTACCGAGTGTAAATATTATAATAATTAAAAGTAATAACAAGTACAACAACAATAAAACTAAATTCATTATTACATCATCATTTATTTATTATAAATAATGAATAATCACAATATCTGGAAAATTTAATAATAAACAGAACCATAAAAAATACTGAAAGTAATGAATTTTCATGGTGAAAAAAAACAGCCACACATCACAGTGAAATTTTTCTTCAATTATTGTTATTATTGTGATGATTATTATATCAGTGAAACAAATAATTTGTTGTCGGAAATGAAACAGGCAAAAACCGGCACTTTGTGCTGAATGATTGGCTAGTTCAGTCGAAGCTCACCGATTGTGCTCGAGTACATCGTCACGCTACTTCGGCCTGTGTAGCAACCTGCGCATAGCCACGAAAAATCGTATAGGCACATCGGTATCAAAACATTGGTGGAGTGTAACAACACCTTAAAGCTGGTACACTTTTATTTACAGGCACTCAATGAATAGAGGCTGGATCTGTGGCTCAGAGACAGCCACCTGCACACAATGGCATTTTTAAAAGTTTACTGGTTTCCCTTCCTGCTGCCCTTATTGCTGCCCTTCCTGCTGCCCTTACTGCTGCTTGGTGTTGCATTGACTGATGTCGCTCTCTTGGTATTGAACACTGTGTAGGATGGGCACTGAAGGTTACAGGGCCAGTACGGGGCAGGTGTTGAGTCATGCCATGTGAATACAAGATAGCCCCAGCTTGAGGAGCTTATCGTTAGCCTGAGAGATCTAAAAAGCGCTATCGACCACTATACTGAAGCGAGGGGTGGATACCAGCAAACCACCAGCTATGGAAAGCCAAAGAACGTATCAGGAAATTAAAAAGCACATTAGGATAACTCCTACCCATCGACACTGTCTCTCATTGCTGGGCGTTTTTGTCATTTAAATAGATTTACTTTTATGTTTATCGAATGGGATCTTTAACCTTATTGGATGATTTGTTCAAGTTACTTCCTATACACTCGATTGGTGGCATCATGTATTATAGACATATTATTGGTTGTAATTGTCATAGACTTCCTGTGCTCCAACCTGTATAAGGCTGGGTAACAGTTGTATTTTATGAATTTGGTACTCTGCATTTGCATTGACTCTTACTATTATATGCTTTAGTTTAGTGGTTGACCTTCCACGAGCCACACAGCAGACAAATAAATGTTGCTCTATATGGACAGCCTCACTGGTATGGCTGAGCCAAAAAGAGTATTCGGGATGTGTTCGTCACACAAAGGACAAAAAATTATAGGTGTTCATAATTTAATACGTCGGGTATGGATTAGAACATTAGTTTAAAACATCGTAATTGTTGAACGAATTGTTATGGATTACTGAACAAATCACAAGGAAGATAACTCCCAATTTGCAAAGTAATCAAGAAAAAAATGAAAATGACAGTACCATAAAATAAAATGGTTTGTGAAGCTGCCCTTTTCATTTAGTAGATTTTGAACGTTAGTAATTATTTTGTAACATTTATTAAGGCTATAAAACCGGTCTATGAAAATGAACTAACTAGACTCACTTGTTATAATTTATTTATTGTTCAGTTTCATTTGCAACCTACCAACAATAATAAATGAATGTTGTTGATTATTTTTTTATTCAGTGGGCTACTTTGTGTTGCTCCATAAGTTCCAAAAAAATGACCATTTGTTGATTAAATTTGTTGCCGATCTGATTATTTTTATTGCAATTTGTTCAGCGAGTATAATACGCAAATACTTTTAATGACTTCATTCTAGTTGCTAAAGTCTAGTGAAAAAAATGGCATTGCCCATACCCGCATTTCCCCTCTAGAGAGAGCCATAGTCCTTGAGATTAGTGACATTCTGTGGTTTAACAAGAGCAGAATTTATTACAATTGGCTAATGTATATTTTTGTCAAGTTTCACGGAAGTTAGAAGCTGCTAATGAAATAATAAAAAGTTGATGGATTAATTTACGTCAGCCTTAATTACTATCGTAGGATATATTTGTAGGTTGGTAATGGACAAATTTATTGCTATAACACATATAACACATAGTTAAGTGACATAAACACTGCATGCTGTATAATATCTATGTTGAGCACATATTGGCAATACTTGACAATAAGAGGGTTTGAAACAAAATAAATTAGTTATAGCTATTATAATACTATTAGTAATTGTGTTTGATTATATAATGTCAGCATTTATAAATAAAATGGTATCAGTAAGAACACAACAGCATCACTAACAACAACCACATCAATCACCACAACAACAACGAGAATAGGCATGATTGAAGTATTGTAAAAGCATGGTGTTCCCTACTTCAGTTGACATATAAGAAAACATATACTGCTACTTCATAGCCACATAAGCATATCCCAAGTTCAATATTTTATATTAAATGTGATTTTAAGCAACCTTCTGCTAGCTAACATTGGCAGTATTTTTAGCTTGAATGCCATAGCCTCAGTCCTTGCTTATTTAGTATACGTAGCAGCAAATGTAAACATCATTCACAATCAAGCACTTTGTCCAAAATTTTGATTGTTTGTTGTTTCTGTTTGCAAAATCTAACTTTCATTGAAAAAGTTGACAATAAATCAGAGAAAAGAACCTGAATAATACATTAATGTTTTTTTTTATTACAGATAAATTCCTTACCACCAAACTCATTCAAAATATTAAGCTTGTACTCAAAATTTTATGCATGAGTTGTTATTTAGGTTGAGGTTGAAAAATGCAGTTAATGAACTATTTTATATTTTATAGGTTGGTACTTTTGTTTTTACTTCTATAGCGATAGATGAAATATTAAATTGTTTCACAACCTTTATTGAATAGTTCTATGACGTTTTATGGCAGTTGGTTTTAGTTATCAACAAACCATCGTGTAAAAATGGATCATTTTTTTCTGCGGATGTAGTGAGTCAAAATCTTTTCTCTCGCTGGCCATTTAAGTGAGTGGAAAGCCTGTAGCGGTTAAGTCTATGACAATTAGGAGTGATATCATTAGCCCAAACGTGACAACTTTGCTTCTTAGCATGTGACAGGCTGCTCGTTTAATCCAGAGCAAACGGTTGTTGATTCAATCCTTAGTTCTTCAACAAAGATGTTAAATGAAGAGCCCATTCCCGTGTAGGAAATACCTTTAGGCAATAAGTGGCACTTGTCAACAGCATAAGTTATGTTATGTAGTCCTCTATGTACTCCATTACATATTCCCATCGCTAAAAATTAAATTTAATTTAAACTTTTAAATACTACAATCAAACAGTTTGGTGCTGTTATTGTATTTTTTTTCAATGTTCTCAACAGATGAATTTTTGTTGATTTCGCAAATCGCTTGTCGTTTGATAAGTTTATATGCACCAGTCCGACAGTTTGTCAAGAGCACTTTTATGTTTGGTGTAACAATGTCAATACTTTTCCTCTTACAATACTTGTACAATAATAATTCTAATGTTGAACTTTGACTTGTATGATGTAGTCTTCGTAGCATAATCAAATTTTCCCTTACACAATCAACTCTCACAGCAACTTAGTATATCCAGGTGTGACTCACTTTGCAATGGTTGGTGAGATCTTGAATAGGCGACGTGGTAGATGACTGCCTCTATCATACCAGGGTCAGAACATTCTTCCTCATCAACGCGAAAATACCTGTTGAGTATAAAAGGCTGGTACAATACCTGCACCAGAAAAAGATGAAACTGATTATCAAAGATTATTAGGGGTTATTTGTCTAGAATTTCATACAGCATGTAATCACGCTTCATTCTTTTTTTTCAGAAAAAGATTTCAAAATCGCATTTTTCATTAAACTGTTTTCCACATTTGCAAGAATTTTGGATTGATGCATACCATCTAGAACAAGTGCCAGAACCATCAAACTCGCTCATATGAGATCCTGTAGCAGTTAACTTGAGGCTGGTGTCTGCATACTGTTTACTGTAGGTAACTGTTAATATGCTTCCTGTTTGGACATCACTGTTTAATGCATAGTAGTAGTACCTACTCAGGTACCCTGTTAGACTTCTGTATACACTCCTGCTGGCTGTCATTACTATAATGTTATATATAAATAGCATGTTAGTCAACATTTCCTTACTAGCATAACCAGCTACAAAGTCGTGAACCGCAGCTAGTTTTGTTTATGTATTGTTTAAACAATATACAATGTAATACCGAAAACCTACATTGAAAATGTTTTAACGTTAAACTCAATATCAGAAACGTAAATGTTGAAGTGATGCAAAGGCTCCCTGGAGTTTTCATTCAAACTATTCCCAACCTGTGAGTGTTTTAAATTATTTTTAACCATTAAGAAATGAATGAGCACTAGCTGGTTGTTTCTCAGACAATGACTTCAAGTGTTGAAACAGCTTTAAGCAACTTTTCAAAAGGAGTTGAAAGGATCTGTAGGCTAAACATTTTATGATGGCAACAAGGTAGAGTTAACTGGCAAAGACAGCTAATTGAGTGTCTGCAGAATTTGGCATCGGTTGAACAAACAAAGAGTATTCGAGTCCTATGTTTGCTGACCAAGATGCAACAAAAATAATCAGATGAGCAATAAATGCTATTTTGTTTGGAACTCTGGGGTCAACAAAAAGTAGCTCAATGAATAAAAATATATTCAATGAGCATTTATTAATATTATTTTTAGGTCGCAAACGAAACTGAACACTGAATATATTATAACAGGCGAGTCTAATTGGTTAATTGTAATAGGCGTGTTCGGTGTCTCAACGCGTTGGTTTGAGAAAGTTTGATCAACGCGTTTATCCCTCGAACGATAACTTCAAAGAGTAGACGAGTGGTACAATTTACAAAATTTTGCAAGAGTTGTCCTCTTTTTTGCGTCTTCAGTGATAAATATAGCCCCGCAATCATAAGTTTGTTAGCCTAAATTCTTGGGTTTAAAAGTAGCTGTTCATTGCGAGATTTTTGTTGCCCTAACAACAACTGAATCATCTGCTATTTATACAAAGTGTACTGTTATTAAAACTCAGCAAACCACCAAGTACAAATTGTATTGTTATTGATGGTGATAAAAATAATAATGACAATGATAAATAATAATGACAACAACAAGCAAAAACATGTATTATTAATTAATAATAATTATTAATGGTGTGCTGATGATTATTCACTGTCATAAAATAATATATTTTATCAGACAAAGACAATAAGAATAAAATGAATGAAAGTTAAATTATTATTATTGGCAATAGTGATAGCATTAATAATAGTGACAGTAGTAAAAATAATAATCTATCACATTAATAATAAGTAATAATACATCCATTAAAAACAAGAAAAAAGATCATAACTTTTGATAGCACGTTGTTGTTATAATGCCGCAAAAGAGTACAGTGCCATAATTAGTGAGAAGACGACTCCTTTAGAAAACCAACGCGTTGACTTTTATAGGTGTTCGCTGGCCGACGTGCACTGTAAACTCGTTGACAAACGCAAAAATGAGCGTTGATGCACGTTGGAAAAAACTTGCTACAAAGGGGCTGATAATCCCTCGAAAAAAAACTGCCGTTGAGGATTAAATGTAAACGTTGAGCACACCGAACACGCCTAGTAAACGGGTTTAATTATTTTAAAAAAACGTTATTGGATAACAACATCGCAAAAAATGTTCTGTACAAAAGAGGAGACTTTGCAAACTATGCTGGTTTGTAACGATGTAGCTTTTTTCTTAAATACATTGCAAGTTGGGAGTTACCTTATTTATTATTTGCTTGAAAACCTAAGAATTTATTGAACTATTATGATGTTATAATCTAATGTTTCGCTCCGTACGCGACGTGTTGAATTACAAGGACCTGTTCCTTTCTTGTCATTTGTTTCTACGAACAATTATTCTGACTGAGCGGGCATAAATGGGAAAAGAATTCAACCATTTTGACAAAAACATCAAACTACACATTACTTACTAGCATCTACAGAGTGCTCCAATCTAACTTCTTCTACATGCATTCTTGATGGTGTGAGCCCTCCACCAGATAAAAACTTGGTTGGTTGGGTGGTGGTTATATTTATACATTCTCCGATGTGTAATCGAATGCTGTATCTTCCTGCAGGAAGGTCATTGTCACAAATTCCTTCAACTACAACACATGTTCAAAATAGTGTTGTGATAAGCATACAGGAGTTTCATAGTAGATACTGATTTAGCTAAACAGTAGGCAATAATCAAAGTTTCATTCAAATGTTTTTATGTTTTTTCTAATGATAAACCAAAAAAAGAATTTTCCCACAGATGTGTTGTCTATGTTTTATTTCAGTGCTCAAGTTAGTCTGAATTAGATATATTATATTGTTTTAACATAAATAAACTTAATGTTTACTAGAATAAACTCTGACTAAATCCTTCCAGTAGTTAAAAGAGTTCTCAGATTCCTGATAGATTATCCCATCTAGAGGAGGAGAGCATTCCGTCCCATTAATTGACACAAACCTGAAACACAGACACTCAGTATACTCAGTGGGCTCACTATTGGCCATGTAGGTTTAGTTTGTATCAAATATTTTAACTAACTTTAAGTAATATATTTTAACAAGTTCTGTAATATTAGATAAAAACTTTGTATTTTTGAAAATAGTTTCTTTTCTTTTTGTCTTGTATGACAAAAAGCAAACTAACTACTACTATGACCAAATGAAAACAAACTAACCATCGTTCACATGATGTGTGTCCAGTTTCTTGGATGATCACGCCCATTGCACCACTGTATTTAATTCTTAGATTTGTATCCGCGGATGTTTTTGTATAGACAACACTCTAAAGTTAGAATGTTGGTTATTATGCAAATTTTTTGGCATTAAAACATTTTTTTTGAATAACAAACATGCATGTGAAGAAAGGGGAAATGGTGAGGGAGGGAGAGGTGGAGAGGAAAGGGTGGAGGGGGAGGAGGGAGGAGGGAGGGGAGAGCAGAGCCGTGAGTTGGAGTATGGTAGTAAAAAAAGCGATTGGAATTCAGTTAGGCAGAGGCTGCATACACCTACATTTTGTATGAATTTGATGAGAAATATGTTTCATAGCATATCGATGGTGGCTACACACACACAGATGTTTGGTCATCACAATGTTACGGATTGTGCAGTGAGGCAAAGAGGGTATATTATTACTAACAATCATTGTAATAATTATTACAAAATATAATAGTAATAACTATTACATTTGTTTATAGTATTGTGAGAAATTTACACGATATAGTCAACCCACCACCCCCCCCCACCCCCAGACCCCCCTCCACCCCTTGTCCTGTCAGTCAACAAGCTAGACACAACCCCTGATGCCTTCCCCTTCTGCCTCGGTACAAATTCCCCAACGAAAATGGATACCGAAGACCCCGACTTTGTATAGACCGTGTATAAACCCTATATATCGTATATAACCTACCCCGGGTTACCCCGGGTCAGCTACCCCGGGCCAACATCCAAAGAATTTGATTCAGATAGCCTGAGACCTATGGGACTGGATGCGCACCTCAGAAAGGAGCTGAACAAAGTACGGTGGCTTGGAGAGCAAGCTAAATGGTAGATGCCCTAACAAGGAGTGGAAAAACACCAGGATGCCCTGATAAGGAGTGAAAGAATGCCAAGTAAGGAAAAAGAGCGGGAAAAGATGCCCAGCACAAATTGAAATGTGCTCACTGTTGTGATTGGCTCGTCTTGTTTACTAAATGTATATTATATGTTTTGATTGATCTATTGTTCCTATTGCATTGTATGATTGGTTCACCCTAATAAAGGGGTGAACCGTCCTCTAATTCTCCTATAAAAGGAGCTTTTTCTGTGCATTACAAGCAGAAGTCTAGTGGATCTTGCTAAGTAACCTTATATATTTCTAAATAAATTATGGAATAAATATTTATTAAGTGAAAACTCTGTTATTCTGTGTCTGGGTCTAGGACCCGTGAAGTTTGCTAAAGTTAATTCGGAGTGGACTCCGAAATAGTGAAGAAGATTCGGAGTGATATCGTTGTGTCGTAGTAGAAGGTGCAAAAATACTACATTGGTGGCAGTGGTGGGATCTGACGAACAAAAAGACACAACGGAGAGAAGGAGAGAGAAGAAAAAAGTTGAAGATATACAGTGCCTGTGTTACCCTGTATCCATTCCGAAGTTATGCAGTGCCTGTATCACCCTGTATCCATCCCCCCTCCTACCCCGAAGTTATACAGTGCCAGTATCGCCCTGTATACCACCGTCCTCTTACCCCAAAGCTATACTGAGATGTATAACCCCTGCTTATTGTTTTTACTTTCCTAAAAGGGTTCTTTATTGTCAGTATCCCCCTGTATACTACCCCTTCCCCCTCCCAAAAGCTATCTCGGCTCGGGATAACCCTGTATACTGATTAATTCCTTGCCAGATCAACCACTCCATACCCCATAGCCCGCCATTGACTGAAAATGGCCACCCAAAGAGCTAGGAGCGCTGGCAGAAACCCTGTTGGAGCTCAACCCACAGTAGCTCTAAAACAGCTCACTGAAGCCCTACGGAATTTGGTACAACCTTACCCCCCCCCCCCCCCCCAAAGGCCAGCACAGACGTCTTTCAAGGCCCCCAAGTATGACTGCACAGGTGATGTTGAATACTTTATCACTTTATTGAGGTTGCAGACGCCAACGACTGGGGCCAAGCCACTGCCTTAAACATTGCGAGATGATGCCCTGGAGTGTAGCCGTCCCCCTCACGTAGAAGGCATCTTCTCCGCCTTACGTGCACGCCTTGGACTTACCCCTAAAGAAGCACAAGCCAAGTTGATTGTACTATGATGCTCCCCCAAAACCTCCCTCCAGCAGCATGCAAAAGAGGTAGAGAAGTTGGTCCGGGTGGCCTACGGCGACATTCCCCACAGAAGAATAGATCGGATGGTTTTAGAAACTTTTGCCAGTACCATAGGCCACGCTTAGCTGTAACGAAACTTGCTGGCTGTACAACCCCACGATCTTGAAGGAGCCATCAGAGCAGGGAATGAATATTTACAGATAAAAACTGGTTTCGAAGAGAAACCTTCCAGAGTGAGATTGGTAGAAGATGATGACGAGGAGTCGCTCCTCCCCAACGGTGGACCCTCACTCACTACCCCCCCCCCCCCCCAACCAGATCCATCAGGCAGCCACCATACCCGAAGACGCTCTCTCCCTGTTGTTAAAAAGCATGCAGATGCTTACCGAGGCCGTCAAACTCCAATCAGAAGAGCTACAGAAAATACATCAGCAACCAAAACCCTCCCTTGCTACCGACCCCCCATACCCCCACACCCCGCCACCTCCCCTCCAGTGTTGGGGGTGTAGTGCCATTGGCCACCCCCAAAGAAGCTGCCCCGTTAACCCCTGGCTATCTACCTCAACTTCCCCCAATGCTTTGCCAAAAAACGGGCGTCGCCGCAGTAGGGAGACCGGCCCCTAACTGCCCCCAGGCACCCCGGAACTATAGAAAAAAGATACAGAGTTGAAACAACGCAACCCTGTGATGCCAACTTTAGCTCCCAGAAGAGAAAGACGACCTGTTGTACAGACGCCAGAGCCCTGGCAGCTGCCCACTACCAACCGGTACACCCCTTTGCAAGATTTAGGAGATTTCGAGTCTTGCTCAGCTGCACACCACATCAGCTATGAGACTTCACCAGTTTGCTTTCCTATGCCACTGCACACTGCACACACCCCCTGTCCACATAGACAACACTCCGCTGTTCAAGCCAATCACGGTCACGAGGTGTACTACTCCACAGAGGAAATTGACTGAAACATACCCCATCGTCACTCAACCCTGCCAACAGATAAACGGCCGTCTCGCACTCGAGAACAACTCACCCTGCCCCCAAGCCCTGAGCTGTCAAGCCAGCCACCCTGTTATACCCCCCCCCCCACCAGAACGCTCGTACCAGGCGAGTTATTTTCTCCCAGGCCGAATAGAAGGAAAGCCAACGTCAGTGCTCATCGACATCGGGTGCACCACCAATTGGTTGTCACAACACTTTTTCAACCGGTTGTCTTCTGCCACCAAAAACTCTCTCCAAGAAGGAGACTCCCATGGTATCCTGGCAGATGGATCGCAAATTCCCTTCTTTGGTACAATCCACCTACCCATTCGTCTTCAAGGCGTTAAGACAGAAGCCACCTTCGTGGTAGGACAGATAAATGAATATGCCATCCTGGGTATGCCCTTTCTCACATCTCCCCAGTGCCACATGAAGTTTGATCAATCGATCGTTGTAATTAACGGCCAGGAATTTGCATGCACTGATCAGCAGGACAGGATGCTGACTACAGGCTTACAAGTGATAAGAGATACCCACCTCCCCCCACGCACAGAGATGACAGTACTGTGCAAAGTCACACACACCGATCACCTTCCCTTTGGTATCGTAGAAGGTACCCCGCCCTTGGCCGACAGTCTCAACACCCCCAATGCCAAACCCCACCTGTTGGTGTGCTGCCTCAACCCCACTAACCAACCACTGGACCTCAAGGCTGGAAAGACCATCGGCAAGTACACCGGCGTACTCACCAGCGACATTGAGCTACCCACGAGAGAGAGTGGACCTACCCCCTGCCCCCTTCCCTCATCTGTGCCAGAACATTTGCAGGAGCTATACCTGCAAGCTCTAGACGGCTGTCACACTCCACAAGAGGCATTCCAGCTAGCCCAACTCCTACACTCTTACGAGTCAGTGTTTAGCAAGGGGGACCACGATATGGGTCGTACGGACCTCGTGGCGCACATTGTCCCCTTGAAATCTGGAACTCAGCCAATCCGACAACACCCACGCAGACTTGGTCCCCACAAAGAGAAGGAAACAGAGGAACAAGTGACAAAACTACTGGAAAAATGATTGATAGAGCCTAGTACTGGCGCCTGGAGTTCTCTCATGGTGTTAGTGAAAAAGAAGGACGGCACCTGGCACTTTGGCATCGACTAACGGTGTTTAAACACGGTGATACAGCAAGAAGCCTATCCCCTCTCCCGGATAGACGAGAGCTTGGATGCCCTGTCAGGCAGCCGCTATTTCAGTACTCTCAACCTGATCAGTGGGTACTGGCAGGTCCCCCTAGATGCTGACGCCAGCAACAAGTCCGCCTTCTCTTCCAGGTCTAGCCTGTACAAATGGAAGGTCCTTTCGTTTGGCTTAACGTCTGCCCCCGCCACTCTCCAGAGGCTCATGGAACAGGTATTCCATGGCTTCCATTGGAAATCACTCCTTTTGTACCTGGATGATATTGTTGTCATCGGTCCTGATTTCCACACCCATCTCCACCGGGTAGCCAAAGTGTTAATGCGGCTAAAGGCGGCCAACCTCAATCTGAAACCCAGAAAGTGTGAGCTCTTGCAATCACAAGTTCGATACCTGGGCAACTTGGTTAGTGAACGTGGTGTATCTACAGACCCTGAGAAAATAGCAGCAGTCCGAGACTGGCCCATCCCTACCTGTCTGAAAGAGTTACGGGCATTCCTCCGCACCGTTGGGTATTCCGACAGTACTTACCCAGCTTCTCCACAGTGGCCAAACCCCTAACTAAACTCACCTGCAAAGATGTCCCTTGTGATTGGAACCCCCCTCAGAGAGAAGCTTTTGTACAGCTTAAGGCAGGGATGCTCTCCGCCCCCATCCTCGGCTACCCCGATGCAAATAGTCCATACATCCTAGATACCGATGCCAGTGACGACGGTGTCGGAGCTGTCCTCTCGCAAATACAAAACGGTGAAGAGCAAGTAATCACTTACTATAGTAAGACCCTGAGTCCCCCTGAATGCAATTATTGCATCACTCGAAAGGAATTACTAGCGGTGATCAAAGCAACCAAACACTTCCGACCCTACCTCTACGGACAAAGCCTGAGGACCCCATGCCTCCATGCGTAGTCTTGAACAACTTGTCTGAATGTCCTCTACCCCCACACCAAATCTCCACACCCACCCCTGGTTTTCCGCTGCCTCAAGACCCACTAAGGACGCCTCCATTTTCCTCCACTACAATACCAGACCACTCCCACGAACCAGTACAAACCAGTTTGCAGCCGATTGACAAAAGAACTTCAGTCTTTTCTTCTTTTACCACTCACACTGAACAGACTGCTTGTCTCCTGCAGCTACTGAATACCTACTTAACTAACATGAAGGCTGAAAGCACTAATTCCTATCTACAAGTAGAAGAAGATGACGATGATCCGTTACTGGAAGCTAACCCAGCTGAGTACCACCCCCCTTCTAGTGCCCAGGAGGACCAGTTGCTGGACATACCCACAACGGAGCCTACTACGTGTTTTAGTCCAAAAGAAACAAACCTGACTGATTGTAGATGGGTTCTAGAGGATGACACTCATGAAGAACCTGCAAAGCTAACCCTCCAAGAGCCAGCTCCCTCCTTGAGCAGTTTTAGTGAGTTTCCAGACCTTCCCCGTCTAAACATTATCAACCAGAGGCAACTCAGAAATCCTCCCCTATTCCCTCACCCCCTTCCACACAAGCAAGCTATAGTCACTGTCTGAGAACGCCCCCTACAGCACCCCTACCCACCAAAAATGACCACCAGCAGACCAGAATGGTGAGCCCTACTGCCCTGTCCTACTGATACCGAGGACCCCGACCCTGTATAGACCCTGTATAGATCCTATATATCATATATAACCTACCCCGGGTTACCCTGGGTCTACCCTGGGTCAGCTACCTCAGGCCAGTATTCAAAGAAGTTGATTCAGATAGCCTGGGACCTATGGGACTGGATGCCCACCTCAGAAAGGAGCTGAACAAAGTACGGTGGCTTACAGAGCAAGCTAAGTGATAGATGCCCTAACAAGGAGTGGAAAAACACCAGGATGCCCTAATAAGGAGTGAAAGAATGCCAAGCAAGGAAAAAGAGCGGGAAAAGATGCCCAACACAAATTGAAATGTGCTCACTGTTGTGATTGGCTCGTCTTGTTTACTAAATGTATATTATCTGTTTTGATTGATCTATTGTTCCTATTGCATTGCATGATTGGTTCACCCTAATAAGGGAGTGAACCTTCCTCTGAGTCTCCTATAAAAGGAGTTTTTTTCTGTGCATTACAAGCAGAAGTCTAGTGGATCTTGCTACGTAACCTTATATATTGCTAAATAGATTATGGAATAAGTATTTATTAAGTGAAAACTCTGTTATTCTGTGTCTGAGTCTAGGACCCCGGGAAGGTTGCTAAAGTCAATTCGGAGTGGACTCCGAAATAGTGAAGAAGATTCGGAGTGATACCGTTGGGTCGTAGTAGAAGGTGCAAAACTACTACAATATTACATAAATAATTTCATCAGCTATAATAAATAATTCTAGTTTATAAATAATAATAAATTGTTTCTGTTAGATAACGTGTTTGCAGATAGAGGACAGCGAATGCACTCCCACTCACCATTAGATTGATTCCAAGACTGCCGCATGGGCTCATCCGTGCATCACGTGTCTAGCCCTGGCTCTTTAGTCGCTGTCGCCAATACCAGTAAACCCGATTACACCAAGATAACAACATAAACTAGCATGACCCTGAACTTTCTGAGGCATACAGATATCAACATTTAACATCCTTCCCTTTTGTTGAAAAGAGCCCAAGCAGTAACTAAACACCATTCAAACAGATTCCTATCGTTCCAAAGACCCAAGCACTATCAACTTACATAAAATCAGAGTAATTAACCAAAAAACTCAAAGAATTCGCATGCACCAAGCAAAGTACCATATACATACCTACTACCAATTACATACCTGCAGTACCTCATATCTAGTTATAAATTATTTCTACCTTATAGCACACTTGCAATCACACTGTCCACCTATGGCAAAAACCCAATCACTTTCCTGGAAGTCACCCATTACAGGATATTCCTCAACTTCCTTCCATGGGTCAACCTTAACAGTATCTTCCATTGAACCATTCTCTGTAGGGTCAACCGGTACAGTTCCTTGCACAGTTTCTTCTCATCGAAACTTCCTGGGATTAACTTTCCTGGCATTTTCCCAATTCATCTTCTCCTCAATTTTACCCTTGGGGTTGTCACCAACCACTTCTACCTGTTGCACCCAATTGGTATTGCTTTGAGGGTCGAAGGGGCTCTGGGACTCCTCCCTGTAGACACTAGAGCCTTTCACACTATGTGCGTGGACTGCTTTTGCAGTTATACCAGCAGAAGCCTTTGGCGCCATTTGCATTGATGTGGCATTGCCACCACCATTAGACATGAGCGTTCCAATTCACTCCATTTCTTCCTTTATAACAGCAATATCTTTGCACTCCCACACTCCTTACATACACTTGCCCTCAACTCATAACTCATTACTCTTTGTTATAAAGTTTAAAGGTAAACTATGTGGTGATGTTGATAAGGATGAAGACACAATTGCGTTATGTACAGTTGGTGAGGGAAAAAGAAATATAGAACTGTCGTAGCTACCACTTATTCTATGTATTTGCTAGGCGTCAACCCTCTTGTTGATCAGACGAATGAAAGATCAGCTGAAATCTTAGAGGAATTCCCATTGACTGAAGGCACAGTTGTAACAGAATCATTGAAGTTTTATATGGGTGTGATATATGTGGATAGAAACAGTGGTGTGCTATTCCAAATCAGGCTGGACCTGCCTGAAAATGAAAGATTCAAGTCAATTCAGTTGGTCAGCACTGAAGGAACAGAGCCAGAGCTCAAGTAGAACCCTCTCAGCTCTCATTGTAGGCAGTACTGCTTTGCTGATGACATCATGTTAATCACTGGAGAGAGAGTGGTGAAATAAGTCATAAAATGAGCAGGTTTATTCTAATCATGACATCAAAAGGTGCAAGTCACTTAAGAGAATATAAAACCAACTGTTTTATAATGCTGCCTACTTCAATGCTCATAGTCTGATTGTATTCTGCATTGAGAACCACATCCTCAATGTGTTAAATGTCACCAACAGATGGCCTCTATGTGTGCAGCAAATAGTCTTTCCAGAAGAAAACAGAAGATTTAGGTTGTAAGACAACTTCAAAAAGTCAGAGAACATGTACAACAGCATTGAACAACCACATTTCTATGTTTACCCAGCTAACAAAGGATTGCTCAGACTAGATCTCAGAGTGTATCAAAAGTAGGCAAAAAGGGAAGGACCAGTTTATGTGGAAGATGACCCGAAGATGTACAATCATGTGAAACTTTCCCATGGCTGTGAGTACCTGGCAGCTTGGACTAGCAAGGATGGTGTTCCTATTTCACAACTTACTGGAATTGCAGTTACAAAATTGGACTTTCTTGGAGAAATGGCATTCCAAGGCAGCATTTCAAAGTTTGTATTTACTAGAGATGACAAATGTCTGGGTGGGACACTTGTATCTGGAGAAGCTTTTGTAGTGAGGATCTGTGACCCCTTGAAAGCTGATCTCATATTCGAGATAAGGGAATTGACCTGCACCAAAGCCCGTTTGTGTGAAATGAAATATAAAATGATGAAAGGCCCTCATTGGACTACAATGACCAGATTCATTAATAAATCTAGCCGGAAAAAAAAACTAGAAAAGATGAGAACGCATTACATAACTTCCTAAGAAATCTGGTGATGCCATCAGACAGACCAGAAGGTTGGAAACCAAAGGTATACAGAGTTGGTACTGAAGAGTTTCTTACATACATGAGTGACCAGAGTACCAATTCAATGTTTGATGATGAAACCAACGAATACGTTTCTACCATTGTCACTGTTTTATTTAACACTGAGAGAATTCTAAATGAGCCTGACTCAATAAAAAAAAAAATCGCATGTACCAAGCAGAGTACCACATACATACCTGCTACACACCTTATGTACCTGCAGTACATCACCCGTAATTATAAATCCATTCTAGCTTATAGCACACTTGCAACCACACTGTCCAACATGGGCCAAAACCCAATCATTTTCTTGAAGGTCATCCATTACAGGCTATTCCTCAACTCCTTTCCCTGGGTCAACCTTAATGGTATCTCCCCTTGAACCATTCTCTGTAGGGTCAACCGGTACAGTTCCTTGCACAGTACCTTCCAAAGAAAGTTCTTGGGATCGACCTTCCTGGTATTTTTCCAATTCACCCTACCCTCAATGGCACCAACTGCGCCATGTTAGATAATGGGTTTGCAGATAAAGAACAGTGAATACACATCCACTGCCCACTAGATTAACTCCAAGACTGCCGCGGTAGTCTCATCCGTGCATAGCGTGTCAAGCCCTGACTCTTTAGTCGCTGTCGCCAATACCGGTAAACCCAATTACACCAAGATTACAATATAGACTGCTGTGACCCTGAACTCTCTGTAGCATAGAGATATCCAACATTTTCTCAATAAAAAATACCCTCTTTGATAGAAGCAATAGAATGGATTGCCAGCCAATCAGTAATGACCAGGTCAAGATCGCAATGTAGAAAAGTTCACTGGAATCGTCAAATTTTGTTGTTATATTTTATCTGATCGAAAGCGGTTATCTGATAATAGTTGTTCTATTTTGGACGCGGCAGACAAAAAAGTTTTCGTAGTCCAACAACACATTTGAGCTTATCTTTGTAAACAAATACGTAGAGAGGAAAATACATTTTCTCCTGCATACCGACCAAACGTAGGTGTGTGTAGCCACAGCTTTAGGGTGCCAAGATAAAGTTGTTGAAAATAAAACTTCTAAAACTTTAATGGCTTGAGAGGAGTTAATTATGAGCCTTTTACAAAATAATTATTTGAATATATTTGTATTTCAATAACCACACTTCCATTTTGATCTACATTAATGAAAGCATGAATGTACAAGTTTTACCTATGACCACTAAATGAGACAAGATAATTGGTAAGGGATGGAAATTATTTTATGTACGTTATCACATACTTTTAATAGGGAGCTGTTGACTGAGGTATCGAAAGTCTTGGTTATATCTTCATTCCAGGTGTAGTAATGGTAGTTAAGTACTGCTGAGAGAGGGCATGGTCTCTCTTCATTTACTGTCGTTCAATATAGCAATAGAAATAGTTATATCAACAGTTACAGGGATGGTTGTTTTGGCCTGAAGACTTAAACTAAGTCATAAGCGTAAAAAAGCGCGTAAGAACCATCAATTTACATAAATATTCAACTGAATTAAAGTTTATCATTCGATCAAAACATGAGTCTGTTAAAATAAAGGATTCTAGGCATTCAACATTTTCTTAACATGATTTTGATAAAATATCTGTCAGATAATATGGCGGTCAGAAGCCATTACTATAAAATTCTAGTTTTTATTGGCCAATATTACAACGGTGTTAGTTAGCACCTTCCTGGCTGCTCTGAGGAAGGACTTCAGTGACTGTCACCTTACGGGAAGCTTTCCAACCAGATAATAAATCCTTTACCGGTGTTCCAGGACAAGGGCCAGCATAAATCCCAACCTCCACAAGTCCTGCTGACATGCCATAGCAAGTTCCATCAACTGCAAAAGTGATTAACTTACAAGGAAGCATGAAATTTTAAAAATATATTTATTTCCCAAGAATCATTAGCCTGATTGATTGTCTTAATTCAGCAAGAAAAGCCTTTTTCTTTTAAAGCTTTCGTTTCTTTTTGGTTTTATTTGCTTCATCTTGTTGATAGTTTTTCAATTTCATATTACAGATGCCCTAAACAAGTCCTTCCCAAATTGAGAGAAAATCTTTGCAAAGATTTACTGCTCACTTATTTTATATCGTCATTTGGTTCTGCGGTAGGTTTGTGTATAATAGTATTCTGATTATATTTAGTTAGCCATACGCATGCTTCCCGTAAGTTATTGCTTTGGTCTTAAGCACTGGCAGAATACAATGATAGCTTGCTGCAATTGAAACAAAATTTTGTCAAATAATGATTCATAAGATTCTGGTTTGCTAGAACTAGCAAAATATCTTACTGTCACTTGCTCGATTGTGATCACCAGCATTTCCAAGGCGGGCAACCAGTTCTATAACCGCTGGGCTGGAGCATTCTTGACCGTTAAACTTGAGGTACATGCGTCCACAATATCCGTAAGCGGCGGCTCTGAATGTCATATCAACAGTTACTCTCAATCCTGTCTCTTCAGCCTTCTTAGTGTAAGGCAGTGACTGTGAATGAGTAATTCAAAGTTATAACAAGTTATTTGATACACACACTCTGGAAGTAGAGTAAAGGTCACATGAGGGCTAATCTTTGACGAAACTTCAAATGAAGCTATTTTTCTGTCAAAGTAAGTTCTTTGCTAAGCAAACATAGCGAATAGTTTGGTTTTGTTGTGATCAAACAATGTTAGGTTTGAGAAATTTGTTGGCTACAACGATTACATATGATTGGATCATTGAATGACATAAGCTCATCAATTGGTTTAATTTCCCTGTGCCCTTATTGGCTGGTCTCTAATGTCAGGGTCATTCACAACAAGTTTATGTTTTCATAATTGTACATTCTTTGAAAAAGGCGTATTTATTTTATTTCAGCAGCAAAAAACTCTCGTCTCTGATTGACTGAAAACTGCCCAGCAATAGAAATAACCATTTAGAATAAACATTAAACTCTCAAATTTAAAAAAATGATGAACAACAATAAATAATAATAAATAATATTCAAAATGTTTAAAATCGAAGACTGTATTTTAGTACTTTAAAATTTAGCAGATCAGGCTGCAAACAGCACACTGTGATTGCCTAAAACTTTAGGAATAAGGAACGGCAGCAGTTGTTTTTGCCATTGTGTGACTCTCCTCACAAAAACTTAATGCATGTGCTTCAGCTGCGCCGTAATAAAGTCTCGTGGTCGTTTTGTTTAATATCCTTGTGCGACCCATTCATTAACACTGTGAAGTATTTCAGTTGCATTTGCAAGAAACATGTCTGTCCCATCTAAACAACCACTGTTTTTATTCCTGTATTATCACTCAACAAATTACGACAAGCTCTGAGCTGTATTTTCTCAGCACTCTCTTGACCCCAATCAGCAATGCCTGTGACCTCCGCAGGGCAAAAAAGGTGAATTACTGAGCACTATCAAAAACAGCCGAGTCAAGGCTTCCTAGTTTGTACTCACTACAAACTACCACCTAGTCTGGTCCCTTGCTTAAAGAGCTCCAATGACTCACAAACAATCGAAAGGAAACCAACCAGAAAAAAGTTAATGCATGTATCAAAGTTATGCGAAATTAGCCAAATGCATCGCGTGCAAAGACTGAAAAAAACACGAACTTTGTCCCTCGGCGCTATAATTATAGAATTAAAATGCCTTTACTTACCTTTTACTGTCAAAGTATGCATTCATGGCGATATAATTATAAAATATGAAGAACTGATGACAGTAAGAGCCTACAATTGAAGGAGACTATTACAAAAGGAAGTAACCACAGGAGTATGCAATCATAGGAGGAGATGACAAGAGAAAAAGGTCCCAATAGGAAGAGACCAAGGAAAGGGGCTGGGAAAAATGAAAAAAATATTGTGGTGGATATTGTACATATTTGGGGGACATCTAGTATACAGTCTACCAGCTAGTACCACTAGAGAACCGCCAGCAGACAGCAGCAGCGTTGACAGCGTAAAACGAAACAACTATCAGTGGTTTTTGACTAAATTGTACCAGTCGACTAGCGATTGACCTTGCATAACAAAGTTTTATAGGTGTGTACGTTAATCTATTAATTTTTTATTAAAGGCTCTATAGGTGTGTATTCATTGATTAATCTTGTATTAGGTTTTATAGTTGTGTGTTCTAATCAATTAATCTAGTATTGCGAGGCTCTATAGGATTAATATTGTATTGTGAGGTTTTATAATTAATTGGTTTAATTCATGTACCAAACCTGTGAACACTGACCTTCACAGGCCCTTTTCTACTGGAGGAGATCTCTGTGGACCAGAGATAACCCTTTAGTGTTGGGTTGACATGAGCAACAGAGGACTGGTTGTCCCTGTTGCAAGCAGTAGAGCAGGTAGTGCTGCTTTCCCTGTATTGCAAACATGACAGGGCCGGTGGTAATCTTTACTGAGCTGGCAGTGGCCTTCACTGGGCCGGTAGCAACCTTAGTGGGCTAGAGTTAAATGAATGGCTTAGCCTAAGATCTCAAGCATAGCTGTGGAGCTACAGGAGGCCAAGTTTGTAATCTGTTTATCTCCAAGAGCCAAGAAAGAGGGACGCCAGCCAATAATACAGCCCTAGGACTCTCCAGGAGGTCGGAGTATATATCAGCAGACATTCAGCACGTTAACTCCACCCCTTTGTCCCTAGGCTTTTGTTCTATTAAACCATTTGTAAATATCTTATTATCTGTTACTATAATTAACTCTGTATTGCTATTTGACCAAATCACTTCATGTGCACATTATTGGAAGTTATATGAATTATAAGCATATTATTGGTTTGTGACAATGTAAGCTTCCTGTGATCCAGCTTATATAAGGCTGGAGCGTGTATATACTCTTTGCATTTGTACCATTGCGTCTACTCTTGCCACTTCACTCTAGAGGATTGCCTCATTAAAGCAGCATTGATACAATAAATATATTTATACTACAGCAGGCAGACTAGTTTGTCTGAGCCGCGGGCTCTCCGTACTAGTTGCTAGAGTCATTTGAACAAGTGGCACCGGACATACTGGAAGTGTCCCCTATGGATAAAGGTGGTGTACTAGAGCTTAGTAACATTTTGTGACACCAGACCTGAATCTGTACAACATCTCCGATTCTATTTTATATCCGATTATTCATTATTGTTTACAAGAGGCAAGCGAACTAGTAACTATATTAATAAAGCCATAGCTATATAGCTACTGATGAACTGGTGATCTACCGCAGGTTCATTAAATTGATAAAAGTCACTCACCATAACAAGTCCATCATTAATGCCATAATTGATAATCCCTGACCAGTAGTGCATCATATTAGAGAACTCTTGTCCCATGTCACAGCTGGCTCCCTGATCAACTGAAATATTTCATACTTGAGTAGTAAAAGAGATCAAATTATCAAAGGTATTCAATTGCTTTATCTTGGTTATACTCACCCACACACAGTTCATTTGGCCATTCATTTCCATAGCAACCCATTGAGCAAAATTGTCCATCTGAGCAGACAACTCCTCCACAGCTGTTTGACTAAATTAAAAAGTCTTTGCAAGTTGTTTTGCATGTTCATTCCAATGATTAAAAAAGCGATAAATTCACACAAGAATGCTTTTATCAGCAGTACAAAAATAGCCATGTTAGGTACTCATGACTAACACAGAGAAATACTGTATTATGTGATTGGTCAGTTTCTTTCTGTTGTATTACTGATGCCAATGCAATCGCACCCAAAGACAAACCTTTTAGCAGTAAAAACCATTACAAATTTTCAAACTTTCATTCTGTTTGTAAATGAATGGCTCAACAATAGCAATTGCTTACAAATAACAAAAATAGCTGACCATGATTGCGTAAAAGTTGCAGTTATATTACTTTCACACACACCAATCAGGACTAGTCTAATACACCAAAGTATTTTCCAGCAGGAGTGAAACGAGCAGTTAGCTCAATTTAAACATCTCAGTTTTCTGTCTAATACTGCAGAAGATTTTGGGGCCTTCTCATCCACTAACTAAACACTGTCACAAGCCAAACTCCCCATTCGCTGACACAGTCAGGTTGGTAGTGTCCGATGGCCTTCTGCTGCCAATTATCTTTCTCCAAGAGGCAATCCTAGGTGGGTATAATGCCGAATCTGAAGTGAATGAGTAATCTCAACTCCACAGCAAGTAAAGAGCGCTCGGCTCAGACGTGTTACTCAGCGCTTTAAGCTGCGTACACACTAGAACGACTTTGTGGCTAAAATCGGCGCAATTCCAAAATGGCCTAGCGTGAATGCAATAACGGCTGATTTTATATCATATCGGCCGGCGTTATTGCCATTTGAGCACTCTCAAAATCACCGACGATTTTTAGCAGATTTTCAAGGAAGCTACAACACAAAATCAGTGCAGAGGTAGCTTGTGGTCACAAGCAACGATGATAAAATAATAAAAATCATCAATTCTCCCAGGAACAACCAAATAATATTAATAATAATTATTATTATTAGTTAAAACTCACCAAGAAAATTTATTATTTAGTAGTACCATTTTTATTTCAACATGGACATGGATGATCACTCACTAATGAACAGAGTTCAAATAATTTAGAAATAATTTTAATTAATTAAAAGAAGTATTTGGTAAAGCTGAAAAAAATAAAAATAATAATCTGTTCAGAACAACAGATACTACAAATAATTAATATTGACACAGCAACAGCTAGTGCATTTACTAATAACAACCACAGACATGGTAAATAATTGTGAAATAACAGACAGCAGTATGATTAGTAATGCTATGGTTATGATGAAAAACAAATTTTGTCTGCCTCTTTCAGTTTCGGCCGAAATTCTTTTCTAGTGTGTACGCAACCATCAGCCGAAAAAGGGCACAACTCCAACATGAACAATTTTTTGAACAAAAATCGTTCTAGTGCGTACGCAGCTTTAGAGTGAATTGCATTCATTCTGATATCCAAAGAATACAAGTAAGTATAAGATCTAATACAGTACTGAACATAGAGCAGTAGCTCGGCCTTTTATAGACAGAGTACAGGAAGTAAAACCGGTCAACTACCAATAGTACATAAGTGGAACGTAATGTGGCAAATGAGTATACAGATATAAGTACAAACGAATGAAATAAGGCATATATAGTTAAATGTATACGGGACCCAAAATTGGTAGGCAGAACCACAGGCTCACTGGCCAATCATAAGCCCTTCTACTTCCTGTGATAGGTATATCAGACTTTCTAGGCTTTGGTCCTTAGCTTCCTTGAGTATATTGGTAGATATTTTGTAAACCCCGGCTCCTGGGTTCTCTGAGGCTATTTTGATCTTTCAGTGTACAGTGGCCATCTTGCTGCCGCCCCGGTAGGGCCCTCACAAAGTTGGTAATGACTAATACAAGGTCGGTATGGGATTGATGCAGGGTCAGTTTCCTATCGATGCAGGATCGGTCAATTCCGTATTGTTTATAGCCGCCGTTCTAATCATCTAATTGCTAAACGATTGATGTCAGAACTGATTGTGGGCAAGTGTGCACATGTGGGTGTTATGAAAGCTGTAAAAGGGGGGCCCCGTGTAACCTGACAGATGGTTGAAAAGGTCGCTATAGCTACACACAAAGCCACTGTTACTGAGGCTAAACAGGGACGACATATACTTACATTGTTAAGTGGACTGAAGAATTGTATCAGCTCTCCTTGTATCATTGCACCTTCTCTGCCCTGTTGAGTCTCTGTGCCTGAAACCTCATAGCATTGTCCTGTGAACAAAAATTGGGAGCGTTTCAGAGTTGTCTGCTTTTTATACTGGTATCACAATCTCAGAGTACAACTATACGAGCTAAGACTCTGTTGTTAAAAATTGTTTATTGTTCAGTGTGATTGGTGACCTACAAACAATACAAAGAAATGCTCATTGATTGCTTTTTATTCTTTGAGGTGCTTTTTGTTGACTTTTACGTTTTGAACAGAATGATCATTAACTGATTAAATTTATTGCTTACCTGATTTTTTGCATTTTTTTGCATATTTTTTGGCGAACCAAAGGCATTAATACTTTTATTGATTGTAAACTTAATACGCTTTCATTTTTTGATTGTGAAGTTAGTAGCCAAACTAAACAATGGAACTCATCCAACTTTAGTTACAAGCCTTCCCATTCAAAGAGTTGAAGCATTCACCATGAGAACATAACACCAGCTGATTAATCATTATAAAGTTGAGAAACCTATACTGACTTGAAGTTGAAACAAAACCAGTCACACAGACAAGAATCGATACAGTTTACACGGTTGTTTTTGACCTATTTACGTTTGCATTTGTTTGAATTACTTTGGTATGTATATGAGTTATCAGAACTTGACAATTTTTCAGTTTGTTTGCCATTGGCTCATTAAACTCAAAAGAGTATCAAAACTGCCATCAACTGCAACTACTGCATGAGTCACTGAGTTAACCATGCCATTCAGCGTTCTTATGACATCAGAGTGTCCAAAGATTTAAAATAAATCTGCACCTGTTAAAATCCATTCAGTCCACTTTTTGCTCTTCGAAAAGCTGCTGTGTTTTACATTATTTTTTTACACGTCAGCTGATCAACTGAATTCATGATCATCAGCATTACATTAATTTTTATTTGTTGGTGTTTCATAGCTTTGGGTGTTATGAGATGAGGGGGGTTGAAGAACTGGTCAAGTGACCTCAAGTTTCTCGAGGCTGAAAGACTAAGCCGACTGCTGAAACTCAACCATTGCAGATTTAACTTGACATTCGTTATAAACTACTATGTACCTAGATAGATACTATCCTTACAGGTCTGCATGTCCTGATTGAAACTTTTTATGAGCTAGTTTTGTGAAAAGTGTTAGATTCGGTGGTGTAAACAGAGCCTCTGAAAACTGTTTGACAAGTCAAGAGAGAGTTGAATACTCACTTCAGATTAAGTGAAAGGATTTATTCATATACCTCTACTGTAGTTTGTAATGGATCAAACAGTACTCACTAAGATTGTTGCGCTCATTGCTAATGGCATATAAAACAATGAACTGATAGATAAATCAACCAAGTATACATCTATGTATGTGTAGAAACTACTCAAACTCTTTAGTCTTACAGGCTACAATACACCACAGTGTTTAGTCTCACCTTGTTTGTCAACAAAGATTGAAGAACATCCTGCCCTTTCTCTACATATCATCATGCACTCAATATTTGTCCTTGACTCTATCTCATTAGACTCTAGCAGTGCTGCCGAGATAGATATGTCCTTAGTGCTGACTCCTTTGTTACATCTCAAAGTCAGCTCTTCAAGCATATAAATAATTATTGATTACTATTACTTACACCAGCTATTGAAAGTTTGTTATTATTACTTACAAGTATTTACCACTAAGACTAGACACTACCTGCACTAAACTCATCACTCGCTGCCATTAGCTGAAACAGCAGACAGCTCATAAACCACATCCACTTCATGATGTAGCCTCGTTTTGAGCGAGTTGTTCTACAAAAAAATAATAATGTTTGCCATAGTGATGTTGGTATAATGTGAAATTGATTGTAAGACATATCATCCAATGCTTAGCTATACAATGGGAACTTATCAAATCACAGTTTTACTTTATTTTAGAACAAATGTGACAAGTAATTATCTTTATATGCATGTTTATTTTTTGTCTTATTTAGTTTGCGGTACGTACATTGCTTAAAGAGTTTAAACAATTTGCTTCTGCCTCAAAATTATCAAAACTAAATAAGCACTGGCAAACCAAAGAACACTGTAACTGACCAATCACAAGCTTGATGCCATGTTATAAAATGTGTTAAAAAGTACTTGAAGCTATATATATGTTTAAAAACATTGTGAAATGTTTTCCAGTGTTTGTTTTTGACCACTAAACTTCTAGCCATCTTAAACCTACAAGCTTTGTAAGCGTTAATGGATAAGCTCTACCTCAAAATATCTGCACATGCATATATACTGTGATGAAATTTATTGCCCAACTATCCATTTCAGACAAGATGTTACACTGTGCTACAAATACTTTTACCTTCTTGAGATGTTTCCCTATTAATCTAAGACTGAAAAAAGTAGATAAACTTTAAAAAAAGGAACCTCAAATACGCAATAGTGTTGATATAAAAAGTTTAGTAGAAACACCTAATTCTGTATTTTGTTTATGAATTTGCTAAGTAGTTTAGCTGACCTCTTGCTGTTCCAAAGCCCAGATAGGGTGCCTTGACTCACAGCACGCAGCTTTTTATAGTTTATTCAGTTTGGGCGAGGTCAATAACTTGTAAATAATTAAATGTTCTCAGTATTTTATAATTATCGCAATATGGTGTCGTCTAAACAAACAGCAGTCTCATGGGACTCAATATATGTAACTGGTTGTCTATAGAAACATATGACAAGACTAGTATAGAATGGTTACATGACATGTGATGTGTACCATGTGACAGACGACATCTAATTTGCCCTAAAATTATTTACAGGAGAAGTTTTCTGGTAACCTCTTTTACTCTTTGCAATGAATCACTGGCTAGTACATGAAATTCGAAGGTAAAAAAGCTGAACCTACAATTGAATACCGTTAAAGTTAGATTTAAAACTTGAATGAAAAACTGATGTACTTAGTATGAAAATAGTTCCACTATATCAGCATGAAAATAGCCCTACTATATCAGCATGAAAATAGTCCCACTAAATCAGCATGAAAATAATTCCACCATATCAGCATGAAAATAGTTCCACTACATCAGCATGAAAATAGTTCCACTAAATCGGCATGCATTTTTAGCATTTTATGATTGGTTAAGGTTATTAAGAAGTTTTTACGTAACATTCTGTGCATCTTGGCTATTGTGATAACAAAACTTAAATTTGAATACACAAACAAATTTTTAAAAGACTATTGTTTAGGAGAGGTATGTTGAAAAGTGAACTTGAAATGCCAACGAAACTCAAATACTGCATTGGTTTAGCTTCAAGACTAGTGATTCCATAAGTTTGTTTTCTTTTTTATTCAGTTTGAAAAAGCAAAACGAACAAATGCTAAATCTATGGTTAAATGAAAAATCCTTTCTTTCAAGTGATGGTGCAGTTGAATGTTGTGTTTCACAAAGTGGCGATGCACAATTTTAGAGTTTGCAGACTTTGCATTCAGCCAATTATCTAAGCACGGATCATTACAGTACATTTCCGTTTTTGCAGTTGAGTTGGCTTGTTGCGATTTTATAAATTTTATTTTTTCTTGTAAGTAATGGTTGTCTATGCATTGAAATACATCTTTCATTTCATTTGTCTATATCAAAGCTTTTTTCACTATCTACCGAATGACTATAATAAATTAATAAAAAAAAAAACAATAAGAAAACCTCATTTCTTTGCTGGTTGTGTTGAAAATAAAATAGTAATTACAATTACGTAATTGTCATTAAATGTTTGAAGAAATAAACTAGTTGATAATTGATAATTTATAGTAGTTAGTCTCTACTCTCAGACTGTACTGCTCTGTGTGTGGTAAAAACTAGACAAAAGGAAAATGGTTTTCAGTTTTGTGGCAGACAGAATATTGCGGGCGAGATCTCTTTATGTATGCTGTCCACTCCAGTGAGTACCCTATGAATGTGTAACAACAGCAAACGTTAAAGCTACATGCGCATATACTAATTAGCTACCGATTTGCCCTCACCCATAAAAAATGACGACACGCTGTTTCTGCTGCTTTTTTCTACTAGCCATTCTCATGCGATACCAGTTAAACTCCCTGTATTTGATGTCATAATTAGCCATAAAATTCTTTGACACAACAGAGATGGGGCGCTTATGAACTACTCTGTTTAACACAAATATTTGTGCTTGAGAAACATTTTATTTGAAACATAAGAACCACAAACAGTGATATGATTGGTCAAATAAAGAAACGCTTACCAATTTTTTTATGTAATTCAAAACCTGCCGATTATCTCAAATAAAATGCTTAGCGATTTATACGGAAACAGAGGCTGCAAAATCATGCTATCGCTAAGGCAAATCAGGAGGTAATCGGTAGATGTATATTGGGCCTTAGTCTCAACTGTTTTCATTCCCTGGAGATTTAATATAAATAACTTTAGCTATACAAATTGAATTACCCCAAAGCATGTTTTCTTGTTCACCTGAGCACATGTGGCTATTGGTTACGTGAACAATTTCAAAGAATTTTAATGCCAGCAGCCTTTCCAAGAATTGGTATATCACTAAAACATTATGTGAGCTGTCTACATTAACAGCTCATTCAAGCGATAATTTTAAATGTAAATAATGAATGAAGGGTGATGATTTATTCTGTGAAGATTTTTCTTGTTTTGGTTTGATATATTCGTGGACACGTGTTGGAGCGGATTTCAGTATGGTTTCCGCAAAATATCACTAACTTTGAGTATTCCACCGCTCTTAAGAGGAACACTGCCAGTATGACAGTGATAACTGTTCATCATTTAACCCTGCATCTGTTGGCAGACATAGTAGGTGTATTTGTTGGCAGGATCAATCTATACAATAAATTAAATAAATAATATTTCTCGCAAGTTATTCTAGAGGGATAGGTCGGTAGCAATTTTTTAAGTGAAACACCAAAAATCATCCCCACGAGAAAAATAAAATTGATTTGTGACGTCGCAAACACTATCAATCCATCATATAATATTAATACTTAACCATGTGAGGAGGCTTATTTCAAAGTGGTCTGTTCCATAGTGAAGTGATAGCTGCGGACCGCGTCTAAATAATGGTGCACATGCTATACGAGCCTGTGCACTATTATTTATGTGCGGGCCTAGCCTATCGATCGATTATTGTCTATTGCCTGATGAGACAAACTGGTAACGAACTCCAACAGCTAACATATTACTGCAAATAGCTATGTTTATACCTACATAATTTTACACTCAAGTTTATAGCTTTTTGACTTGTATCAGCAGAAACAGGTATACACATATTGTTATATCCTTACACCATCTATGATAATAAGCTAACCAGCTGCTATGAAACCTCTATATTAGGAGTAAAGTTTTGTACCTTTAAATTTCAAGTTTTAAAATATTATTTTGATGAGAAGCAAATAGAAGTTCTAAACCTTCAAGATCTGCGACATTAGATGATGACTTTTGGCGACTGGCAGTAGTGATGCTGTTTTTATGAGTATCCTAGTTGTTATTGGAGCAGTGTGAAGTTTCAGACATTTACCAAAATGTAATAAAGTCAGAGGTCACATTCAACGCTCTCTTGTTGTTCCGTTTTGTGAAAACAATCAAGTAATGCATCAAAAAATTGTTTAGAGCTTGGGCTGGCTGCTGCAAGAGAGCCAACTTATGTGGGATTGGGCAAACTGCTTTATTAAGTGACCAAATATTTTTGTTTTCTAGAAATATTTACCTATCATTAGTTTAAAACAGAAAAAAAGAAAAGAGCAGATAAAATTGAACAAAATGAACATTGAATATGAAATGTTTTTGATATAAAAAGTTTAATAGAAATACCTTATTTTGTGTTCTGTTTGTGACTGCTTTTGGTAGTTGAGCTGACCTCTTGTTGTTCCAAAGCCCAGATAGTGTGTCTTGACTCACCGCATGTAGTTTTTTATAGTTGATTCAATTTGGGCGAGGTCAATAACTTGTAAATAATTCAATGTTCTCAGTATTTTTTGTTATCGCGATGTGGCGTTGTTTAAACAAACAGCAGTCTCACGGGACTCAATAGATGTACCTGGTTGTCTATAGAAACGCATGACAATACAAGTATAAAATATTTTGTATGTCATGTGACAAATGACGTATGACGTGTGATATATAACATGTGTTTTACCGCAAAATATCTATTGAAGAAGTCCTTTGGTAATTTTTTCTACTCTTTGATGTCAATCACTGGCTAGTACACAAAATTGAAAGATAAAAAGCCAGAGATTACTATCAAATACCATTAAATTTAGATTTAAATCTGAATAAAACAACTCATGTCCTCAGCACGAAACTCATTCTGCTGAAGCTTGGAAAGTAATGGCAGTAAAAAACAACTTTAGCATTTTAGATTAAAAAAAATTAACAGTTAAAAAGTCAAAAATTAAAAATTAAAAGTTAAGTGCTCGATCAATGTCATAGGCTGTATTTTTAGTTTGTTCCTACAAATTGAAATTAAATACACCGAAAAGTCTTAAAAGCCTGTTATTTAGGAGAAGTAGTTGAAAAGTAAACTTCAAATGACAAAAAAACATCATGCATTACGTATCTTCATTTTCAGTTTTATTAACTGCTTAGAATTGTATTTTTTTGGTCAACAATGAGAGTTGTTTTTATTTTTTCGTGCAAAGATTTATTATAACTGTATACATATTATTATATTATATATATCTATAACAAAAGATAATACTCTGCTGGCTGACTCTAGAAAATAATTTGATACAGTAGCCCATCATTGTTACAGACAAACAAATAAAACTTACACCATGAAATTGTTGTTGTCTGTAGCACTTCTTTTACTGCTGCTGACCTTGGTTTTAGGTCAGCATCTGATACTGTGCTTCCCAGATTGTGCTTTTCTACTTTTAAATAAGGGAAAAGATGATCAGGAAGACGATTCATTGTTACATTGTCGCATTGTTACATTGTTGCATTGTCACATTCTTGCATTGTTGTATTGTCGCATTGTTGCATTGTTGCATTGTTACATTGTTACTTTGATGTATTGTTACATTGTTGCATTGTCGCATTGTTGCATTGTTGCATTGTCGCATTGTCGCATTGTTGCATTGTTACATTGTCGCATTGTTACATTGTTGCATTGTCACATTCTTGCATTGTTGTATTGTCGCATTGTTGCATTGTTGCATTGTTACATTGTTACTTTGATGTATTGTTACATTGTTGCATTGTCGCATTGTTGCATTGTTACATTGTCGCATTGTTACATTGTTGCATTGTCACATTCTTGCATTGTTGTATTGTCGCATTGTTGCATTGTTGCATTGTTACATTGTTACTTTGATGTATTGTTACATTGTTGCATTGTCACATTCTTGCATTTTTGTATTGTCGCATTGTTGCATTGTTGCATTGTTACATTGTTACTTTGATGTATTGTTACATTGTTGCATTGTCGCATTGTTGCATTGTTGCATTGTCGCATTGTCGCATTGTTGCATTGTTGCATTGTCGCATTGGTACATTCATTGTTGCATTGTTGCATCATTGCTGCAAGCGGGAAAAAATTGCTGCTCCAAAATTTTGTCTTTTACTGATAGACTTTTTATTATATTATAATAACAATGAGTGTGGTAAAAGGGCCAAAGAAGCGGAAAAGGTTAAATGTGTCAAAAAAGTCACCAAAGACGAGGCAAAGTATGTTGTTTCATTCCTACTGTGAGAGATTTGCATGATAAGTCTACCCTTCCCCCCCCCCCACCCCAAGGTCCCTCCTCCATCCCTTGCTCTGTCACTAACGAAGAGAGAAGTAACCCCTGAGCCTTCCCCGTCCACATCTGTACAAATTCCCCCATAAAATTAGATACCGAGGACCCCGGCCCTGTATAGACCCTGTATAGACCCTATATAACATATATAACCTACCCCGGGTTACTCCGGGTCAGCTACCCCAGGCCAGTATGTACTGTACGGGTCGTCCCTTGACGGTAGGAGTAAGTGACCTTTGTTTGAGTGAAGCCTAGTCTGAGAGTAATTGGCAGAACACTGCCTAGTTTACACAACTGGGGATTAGCTGAACACAACTGAATCCGAGAGCAATACCTAACAATTGGATATCTGCAAGGACTTCCGCAAGATAACACTCAATTGTTTAGCCCGAGGGTAACTGGCAAAACACTGCCTAATTTACACAGCGGGGAGATTAGCTGAGCACAGCTGAATCTGCGAACAATGCCTAGCAATTAGAGTAGTAATATATGAGCAGATCTCCCTACCAAGTGTTTTTTTGTGGATTAGACCTTGGGGTTGAGGCAATGGGTTACGACGTTGGATGAATTCGCCGAGTTTATATTGTATTTCATTTGAGGGGTACTTGAGTGGCATTTGAGTGGCATTTAAGTGGCATTTGAGTTTTGATTATTTTTTTACTTAATTTGAACTTATAGCATATACATTTTGAATGCATGACATTCAAGTTTTGATAATTTTTTTACATAACTCGAACTCATATGATATTTTGAGAGAGAGAAGAGAAGAATGAGGATACTACATTGAATCAATATATGATTATATACATTTATTACATAATAAGTAGCAAAATATTCTTGTATAATATAGCTAGAGTTAGTAAATACTAAGTAATTCAAAGCACTACAACTTGTAATGACAATCAATGGTTGATAGTCTTTTTCTTTACAATTTGTCATTGTTGTACTGATGTTATAACTTAGGAAGGAAGACTTCTGTTCTATGTACTTTTGATTCCATAATGAACTAAAATAAAAAGTTATGTATTAGTATAGGATGATTAAACAAAAATGTAAAATAATTACATGAATTTGAATTATAGTTCTTTTTACATTGGTTAGTTAACATTATATAGTAAAGGGAAGTAACTCACCAAGTTATATTGTTCGGTTTGTTTTTTCTTGAGCATAATTTTCATCAAGTGTTTTTGATTCTCTCTCTTCTATCTAAAGCAAAACAAAAAATAATTGCTTTATAAATAAATTTTATCTAATCGGAAGTATTACTTATATCAGTTAGTTTACATTAAATAAAAAATACTCACTATGTTGTCTTGTCTGACATGCTCTTTTTGAATATAGTTTTCACCAAGGGGTGCTGGTTCTCTCAAAGATGTAGAAGATGTGTTTCCCACTCCCATTGAAAGCACTAAGACCTTGTTCTCAACAACCTCATCTGTAGTAAAGTACTTCATCTGGTTGGAATCATCAAGTTTGTTGGATAGGTTTTGAGCCGTTTCTATCGCTTGTAATGCTGTGAATGTGATTATATCATGTCGATGATAACCAAATCTACTAACTTCACGATTTCTTACAAGTATGACTCCTGTTCCAATTTGTTTGACGTTGCTAGCGTGTTTTTCAGGTATATATAGAACTCCCATCATCAAACCATCATATTGCAAACATCTGTAGTTTACCAGTAGCGCATTCTTCACCACATCTCCATTAGGTAATGTTAACTGAGTTGAAATTTGAGGAGATTCAAAACTGATTACACTTCCAACAGCAAATTGCGAGAGCGTTGCGATACGAACCATACTGATCAACTGAGTAGGTGTTTTTTTTTTTATTAATCTACTTAGCTGTTTAGCTTCCTCAAGGGAAATATTGGATGGGAAGTTGATAGGGTGAAAGATTGGATGCTTGTCTGAATCGAATCCCATAAAAACCACCAGTTTTGGAACATCTGGTTGTGTTGGAGCTAATTTGTTGTAATCCTCATTTCTCACCATAGACCTCACTTGTCGTCTGTTGCCAAATGTTTCGACATTGTAGCGGATAATGCATAAGTTTTTATATACATCCTCAGTTGGTCGTTCGATGGAGACTATCTCGAGAAGTGATGGCGTTTGATTTAAGTGAAGTGGTTGAAACCTTCCAATCATTACTCTGTCATTGGTATCGCAAGAATTGAGCAAACTAGCAGCATTTTTTGACAAGCAGGAAAGATGAGAAGGAGATGGTGCTTTCAAAGTCCAAGTATAGTCAATCGTTTTATTTCTATCCGAATCCCATGGCTTTGGTCGAATTGTGTTCAGTTTCCTTCTTATTATTTGTGAATCAGGAGGGATATTTTCTTTATCATCAGAGTATGGTTCGAATGTTGAGAGAAATGAGGTATTACGGTCTTCATTCATATTCAGAGCGTTCAGTCGGAAGTTGGAACTGAAAAGAGAGTAAAAAATATGTAACAAATGGGTGGAATTTGAAAAATATTTTGAAAAGAATAAACTAACTAGATATTTATAAAATAAACACATAATCAAAACCATAATAATTTTTCTGATGTGTTATGGTGAAACTATTTGATTTTTTATTAATAAGAACAAAATATTAAAACATAAAATTAACTTTCTGAAGTATTATAGCAAATCTAGTTGAAGTTTTTTATCAGTATATGTTAAAGAATTATTTAGTGATTCTCACCTTATTGACTGAAAGTCTTTCTATAGTTTCAAGTAAATGTAGTAGTTGGTGTGTAGATGTTGCTTCCTTGCTAGCTATTGTAGAACTGGATGCTTTCTGTGTGAAAACACTGGTTCTTAAATAGCTAAAGCTGTACTAATTAACCCTATGAAACCTTTATAATATATCTATGACTCAGCAGTTTTTTCACGCGATATTCCCGCGAAAGCTTTGGTTTTTATTCGCGTGAAAATTAATTTTTTTACTCCCGCGAAAGCAATGGTTTCTATTCGCGTGAAAATAAACTATTTATTCCCGCGAAAACATTGGTTTGTATTCGCGTGAAAATAAAATATTTATTCCCGCGAAAGCAACGGTTTCCATTCGCGTGAAAATGAAGTATTGATTCCCGCGAAAGCTTTGGTTTGTATTCGCAGGAAAATAAAATTTCTATTCCCGCGAAAGCAACGGTTTCCATCTGTGTGAAAATAAATTATTTATTCCCGCGAAAACATTGGTTTGTATTCGCGTGAAAATAAAATATTTATTCCCGCGAAAGCAACGCTTTCCATTCGCGTGAAAATGAAGTATTGATTCCCGCGAAAGCTTTGGTTTGTATTCGCGGGAAAATAAAATTTCTATTCCCGCGAAAGCAACGGTTTCTATCCGTGTGAAAATAAATTATTTATTCCCGCGAAAACATTGGTTTGTATTCGCGTGAAAATAAAATATTTATTCCCGCAAAAGCAACGGTTTCCATTCGTGTGAAAATAAAGTATTGATTCCCGCGAAAGCTTTGGTTTGTATTCGCGGGAAAATAACATTTCTATTCCCGCGAAAGCAAGGGTTTCCATCCGTGTGAAAATAAATTATTTATTCCCGCGAAAACATTGGTTTGTATTCGCGTGAAAATAAAATATTTATTCCCGCGAAAGCAACGGTTTCCATTCGTGTGAAAATAAAATATTGATTCCCGCGAAAGCATTGGTTTGTATTCGCGTGAAAATAAAATTTTTATTCCCGCGAAAGCAACGCTTTCCATTCGCGTGAAAATAAATTATCTATTCCCGCGAAACATTGGTTTGTATTCGCGTGAAAATAAATTTTTTATTCCCGCGAAAGCAACGGTTTCCATTCGCGTGAAAATAAATTATTTATTCCCGCGAAAGCATTGGTTTGTATTTGCGTGAAAATAATTTTGTTATTCCCGCGAAAGCAACGGTTTCCATTCACGTGAAAATAATGCTGATTCATAGCAGTGCAACTTAAGCTATATAAGAAGCACTGTTTTCATACAGAAAGCATTCACTTCATCGTTAGTAACTGAAGGAAGAAGATCTACTACATCATCATCTACTACAGCCCTCCTTCTTCATCATTTGAGTTACATAGGAAACAGCTGAAGTTCAAACAACTATGTATATAATTCATCTAATTCAAAGAAAAACAAGTCTTCATTTGTGATGTAAGTATTTATATTTCGTTTTAATTGTAATCAATTTAAGCGTGAAGACATTTTCTGAACAAAAAACAAGATTATTCACTATTTAAGATATCAAAAAATGCTGTGTGTAAGTTTTAATTATGTTTATTCTTATTATTTCAGGGCTTCAAAATGAAAAAAGTACTCCTTCTTCATCCGAATTTTATAGAAAGCAGCTCTCAAGTTCAAACTAACTGAAGGAAGAAGATCTACTACATCATCATCTACTACAACCCTCCTTCTTCATCATTTGAGTTACATAGGAAACAGCTGAAGTTCAAACAACTATGTATATAATTCATCTAATTTAAAGAAAAACAAGTCTTCATTTGTGATGTAAGTATTTATATTTCGTTTTAATTGTAATCAATTTAAGCGTGAAGGCATTTTCTGAACAAAAAACAAGATTATTCACTATTTAAGATATCAAAAAATGCTGTATGTAAGTTTTAATTATGTTTATTCTTATTATTTCAGGGCTTCAAAATGAAAAAAGTACTCCTTCTTCATCCGAATTTTATAGAAAGCAGCTCTCAAGTTCAAACTAACTGAAGGAAGAAGATCTACTACATCATCATCTACTACAACCCTCCTTCTTCATCATTTGAGTTACATAGGAAACAGCTGAAGTTCAAACAACTATGTATATAATTCATCTAATTTAAAGAAAAACAAGTCTTCATTTGTGATGTAAGTATTTATATTTTGTTTTAATTGTAATCGATTTAAGCGTGAAAACATTTTCTGAACAAAAAACAAGATTATTCACTATTTAAGATATCAAAAAAATGCTGTATGTAAGTTTTAATTATGTTTATTCTTATTATTTCAGGACTTCAAAATGAAAAATGTACTCCTTCTTCATCCGAATTTTATAGAAAGCAGCTCTCAAGTTCAAACTACTAGAAATATCATTCATTTTAATTCAAAAGAAAGACAAGTCTTCATTTCTGATGTAAGTATTTACGTTCTATTATAATAGTAATCAATTCAAGTATATTGAAAAAAAATTGAAACCTTAGTTTTTTTTTATTTTTTTGCTATAAAGCATTATCATTTTTTTTAGAATAACAACGAACTAGATCAAAAGGAAAGAACTTTCCAACAAAACTTCAACTTGAGTAATAACTGAAGCTACTACTTGTATTATATATAAAATAATGTGTCGAGTAACAAACAACAGATATGTAGCAAACACTATTTATAATGAAAAAAAAGAAATGCGAAACTCGGAATTGCTTCGAAAATACTAAAGACTGCACTGAATGGATAGATGATAGTTTACTCGTTACTTCGTCGTTGCTTTTACAACGAAATTTTCCTGATACCACTGCAATCACTTATGTCGTCGCAACTTATCCGGATAATCACTGTAGTCTTTTGTCATTAAAATTACAAAAAACTATTGCGCAACTTTCCCCAGCGGACTTTTTCAAGTTCATTTACAATGAACTATCTTTTTATGAAAGAGAGGCTTTAATGCTTGATGAAAGTTATCGAAGAAAATCATTTCTTACAAATTGGAGACGAGTAGGTAAACATTGTGGTGAAAACATGGCTGCAGCTGGTTTCTATAACCTTGAAAAAGACAACGCTGTTCGATGTGTTTTTTGCCAAGGGGTATTACTAAACTGGAAGGATGAAGATGAACATCCGATGAAAGAACACGCTAAAAGTTTTCCGTTTTGTCGATTTGTTAGAGGATTTAACACTCACAATCGTCTGTATAGACCTAGGAAACTACTTGCAGATGAAATGAAAAACATCTCAATTGTCAAAAGTTATACGATGGAAGAACAAAAGACCAGAAGAGGAGATTTAACTGCAGAAGTATTACCTCTAGGTATATCAATTGATCGTGCTGATACACCACGTTTTGCTACTGAAACATCTAGAGAAGACAGTTTCAAACAATGGAAGGGTAAAGTCTCCATGAAACTCCTTTCCAATGCAGGTTTCTACTATACTAAGTTCGGAGATAGTGTAAAATGCTTCTTTTGCTCAGGTGAACTTAAAGAATGGGAAGAGAGTGATCTACCGTGGGAGGAACACTGTCGATGGTTCCCAGACTGTTATTTTTTACTCGGGAGTAAAGGTGAAGAGTATGTTGAGGATGTTTACATGCAAACGGAAAAAGGCAAAAGGTGTAAGCGACGGGTTGAAAAATATCGAGAAAAAGTAAAACAAATAACGCACAACAATGACACCGAAGAAATGAAACTTATTTGCAAAAAACTAGGATACAGTCAAAACGATATCGAACAAGTTTTAGTGTTAAATGGAAAACCTTTTGAGCGAATAGGTTTTATGATTGAAGCCTTACATATTTTTGAAAATGATTTTACAACTGTTGAGAATTCGTCAACACTGTTAAAAAATGATGCTAAATCAATTGATTCGTTAAAAAAAGATAAAGATCAGACTAAGCGAAGCAAACTCGCTCAATGTGTGTCTGAAACGCATGAAAAAAAAGTAATTGCAAATCATATCTCTCTTCCATGTGGTCATCTCATTTACTGTAGTGAGTGTAAGGAAAAAGCGCTTACTGAATGCTCATCAGAAGTAAAACCTTGCCCAATCGATGGTTGTCAGGTTGAAATTAAAGCATTTATGAAGATCTACATGAGCTAGCATAACAATTAACCTCAAAAAAAAGAAAAAGTAATGAATGATTAAATAGGTGTTTCAATTTGAAAACGTATCATTCGCGTTTTGTAATTTAACGGAATAACAACAAATATGTTACGTGTTGAAGACTTTGCTCACCAAGAAGCTTCCGATGCTATAGGACCTAAGACTTTTTTGGCTGAGGTTTCTGATGAAATGTTGAGGATTTATTTTACGGAGGAATGTGTATACTGTGTACAAGGAGGAAGTTTTTACAAGCAAGCAACCAATCTATCGCTACTAAACTGTTACTGTTCACACGTTGATGACAAATGTATCACTTGTAAAAGATATGCTGAAATGGTTGAAGGTGCTACACCTACCAAAAAAGAATTGGGTGATGCTATCGACTGGATTGATAGAAGACAAGTTTTGAAAAATGCTAAAATGGGTTTTTTGGTGCATGATGAATGGATTAATGCTTTTTTGGATCTTTCCACTGATGATTTGAAGTCTCCCTTTTTGTTAACAAATTTGAGAGCACGATTAAATCCCTACCTATTACCTACTAGTCAGAGCAAACTGGCTTATCAACGACTAAAGGATAAATTACTTGCGATAGCAGAAGGATATCCATACGCTTACACTCTTGATGAAAAAGAAGACTCAGTCAACCCGATAATAACTATTGATTCGACAAATATATCTGAAGACTCATAAAAGAACTGCTACAAAAAAAGTTGCTTCATTTATCTCTGAACTACAGCAGAAACATGAGTGGAAAAACTCAAGGATTCAAGTCAATTGGTACATTGGCTGATTTTGTTCCTAAGTTCATAAGGACTCATTTTGAACACATTCCTTTAGAGCGTTCGAATCCTCTTTTTGTTCAACTCATCACCGAAGAAGTATTTTATTTTGTGTTAGGATTCAATCTAGTCCGTAAATCAATACAAAGCATGCTTTTGAGCTGTAATTGTATTTCAAGAGCAAATCCTCTCGAATGCTTAAACTGTTCTAGGAGCTTTGATCCAAAAGTATGCTGTCCGCAAGCCAAGTTGATAGATTTTGAAGATCTCAAAAGAGCGATCGAACTGATTGATATAAAGCAATGTTTGAAAGATGCTGAACTGGGTGATTTGATAGATATTTCGATTTTAAGAGGTTTGACTTCATTTCGCTGGACAGAAACACATGTTCTTTTGTCTCAATCTCGATTGGAACCATACTTACATTTTGGTAACCACTTTGATGAGATTGTTTCACATCTTCAAAATCGGTTGAGAGAGCTGAACAAGCCGCTAGCTGCTTACGTATAAATAGAAAAAACATCAAGAAAGAAAGTATTCAACTTTCAACACTGAAAGCGAAAACATTTTAAAAAATGAGCCGCGTATTTATCTTGCTACTGGCACTAACATTTCCCAATGTTAGTGGAGTATTCTATACCAACGAAATTGATGAATGTATAGCCGGAGCTATGGATAAAAATGATGTCTTGGTTTTTTCACCTTTCGAAAGGACTATACGATATAAAGATGAAAATGGAAAAAACTGTGTGCGACTCTACCCTCCCGACTTATTATATTGTGGTTTTTTCATCCCTCGAAGCGCTTCTTGGATCTGCAAGGACACAACTTCTACAGATTCTGTGCCTTGTGATACACCAACAAAATACACTCTGAATCAGGAGGAATGCGCAATAGGGGTTAAAAATAATACGGAAGGTCTTACTCAAAATACAAAACTATTTTGGAATGATGAATTATGTGTATTTGAATACAACACCTCACGTTTGATTTGTCCACCAACAGAAGAGTTTGAGACAACCAACTTTGCATGTGTGGAATGCAATCGTTTGACCAACGAGGAGCCAAAAATAGCTACTATCATCACTAACATCAATGGTATTGAAGGTGTAAATTTGTCATTTTCGAGTTTTGAAAGTTTGAAGTCTGTTCAAAACAAGATTATCATCAGTATCACATGTCAAGGAGATACCAAAGACAAATGCAATCCCAAGGTTATAAATATAGAGCTTTAGTTGAAGCATATTAACCAAAGACCACCGAAATGCAAGACAGTTAACTCTAGATGATGAAAGCATAAACTAGGTTAAAAGTCTCTCTCTCTGAATAAAAGAATGAGATATTGCATCTATCTCCTATTATTCCCAATCCTAAGCGGTTATTGTCTTGTAACAGAGATTAAACCATTCACTTTATCTCATAGAGCGTCTGGATGTATTCGGGGAATTCTTAATATGGAAGCGGTTGAATCAGTAACTCGTATTTTAAGAAAAAACTTAAAATATCGTATGCTTAGACTCACATGTTTCATGGAACCTGCTCACATACGTAGAAGCTGTGACACTTATGATATGTGGCCTCAACACTACTTTGTTTGCAAAACCGATGAAGCTTTAAATTACATTCGTTTATACGATGAAGGATTACTAACTACGACTCGAATAACAACTCCAACAACAACCACTGCAACTCCACATACAACGACAACAATCACCACAACTCCACAGACAACGACGACAACAACCCCGACGACAACCACTACAAACAAGCCAGTAGTTCCAGCTTTATCACCATCAATTCCATCTCTTCCACAAGCTCTGGGTTTAGTCGATTTAATTTTTGAACAACCAAGCCCTACAAACTCTACTATATACAATTCTGAAGAAATCGAAACTACTACTGATTGTGTGTGTGATAGATACATCATATGCGAAAACAATTCAGTATCAATTACAAATTCAACACCGTCGATTTATAGAGTTTTTATTTATAATGATTTGGAGGGTTTTTCAAAACTTTCTCTGTCTATATCGGAAAATAGTAAACTTAAGCTTGAAGAAAATCTTCTCATCATCATTGAACCTGAATGTGATGATATTTCTTGTAAAGTCATCAAATACTTTACAAATTAAAAAGTTTTTATAGACTTTAACTCTATATATTCAACTTATTACACTCTATTATGATATCTATTTTATCACATTCTCCTTTTTTGTAAATTTGTACAATTAGATGAAATTTAACCATTTAGAGAATGATTTCTTTTTGCAAAAAATTTATGAAAATTGAATGAAATGAAAAAATATTTCACCAAATACCTTTTTTTTGTCAAAGAAAAGTGTAGAATAAAGAGCTCACTCAAAAATTGATTTCAATACAATGGACTACTGAATTATTATATCATTTTCAATCAGATATATGTAGATACATACAAACGGATGAAAATCTCTCATCATCCACTTTTTCATTTGAAATGGTATTGGAACTATTTCAAGCTCACAATATTTAACATGTTCTCTTTATGTATCCCTACTTATTATACAATAAATGTATATATTCACATATTGTTTCATTTTTAATCATTGGATTTATTCAGTGTAGATGTATCTGTAGAATTATCAAAACTTAAATGTCATACATTCAAAATCTATATACCATATAAGTTCAAAATAAGTAAAAAAATAATCAAAAACTCAAATGCCACTTAAATGCCACTCAAATGCCACTCAAGTACCCCTCAAATGAAATACAATATAAACTCGGCGAATTCATCCAACGTCGTAACCCATTGCCTCAACTCCAAGGCCAGAACCACAAAAAAACACTTGGTAGGGAGATCTGCTCATATATTACTACTAATTAGATATCTGCAAGAACTTCCGCAAGATATCACTTAATTACCTAGCCTGAGAGTAACTGGCAGAACACTGCCTAATTACACGACTGGGGGGGATCAGCTGAACACAGCTAGATCCGAGAGCAACGCCTTGATTAATAATGCGGTAGTTGACTGAACACAGCCTTTCTACCATTTATAGGAACCTGACTGAACACAGCCTAGGTTATCTCAGTTGCTTAGGGCAAGTTTTTGCCTACTAGCTAAATATCTGCAGAAGCTTCCGCTAGATATTATCAAGCTACTTGGTGTTTATGATAATTTTGTACAATATGGCCGTCCAACCCGGACTTTGGCTATAAAGTTTTAGTCTAGCACATGAATAACCCTGTGATTCTATCGTGTAGTTCTATCTATCAGAACACTGATAAGAGAGAAGGTGTGAGCTGGAGTACAATTCCAAACTGACTTTATTGAGCATGTACATGGCCTTATATATGTTATGCAGGCAGCTGATTGGTTGCAAGGGATGACCAATCAGAAAAGAGTATAATAGATGACCAATCAGAAAAGAGTATAATATCTGTGAGGCTATGTATGATGCTTTGAGTCTACAAACATGGCGGTGCAAAGTGGGCAGCCATCTTGTTTTTCCAAATAGTAATAATAAAAAATGTTTCTGGCAATGTATGGAGATATTGTAAGTATTGTAATGTTGTTGCAACTGTTAATATTGTGTAAGGACTAAATTTCGAAGCAGCTAATATATATATTTTAATAAAATATGGATAAATATAAAAAGCACCTGTCTAGCTAATAGTAAATATATATGTATATTATGTTTAAAATACTGTCCACCTCATTCTCCCCACCTAGCCCAAAGCCAGGTTGGGCGATTAAAAGGTCCGTGTGGGGAAGAGGGTTTGTTGTTGTTGATTCTCTTTGGGTGTTGCGAGGGGGTGGCTTGTAGCCCGTTTGTGTGGGTTGCTCCTTAGGTTCAGATATACTGGGAATCTTGCCCCAATTAGTGGGGCTGGGGTGATAAAGTTTTAATTTGTGCTCGTGTTCACGAATGATTTTTCCGTCTTTCTGGAGATCATATGTCCTGTTCTGGTATGCTTTGATGATGACAAATGGTCCGATATACTAGCCTAAGTTTTAGGCCAACATTTGAAGCAATATCTGTTTATTTTGTTGTTAATATGTTGTGTTATTGATTGGGAGTTGTATGTTCCTGCGTGATGATGGTGGCCTGTGAATGGATTTCATTGGATGATTGGTTCAGTGGGCGGGGTTTTTTTCTGCTGGTTTGTTGGCCTAAGTTAAAGTTACAGCTTCGGCGACCAAATGGTCGCCGTACCAAAGATTGTAGTAAAAATTAACTACCATCGTTGGCCCATAGCGTGATCAGCTATGTTTTGGTTTGAACTTTTTATTAGACCTCGGTTTATTTTCGGCTTTTCTTATTAATGATATTTATTATTATTATTATCAGTTATTAATTAGTTTTGTAGCCAGCACCAACAAAGACAGGTTTGAAGATTTAAAAATAATATTATTATTATTATTATTATTTGTATAATATTGTTTATTCCATGTATTATTTATTATTGTTCTTATTATTTTGGGATTATTTTCACCATAATTATTCTTCTCAGGAGTTATTGTTGATCAGATTATCCTCATCCCACAAATAACAATAATGGTATATTAAATAATATACAAATATTAATAACAATTTTTTAAGTCTTCAAACCTGTCTTTGTTGGTGCTGGCTACAAAACTAATTAATAACTGATAATAATAATAAATATCATTAATAAGAAAAGCCGAAAATAAACCGAGGTCTAATAAAAAGTTCAAACCAAAACATAGCTGATCACGCTATGGGCCAACGATGGTAGTTAATTTTTACTACAATCTTTGGTACGGCGACCATTTGGTCGCCGAAGCTGTCCCTTTAACTTAGGCCAACAAACCAGCAGAAAAAACCCCGCCCACTGAACCAATCATCCAATGAAATCCATTCACAGGCCACCATCATCACGCAGGAACATACAACTCCCAACCAATAACACAACATATTGAAAGCAAAATAAACAGATATTGCCTCAAATGTTGGCCTAAAACTTAGGCTACCGATATACTTGGTCTGTAGTTTAGGGGAACTCCCTTTTCGGTGACGCCTTGCCTTGAGCCAAACTTGGTCGTTTTCTTTGTAGAGTAGTGGTTCCAACTGGTGATTATCACGTACTACCTCTTGTCTATCTCTGAGTTTTTGATGAGCTATGGCCATTCGCTCGTGTAAATCGTACACGTATTGGTGTCGGCTCTGGATGGGGAGTTGCGGTCCCGTAATCAAGGTGTCGGGTAGCCTTAGTTCTCTACCAAGGAGAAGAAAATTGGGGGTTTCTCCAGTACTCGAGTTGGGAGTGGCTCTTAGGGATCGCATGATCTGGGGGAGCACTAGGTCCCAATCGGATTCCTCTCTGTTGATTAGCGTGGTGCGGAGAGCTTCGCCCAGGTCCCGATTACCACGCTCCACCACTCCATTTCCCTGCGGGTGATATGGGGTGGTCCTGCTTTTCTGAACTCCCCACAGGGCACACAACTCAGCCATGATCTGAGACTCAAACTGTGCCCCTCTATCTGTGTGGATCCGTTCAGGTAACCCAAAATAACAAAATACCTGTTTCTCTAAGGCATTTATGATACTTGTGACGGTTCCGTCTGGTAATGGAATTGCGTCCCTCCATCTGGTAAAATGGTCTGCTAGCACCAAGATGACAGTATTGCCTCTGGGTGTTTCTGGAAACGGACCTACCAGATCTAGTGACAATACCTGCCAGGGTCTCCCGGCATGGAGGTGCTGTCTTTGTTTACTCTGTTGTGGGTGATGTGCTTTAGCTGCTTGACAAGTCTCGCAGGTGGCGATAGCTCTCCTGGTATCTGCTGCCATCCCAGGCCAGTACCATAGTAGTCTTAGCCTGTGGTAGGTTCTATTTATGCCTGCGTGGTGCTGGGTATGACTTTGAAAAATCGCCAATTTTCTGAGTTCCGGGGGGCATACTGTTGCCCAAATGGTCCTCTGGTTGAGAGTGACCCTGGCTTTGAGGACGTCGTCCTGTACTTCCAGGCAGTCTAACATAGATAAATAGCGATGTAACTCGGGGCCTGCCTGTTCCAGATCACATTGATTGGCGGTGTTTCCTTGGGCTAGAATGGTCCGGATGGTGGCTAGAATGCCCTGTTTCTGAAGTGGAATGAGTTCTTTCGCTATGTCTGGTGTTATCCGGATCTGAGAGAGGGGTGGTGCTTCCGTCTTGCTGTTGAACTGATTGGGGATGAGGATTTGTCCTTGCCTGACTTCTGTGTCCTCTCTGAGTACTAAATCTTGCCATGTAGGACCTCCGTCCCGGTTGGTGATCCTTAAGCATTGCTTGCATTCACTGCAGGTCCGGCTTAGGCCATCTGCATTGCCGTGCTGCCTCCCTGGTCGGTGTTGCATGGAGAAGTGGTACTCCGCCAGGGTCTCCAGCCATCGTGCAATCTGTTGGGAGGGGTCACGTCGCTTGTATAACCATTGTAGTGAGGCGTGGTTGGTTCTGAGATGGAATTTCTTGCCATAGAGATAAGGATGGAAGTGCTTGATGGCGAGTATGGCGGCGAGTAACTCTCTTCGGGTGACGCAGTAGTTTCGTTCTGCAGGACTGAATGTTTTACTAAAGTATGCTACAACTCGCTCTTGTCCTTGTTGTATCTGTGAGAGTACTGCCCCTGCACCATCAAGGCTGGCGTCTGTGTCCAAAATGAATCTTTGGGTTGGATCTGGATAGGCGAGAATAGGTGAACTGGTGAGGAGCTCTTTGAGGTGATCAAAGGCGGCTTGTTGGCTGTCTCCCCAGTCGTAGGGTATATCCTTTCCTGTGAGTTTGGTAAGTGGTTTAGCTATGGAGGCATAGTCCGGACAAAACTTCCGGTAGTATCCCACAAATCCCAAAAAGGTGCGTAACTCTTTCTGGCACTTGGGCGCAACCCAGTTCCTGACAGCTTCTATTTTCTCTGGGTCGGTAGCTATTCCGTCGGCGCTTACCACGTGTCCTAAGAAAGTGACCTTCTTCTGAAACAAAGTGCATTTTCCCGGTTTCAACTTCAGGTTGGCTTGCCGGAATCGCTGAAATACTTATGTTAACCTTTCTAAGTGAGCCTCAAAGGTAGGAGCGTAGACGATAACATCGTCAAGATAGAGGAGGAGACTCCTCCACTGGAGTCCCTGCAGGACCTGTTCCATGAGTCGCTCAAATGTGGCTGGTGCAGAGGTGAGGCCAAAGGGCAGAACCTTCCACTTCCAAAGGCCTCCACGAGTAGAGAATGCTGCTTTCTCCTGGGCATCTTGGCTAAGTGGTACCTGCCAGTACCCACTTATGAGATCAAGTGTACTGAAATATACACTTCCTGCGAGAGCGTCAAGGCTATCATCGATGCGAGGGAGAGGATAAGCATCCTTTCGAGTGATGGCGTTGAGGCGCCGGTAATCTATGCAGAGCCTCCAACTCCCATCTTTTTTCTTTACCAAGACAACTGGAGAGCTCCATGCACTATTTGCAGGCTCGACCAGCCCCTTCTGGACTAGGTCGTCTACCTGCCGTTGAACCTCCTCGTCTTTTTCTGGGCAGAGCCTCCTAGGAGGCTGTCTAATGGGGGTCGTACCCTCTTCGATGGGGATGTCGTGCTGGACAAGAGTAGTCTGACCTACATCCGAGTCATCCTTGCTGAAGATATCAGCGTAATCATGAAGTAGCTGGGCCAGCCGGGCCTTCTCTTTGGGATTCTCGCAATTGGAGGCGGCGCCCTGGAGAAGGGGTGTGACGTGGGTAGGTGTAGGGGGGGCAGTAGTTGCCCTTACCATGGGTGTGTGGTTCTGTTCTTCATGGATATCTTGTTCCTGTACAGGGGTGTAAATTCCAAGGATTGTTCCTGCTTTGAGGAGAACTGGTCCTGACCGCATATTGAGGCATCGTACGGTGAGTCTCTGCTTGGTATCCAATCGGATGAGAGAGGCTGCTATGGCGATGTGTTCGGGTGTTTTGGTAAAGTGTTCGACCAATCCTATAGAATGTACCATGGGGGTAGTGACCTTGCATGTGAGTAAGACTTCTTGGTTGCCAGGAAGGGTTGTGGTGTGTGTTATCTGCACTTTGGCTGCCAAGTTCTGGCCAGCTCGGTCCACACAGGGCACCACTTGGTCCTGTATTTCCATGAGTCCTTGGGCAAGGTGTAACGTGCTCTGGTTTTCCACGAAGAACCTCATCCCTAGTATGGCACTGTCCGTAATGTTTGCTATCTTGAAAGAGACTGTGACGGTGACAGTCCGTATACGGCAGTGCAGAGGAATGGAGCCATATATAATAAGGCTGGATCCGTCCGCCATGTGGGCATTTAGATCCTGGGGAATGAGTGTGTCCTTGATTCGTGCTGGTAAGCCATCAAAGAATTTCTTTGAGAGAATGTTCTCGGTGCTGCCTGAATCGAGGAGGAATTGTATCATTCGTCGTTCTACCTTCCCAGGGGCGTAGAGACCGCTTATACTCTTCGGCCTCCCACCTCACCTTGGAGTCGTGGGCGCAGCCTAGGCTGAGTACCTTTCCACCTAGCTCGCCTACTAACGCATTCGCTTTTGGCTTACTAGGGCCTGACTGTACATTGAGCTGGTCGCGCAACCCGAAGGGATTTACTGCATATGCGAACCAACCGGCCGGTGACCCAGTCGATAGCGATCACCTTGATCTGTTAGAGCGGGTTAGGCCCCCAGAGGTAACCGACGGTCTGATCCATACCCCACTTTGCTATGGGTGTATGAACTTTGACCGTTTTCACCAGCCTTGCCTGTTCACCAGCGTTCCAGGATATGGACTTCCACTGCCATTCCACGCTAGCTAGGTGTGGACTATCATCCACGTACCACTCGCTGTAGTATTGCACCCCTACAGTCGAGCCGACTAGACGGTACCACAGTATCCTGTTCATTCAGGATTCGAGACACAGTGGGCCTTCAGCTCCTCCCACAGCGCTATATCAACATTTAATGTGTCTCCAGAGCCTCATGGCTCCACTGCCGCCTGTTCTACCCAGACTTCAAGGAGCCTATCCCCTTAAGTTTAGGTAGGTTGATCGGAGACTGAGTTGATGTACTCCTCGGGGGTGGTGAGAGGTGTGATAGTTTTTGGTTTGGATTTCTGGGGTTCGGGAGGTGGCCTTTTTTTAGGCGGTTCCTTTAGGGTAGGTGGTCCAGCTGCGCCTACTCCCGAGAGGTGGCTGGACCTTGCTCGTTTCCCTGAGCTGGTTCCTGGTGCTCTTGTGCTGTGGAGACTTGTGGGTAGCTGGTGGCTGGAGTGGATGCGGGTGGCCTTTGGAATTGCTGTGACCTGAAGTTGGCTCCCTGTAGTTGAGGACAAAACCTCTTTCGATGTGGACCACCACACTCGAAACACTTCATGGGAGGTCGCATCATAGATTGTGGTTGGAGCGGCCGAGAAGTTAGCTGCTGGAGTATTTCTGTCTGTTGCTTTACTATGGCCTGCAGTCCGTCTACGGTGTTTTGTAATTTCTGAGTTCCGTTGGTTCAGTGTCCGGGATAGCCGAAATCCTGGGGGTGGTGGTATCTCCTATTTGGAAATATTCGTCTGCCTTTCTGACGGCCTCATTGACTGTGGAGGCGGGTGTAGCCAGTAGGTGGCGCTTGATGGCTTTGTTATCCAAAGCTTGGAGGAAAGATTCTAGTGCCATTTCTTCCCGATCTGTGTCATCCATAGTGGGATAAGCTAGTTTGGTTAACTTCTGAGTTTCAGTTCCCAGTTCATGGACTGATTGGCGGGGGGTCCTCCTGAGGGTCCTGAGGCGTTCACGCGCCTGTCGTTGGCTTACCCCAAACTGGCTACGTAGACTGTCATGGATTTCCTTGATGGTTTCTCCTCGGCTACACTCTGCAGCCTTGTCTGTGAGGTTAAGGCGGAGATGTATGAGATATTCTGATTCTGTCCATTGGTTTATCTGGGCTACGTCCTTGAACTGGCTTAAGAAGAGTTCGACATCTGTGGCTCCAGTGTACTGGGGTGGTTTAAGATGAGGGCGTGAGGGGGCATGCTGGAGGGCCTGTAGAGCTTGGACTAAATCCGTCATGTTGAGGTTGGTTGTTTGTGGTTGAGGTTCCTCTTCTCTTGGTGCCCTTTCTGCGCGGAGGGGGGTGGAAAGTTCGTCCAATTCTTGGAGTTGGCTTCTTCTTCTTCGAGGCATACTAAATCCGTACAAGGGAGATTATCCCACTGCTGCCACCAAAAATGTACTGTACGGGTCGTCCCTTGACGGTAGGAGTAAGTGACCTTTGTTTGAGTGAAGCCTAGTCTGAGAGTAATTGGCAGAACACTGCCTAGTTTACACAACTGGGGATTAGCTGAACACAACTGAATCCGAGAGCAATACCTAACAATTGGATATCTGCAAGGACTTCCGCAAGATAACACTCAATTGTTTAGCCCGAGGGTAACTGGCAAAACACTGCCTAATTTACACAGCGGGGAGATTAGCTGAGCACAGCTGAATCTGCGAACAATGCCTAGCAATTAGATACCTGCAAGAACTTCCGCAAGATATCACTTAATTACCTAGCCTGAGAGTAACTGGCAGAACACTGCCTAATTACACGACTGGGGGGGATCAGCTGAACACAGCTAGATCCGAGAGCAACGCCTTGATTAATAATGCGGTAGTTGACTGAACACAGCCTTTCTACCATTTATAGGAACCTGACTGAACACAGCCTAGGTTATCTCAGTTGCTTAGGGCAAGTTTTTGCCTACTAGCTAAATATCTGCAGAAGCTTCCGCTAGATATTATCAAGCTACTTGGTGTTTATGATAATTTTGTACAATATGGCCGTCCAACCCGGACTTTGGCTATAAAGTTTTAGTCTAGCACATGAATAACCCTGTGATTCTATCGTGTAGTTCTATCTATCAGAACACTGATAAGAGAGAAGGTGTGAGCTGGAGTACAATTCCAAACTGACTTTATTGAGCATGTACATGGCCTTATATATGTTATGCAGGCAGCTGATTGGTTGCAAGGGATGACCAATCAGAAAAGAGTATAATAGATGACCAATCAGAAAAGAGTATAATATCTGTGAGGCTATGTATGATGCTTTGAGTCTACAAACATGGCGGTGCAAAGTGGGCAGCCATCTTGTTTTTCCAAATAGTAATAATAAAAAATGTTTCTGGCAATGTATGGAGATATTGTAAGTATTGTAATGTTGTTGCAACTGTTAATATTGTGTAAGGACTAAATTTCGAAGCAGCTAATATATATATTTTAATAAAATATGGATAAATATAAAAAGCACCTGTCTAGCTAATAGTAAATATATATGTATATTATGTTTAAAATACTTTCCACCTCAAGTATCCAAAGAAGTTGATTCAGATAGCCTGGGACCTATAGGACTGGATGCCCACCACAGAAAGTGAATGAGCAGAGTGTGGTAGCCTGGAGTACAGACTAAGGAGTCAGATGCCCTAATAAGGAGTTAGATGCCCTAATAAGTAGTGGAAAAGTTCCAAACCAAGGAAAAGAGCGGGAAAAGCAGCCCAGTGTACTTTTCCATGTGCTCGCTGTTGTGATTGGATTGACTTGTTTACCAAATTTATATTACCTGTTTTGATTGATGTATTATTCTTATTGTATTATGTGATTGGTTCACCCTAATAAGGGGGTGAACTTTCCTCTTATTCTCCTATAAAAGGAGCTTTTTCTGTGCATTGTGAGTAGAAGTCTTGAGGATTTTGTGAAGTATTCTACCTTGTATTGCTAAATGGATTGGATTAAATAAAGTATTATTCATAGAAACTCTGTTATTGTGTGTCTGGGTTGGGGACCCCGTGAGGTTGGCAACGTCAATTCGGAGTGGACTCCGAATTGGTGAAGAACTTTCGGAGTGATATCGTTGTGTCAGTAGTAGAAAGTACAAAAACTACTACAATACTTACAACCAAGGAGAAGAGAAACGGTAATGTCATCTATACAATAAATTTTTACAATGCAACCTCAAAGCTATTAATCAACACAATTTCCTTCGTCAACACATTTATTATTCACTATCCATCATCAATAGAGAGCATACTACCTTCAGTGATCAAACAAATAAATTAAAACATTTAATCACCTTTTACTTTTACCCTTTCTTTCCAACACGGACCAACTATGAATGACACAGATAGAGTTGAAAATTGTTGCCCCATTCCAATCACTTCTTCTGGAACCAGAAAAAAATTAGAGTATCCTCCTGCATCACAACAGCCTGCTATCCATGCTAATAAAGCCACTGAAGAATGCAAATCATGTCAGAGATGATGTGCTTCTATAAAAACTCTCCTTGGAAAAGTTGAAAAGCTGGAAAAATGGCGGAAAGTTAAAGCCAATTAATTATAAACATGGAGAGTAATCAGTTGGAAATGTAACAAGAATTCATCAAAACTGCTAGCCGCTTTGACAGCAAGTTTAATTTACTGCATCAACAAGTCAAACAGCCAAGTACCACACATACCATATCCAATCCAGCCCTCTACTCTGATCAAGTAAAATCCATTGTTCCTTCAAAAGTACAGCGTCCCATTTTGAAAGACAACATTGACCTTCCCTCAATTGATCAGCTCCCATCCAATGAAAGCAAATCCATGCCACCATTTAAACCTGATCAACATGTTGTAATAAACATCAGCCAAACATATGCAACAAGTAAAAAGTTTGATCAAGACAACATAAGAGAAATTATTAAGAAGTCGTATGAACCGCTCATCATAGAACAAATTAAGCCATATCACTATTATTCTGACCATCCAAAACTTCCTTTTCAAATGGCAAATTTTCAATCAGCCATCAACCTCATCTCAGTCTGAAAGAGTGATTTGTTCAACGGATCTGCCGCTAGACATATTATCAACTCTAAAACTATTAACAAAGGGAGTACCGATTGGCGCTGACGACAGCAACATCCAGCAGGACATTGGCAACATTTTCTATGACTCATCAGCTCCACAACTTTTGAACTGAGGAAAGAGATTTCACAACTTTAAGATTAAGTTGGCCAACAAGCAGCAATTTGAAAAGGCAATTAAAGAAATAAATTTGTTACCTTCACAGCATAATAATGGATAAGTTGAAGTGTGATATAAAAATTGCATATTCAAATGTTCAAAGTTTAACATCCAGAATTGAGGAAATCACATTTTTTCTTTTTAGTAACCATTTGGATTTACTTTGCATATCCAAGACGTTTTTGGGGAATAGAAATGCAGATAGGTTTTACTTGATACCAGGTCATACATTTGTGAGGAGAGATAGACTGAGTTATAGTGGAGGAGGTTTAGTGTATTACATTGCAAATTCTTATCAATTTGAGACTATAAATTCCTTAGACAAAGTGTTAAAAGAATGTTTAATTCTAAAAATTAAGTTAGGATAAGCAAAAACCTTTTCTTGTTTATTTTATTTTAAACCACCCAGAGCTCCAGTTTATTGGAATAAGGTGTTTGCTGATTTTGTAAATTCTTGTTACAATATTCTGATGAGGTACCAGTTATAGATGATTTCAATGTAGATTTATTCGACAAATAAAAATTGAAAAAAATGGTACTGCTGATCACAGCCCCAACTTGATCCACTAATGTATCATCAACTTTGATTGATCATATTGTAGTAGATTTGCATGCTCTATCATCGACACAACAGCATCCACTCCCTGTGTACCTCTTGTACACCTCCTCTACTCTCCTACACTTCGGGGTCCACCCCAAAGCAGACCCTAGCAACTCCACAGGGTCCGCGACCCAGACAAGCTACACTAAACTTTACACTAATAAATAGTTTATTTACTGTTTCTATTTAGCAATACGTAAGTGATACTTAGGCACAATCCACAAGACTTCTGACAAACTCAATGTCCAGCAACTTCGTTTATAGGATGTTGCCAGAAACTCTCACCCCCTTATTAAGGGGAGCCAATTACAAATAATAATACAAATATCTGGCAAATCATCATACACAATACAAACAGCATAAATAAAACAATCCAATAAAAAGGGTGAGCACATAGCGAAGCAGCTCTGGGCTGCTTTCCTGCTCTTTTGTGGGTAATGGAAACTTTCCACTATCTATAAGGCCCCTTACTTCGTTGATCTCTGTTGCTATAATTTTCACCTACTCAAATGATGTTCTAGTGGTGGGCATACAACTACTGGGGTCCCAAGCTATTCTTTTCAGCCATATTTAATGACTGATGCATGTGGCAGTAGTCTCCAGGCCCTCGGCCCTCGGTTGCTGCTGGCACTACCTCACCTGGGAGAGCAGGCAAGAATTTTTATAAATGTTGGTCTGCATTGGAGGGTTGGGCTCTGCCGGGTTCACCTCCGACGAAAAGTTGCCATCGTTTGCCTTTAGCTGGAGATTGGCAACAGCTGCGCTGGCTTCCGTTTGTTGGTGTAGCATGTCTAGGATGTAGAGCAGTTGATGCTTTTTTGCCTATCGGGTGGTGGAAGGGGCAAATTAGCCACGAACCTTGCATCTTGATTATACCGTTCAACTTCTGGGTAACTCTCACTAGCAACAGGGGAAGACGAAGTCATTTCCGGAGGACTTTGAGATGGACTGGGGAATGGGGGAAGAGAATAGAAGGCCGGGGATAATTTCTACAGGTAGGTCCGTTGGCTTATTACAAGGGTAGGTGGGCTCTGTGGGTTGGCAAACTAGTTTGCTCACCTTCTCTAGCAGTCTCACTTTGCCAAGGTATTGTTCCTTCTCTCTGACAATATCTACTGTGCTAGGGACGTCAACTACTTAATGGCACCAATTCTGGCGGTAGCGCATGGGTGGTCCCACGTTGTGTCTAGGGCAGCCTGTAGGTGCTGGGGCTTCAGTAGGAGGAGACCTGGCTAGTAAGGAACAACTCCGGTGATCACTGTTGTGTTTCTAGCTTGACCAGGTTTTTGACTTGGACAAAACTTTCTAGAGACCATAGTGGCAGCTTCCCCTACAAGTTGAGGTATCTCTGGTGGTATTCTTTCTTAAACAAAGGGGGCTGGGGGAGTGCATGGCATGGCAGGTCTCGGGGCAAGGGAAGCTCTAGGAAGGGGGGGTTTTGAAGGGGCATGGGAGGACTTTTTCTTCTTCTTCGTGGAACAGCACTGCTCATGTGGTGCAACAGGCTGGCTCCAGAGCAGCCAGGGCTTGTTCATGGTGGTCCAGACAGGCTTTGTATGGCTTTAAGCGGCTGGAATTTTGGACAGATCTCTGTCCATGTCTACAGATTAAGTAGGTGGGTTGCTGTAGGCTTCTTCGATGATGTAGGTTCCAATGAATTTGGCCTTTACTTTAGGGTTTTCACCCTTTCTTCGTCTATTCTTCTAGCCACACTTCATCTCTCACCTTAAACAGTGAGGGTTCCTCTCTGTCATCTCCTCTCACGTGTCGTTGTTTCAGCCTATAATTTCAGGACCTCCTCTAGTCTTTCTTGTAGGGCCTGGGTGCACATTCAATCAGGAAGGATGGTAGGCCAATTGGTTGGGGAAGCACAGCTCTCTGCCCATCATCAAAAGATTTGGGGTTTCACCCATGGTGGAGTGCGGGGTTGGTCCAGAATGCCTTCATTATCAGGGAAGGATCAAGTCCCACTCCTCTTGCTGCATGTTCAAGAAAAGAGACCGTTGTGCATCTCCCAGCACTTGATTGTTGCGTTCTACAACGCTGTTGGCCTGAGGGTGATAGGAGGTTGTCCTAGTCTTTTTTACCTGCCACATAGTGCACAGCTCTCTCATCAGACTCAACTCCAACTAGGCACCCTGATCTGTGTGCTTTTGTTCGGGAAGTCCAAAGTAGCAAAGTATGTGCTCATTCAGGGTGGTGGCAACTACTGGGGCTATAGCCTCTGGGAGGAGAAGGGCATTTTGCTAGTGGGAAAGGTGGTCTGCTAAGACAAGAATCCACTTTTTGCCCCTATCTGTCTTTGGGAGGGGGCCGGCTAAGTCTACGGCTAACTTCTGCCTCGGCCGTCCTGCTTACATCCGTTGTCAGGCCAGGTTAACTCCGGTTCCACCGTGCTTAACGCTTTGGCGATTCTCACGACTGTTGATGGCTCTCCTGACGTCAGTTGTCATGCCCGGCCAGTACCAAGTCAGATTCAATCTCTTGAGAGTCTGTTGGATGCCTTGGTGGGCCATGAAATGTGTCTCCCGTACTACCTTGCCTATCGAGCTGGGGGCATACTGTGCCCCAGCGTGATCTGCTCTGTCTGGCATTGTGTATCTCTAGTTAACCATCTTGTCTGAGCTGCATGGAGTGCCGTCTCTTCTCTAGTTGGCTTAGCTCTTTACTTCCGAGCTGTAGCTTCTTGGGATTCACCGGGGAGTTGTTCTTGATTGCAGCATAGATGACTGCCACTGGGTGTCTGCCAGTTCTCTGGGCCTCCAGCAAGTCTGTGTCGAGATTAGGGGTGATTTCGAGTGATAGAAGCCACCTGGGGGCTATGCGAAAGGGGTACAGTGGGTAGTAGCTGTGAATAATAGAGAGGAAAAGGCTCAGGAAAAGTACGAGTTATCTCTTCTCTGGTGGGTCCACTATCTCTCGCTTCTATTTGACTCCACTGTCAGGGGGGCACCTCCTGCTGAGCCTATCTGCATTTCCATTCAAGTGGCTACTGCAGTGTTTGATAGTGAATTTTAACTCGGACAAGACTTCTAGCCTCTGGGCTACCTGGCTGAATGGTTTTTTCCATTTGCAGAGTCACATGAGGGAAGCGTGGTCAATTCTGACCCGGAATGGCTGTGTGTAAAAATAGGTTTTGAGATGTTTAACCGCTTTGAATAAGGCTAAAAGATCTTTGCGAGTGATGCAATAGTTGCGTTCTGGGGGACTCAACGTTTTGCTATAGCAAGCAATACTCGCCCTTTGTCATTCTGGATCTGGAATAGGACAGCTCTGATGCTGCTATCACTGGCATCTGTGTCCAAGATGTCGGGGCTGTTGGCATCGGAGTAGCCGAGGATGGAGGCAAGGATCAGGCTGAATTTAAGCTCGTTAAAAGCTTCTCTCTGATGGTGCGTCCACTCCCAGGGGAAGTCCTTGCTGGTGAGCTTGTTCAGGAATTTGGCCATGGTAGAGAACTATGAATGGTACTGCCTGTAGTATCCAATTGTTCTGAGGAGCTCCTGTAGTTCTTTGAGGCAGGTGGGGGTGGCCAATCTCTGACAACAGTGATTTTCTCTGGAGCAATGGAAACACCACATTCACTGACGATGTGGCCAAGATAGAGGAGTTGGGACTGCAGAAACACACACTTGCTAGGCTTTAACTTGACAATACAAAAGGCATAAACAGAGCAATTCAATAAAAAAGAAAAGCACATGGCAAAGCAGCTCTCCATTCCTATTAAGGTAACTTAATTCGTTGGTTTCTGTTCTTGTAACTTGCAGCTCCTTGAGTGATCTTTTAGTGGTGGGTATACCACTATTGGGGTTCTAGGTTACTCTTTTCAGCCATATTTAATGACTGGGCTGGTGTACGGGCCCGGGCTAACCTGGGATAGGTCCTCTATAGCATAAATTCTAGACACTGGCTTGTAGTAGACCTGGGATAGCCAGTATCCTTAATCCGGGATACCTCTCATTTGTTATATAGGGGGAATACTCATCCACTTAAAGCTGGCACAAAGAGGTAGGGGAAGGGGTGAAATGGTAATTTAAGGTAGGGAGAGGATGAGAGCAGGGGTCTGGATTTATTTTGTAATGAAAATCTCCCACAATTTGTATACAAACTTGCCCAATAACATTATCTACTCTTACGTTTTGCCAGGTTCTTTTAGTGGTCGTGAGTCGATTTATGCTGTTTACAAAAAAAAAACTTTTGCAAAGTCTAAGGAAAAAAACTGCATTTTTTCAATTATTCTAATTTTACTAATAAAAATGTCAATAGAATGTTTTCTGGTGTAAATTGGAATTCAGTTTTGCCTGAAAAAAATTACAGTTATCTTGATAAAAATTTTTTAACAAATTGCTTTTTAGCAAAATGTTTGAAAATTTAAAATTTAGAACCCGTTTTGTCAAATCTAGTACATTACCTCAGTTGTTGGATAAGGAGGCTCAAGAACACATTATTATTCACATTAGGATGAATACAAAAACAAAGAAAAAAATTTGTTACAAATCTAATAAAAAGAAAGAAAAAATTGGTAATTGAAAATTTGATGAATACCTGTAAAAATTGGAATACCAAATCTTTGCGGGTTGCTCTCAATATCAGACAACTCAACTCGTCACCATCCGGCTTACCCCAGGTATTATCTTCTAATGTTCATAACCATCATTTTATTACAACTGCTAGTTGGCTCACAAATGATTTACATGGTAATTATTTAACTTCTGACACCCAAATGTCTAACATGAAACATATGGCTTCAATTATCCCATTTACGTCAGCTGATATTGTGTTATATTTAAAAGATGTACCATCTTCAAAATCTACCCGTTTATATGGAATCACAGTTACATGCTGAAGCAAACCATCCAATCGCCAAAGTCTACTTTAATTGATATATTTAAGAGAATTTTAATTGATTGTAGTTCCCAATAACCTGGAAAACCGTGAGAGTAATTCCAATTTTTAAAAGTGGTGACCTAGCTAATCCATCTAACTACCGCCCAATTTCAGTTTTACCAGAGTGCTCAAAAGATTTACAAAACATGTTAACAAGTGCCTGAAGTCCCATTTGAATTATAACAATTTTTTGCACAATTTACAAACTGGGGTCAGGGAGGGAATTTAATGTGTTGATATTGTTCAAAAAATAGTTGCAGAGTGTCAAAGATCAAATTAAAAAATGATATTGCAATTTTATTAATTTTGGATCTTAAAAAAGTTTTTGATTGCATAGACCATGAATAACTTTTTCAAAAACTTACACATTATGAAATAAAGTGAACAGCGTTTTCTACTTTTACATCACTTTTAAAGGAACGTTAGTAGTATAAAAGGAGCTGATCTGCATGTGGGGGTTAAGGACAAGATGGTTATCCTGGGCAAAGTGTCTTTTTAGTTGCACCAGGTGTCCGGTAGAACCCATAGAGTATTTTTTGTGTGTGCCAGGTGTTGATATTCCCAGTCTGTATTGTAGTTTAGCTTGATGTGGTTGAACCATTTTTATTGTTTGTTTTAATTTTGTTGTAATTTCATGATTAATTAAGCATTTATTGTGCAGGACTTGTTTATTTTGGGGTTTTTATCGTGATTTAGATTGTGGGGTTGAGTGTATAAAAATGGTGCGCAGGGTTTGTTTATATTTAGATTTTTATTGCATTTTCTTATAGTTTATTTGTGCAATAGGTAGAAGACGATGGATAAATGTATATAATAATTGTTATCAAGTCCGAGTTTTGACAAGATGACAGTACTAGAAAGAGATAAAGTATGTAAGAGCTTAATGCAGTATTTGTAGTCGTGAAGGTAAGTTGATACCGAATAGCAGAAATAGTCTAATAGTTATGTGATGAGTTCTCCTAACAGCTATACAAAGTCATCATTCAGAAAAGCCACGATATAAACTATCTGTATCTGATTTTGACAACTCTTCATTGTATTTTGTTGACTACGATTTTGTTCCCGATCAGCACTGCTGGATTTGGAGAGAAAGACAACATTTTATATGCGTTTGCACTGACACCCCTTTTATTTCCCTCGTAAATTATCACACCTGCAGTGCATTCTTTAGCTTTTTCAACCTATCTGTTTGATATGAGAAGTGTTCCTATATCTTTTTTTCAATTGTTTTCCAAGTTGTATCGATGCAAACTGCAACAGATTCTTCTCCATTGAATAGATGTGGTATGAATCTTTTAACGACGTCAATATAAGAAAAAACTGTGCGCTGTTTGAACTTAGAGAGATAGTCGATGTTGCAGCTGTGTTTGAGTTCATCCTTGATCATCTTCCTTAATCGCTTGGCTTCAGCAGCAATTTCTCCCAATCTCAAGTTTTTCATGCTACTGCACTTGGGATAGTAGCAAGTACTATTTTCCTTTGTGAGATTTTGAAGCTCACCCAAGTAGACGACCATGCAAGGTAATGGGTAGTTGGAGAAATTACAGTTTCAACTATTCTCTACGGCAAACTGCTCTCCGAAGTATGTGGGAACAAAATAATTGCCAAATACGTCAGTGTTGCTATCGACAGCAACAATCTCCATAATGGCTGGGATATTGAGACTTTTAAGCGAATTGTAAGATCCAATCTCTTGCAATTCACTAGCTTTCCATTCTTCAAGAATCTTGGCAAGCTTTATAACCTTATCCACATCAGAGATCACTTCCTTACACTCGTGCTCTTCACGGATTCGCTTTGTAGGCATAACCAACTTGGGAAGAGCTCGCTGTTTTGTATTGCTCCTTTTGCAACAGCATGTTTTCTTAGCAATGATTTTGGTTGTTTTGACTTTCTTTTTTTTGGAGTTATGCTAATGAGTAGTTCAGAAATTTCATCAATGGCAATATAAAAATAAACAATAACAATGTTTGTATTTATATACATAAAAAAACAATAGGTTTATTTTTTAGAGAAGCAACGTGATTCGCACAACTACTCTTAGTAATAAATAATTGGAACCCGGTTGTTTTCTCTCCGCAAAACAAATCAATTTGATCATCGTCAAAGACTTCGCAGTTTTGTGAGCAAACTAATTAGGTTTTACAGCCACACCTTTTTAAAATGCAAACTACTTAAGTACAATTAACAATAAATAATTAAAACTCGGATGTTAACTATCTGTCACTCTACAGCGCAACTAGTTGATTTTTGTCAACTAGCATTAAAAAATAAGTTATTTATTATTACTTTATTGCTGAGAGTCGGCCTAGTAGTTGTAGTAGATGCTCTAGCAGATGCGTTTCCTTGAGACAATGTTGCTGGAGTGGATGATTTCTGTGAAAAAACAGTCAAAACTGCACCGATTGACCCAAGTTTACAACCAATAAAAGTGCTCAAGCGAAAAACTCTTTGCAACAGATGAAAAGTCCCAGTTAACCAAAAAAACGTTGTTTTTTTCTCGCGAGAATCCATTGATAATATATAAGAATTTCATGCGAATAAAAAAAGTTTTCTTTGCGCAAAAACTCCTTAATAAGATAGAGGAATTTTGTTCTCGTGAAAAAGATTTGTCACGCAAAAGTTCCTTTATAATAAATAAAAATTTCGGGCGAATAAAAAAACTTTTTTTGTGCGAAAACCCTGTCATAAACAAAAGTTTCTTTACTCAAAAACTCCTCTATAATATATAAAACTTTCGCGCAAATAAAAACAATTTTCTTTGCGCAAAAAATCCCTCTATAATATATAAGAATTTCACCAGAAAAATAAAAGTGGTTTTCGCACAAAAATCCCTTTATGGTATATAAGAATATTGCACGATTCAAGAAATTTCTTTTTAAGTGAAAACTTTCTTTGTAATACAGAAGAATTTCATGCAAATAAAACAAAATTTCTTTGCGCAAAAGTCTCTTTATAATGCACCAGATTCTTGAGCAAAAGAAAAAAAATTTCAACACGCAAAAATTCTTTTACAATATATAAGAAATTTTCGCAAGTAAAACAACAATTTTTGTGCGCGGCAATCTCTTTGTAATGTATAAGAATTTCGCTAGCCTAAGTTTTAGGCCAACATTTGAGGTACATTATATGCATGGATGAAGTATAATATATATGTTATATTTCATCCATGGGTATATGTGTATTTTGCTTGGAATGTTCTGTGCGTTTTTTATTGAGAGTTGCATTCCCCATTGTTATCTTGGCAACTTTTAAATGGATTTCATTGGATGAACAGTTTAGTGGGCGGGGTTTTTTGTTCTGGTTTGTTGGCCTAAGTTAAAGGGACAGCTTTGGGACCAAATGGTTGCCGGAGAAGAGAGTGTAGTAAAAATTAATTACCCTCTTTGGGCCATAGCTTGATCAGCTATGTTTTGCTTTGAACTTTTTATTAGACATCAGTTTATTTTCGGCTTTTCTTATTAATGATATTTATTATTATTATCAGCTATTAATTATTTTGAAACTAGCACCAGCAAAGACAGGTTTAAAAAATTACAGAAATTATTATTATTTGTATAATATTGTTTAATAGATTGTTGTTATTTTTTGTATAATACTATTCAACATTTTATTGTTGTTCCCCAGCGGGCAATCGACCGACGTCTACCTTAATTCAACGTTGATTTAGAGTTGAATTTCCGTTGAACATTCCACCTCATTTTTCAACCTTGTTTCAACGTTGAAGCAAAGTTGAACTTTGGTTGCACTTTCATTGCCACTTTTCAACTTTGTTTCAACGTTGGTTCAATGTTTGCTTTTAGATCATTCAAAATTGTTGATTGTACTATGTTGAAACTATGAAGAGGCAACATAGGTTAACTACATGAACATGGAATGCAGTTTAAAGTTGGGGTTGAAATTTAGATGAGAAATCAACAACCTTTTTTCAACTTCGTTTCAACTTTGGTTTTTCATCGGAGCGAGTTAGTTGATTCCATGATGTTGAAACTATGGAGAAACAACAAAGATCAAATTGATGTTCATGGGCATAATGCTGAAGCTTAGGTTGAAACAAAGTTAAGGAATGGTTAATGTTCAACCTAAGTGTTTGACACTTTGTCTTTGGTGAAACTGAATTCACTTTCGGGTCAACATTCTACCTCATCTCTCAATCGTTGTTTCAATGCTGTTCCAACGTTGGTTCAACCTTCGCATTCGGATCAATCAAAGTAGTTAATTTCGCTTACGTTGAAACTATGGAGAGATCCCACAAGTGATATACGTGCTTAGGGAAACCATTTCAAAGTTCAAGGTGAGTTTTAGTTTAACACTCAACCTCATTTTTTAACCTAGTTTCATCATTGATTCAACGTTTGTTCTTTGACCTCTCAAATCTGTTGATTGTACTACGTTGAGACCACGGAGAAACAACGATTTGGAAAATCAGCTGTTTGATTGTTCAGATTGCAATGTAATTGAACTATCCACATCTTTCCCAAATTGGTTTCAGGGTGGATTCAACTTTGGTTTTTCAACCAGTCAAACCGATCAGTTATACTATGTTGAAACTTTTGAGCAACAATGGTGGTTAGTGTGTTTGTGGGAACAATACTAAAGTTCAGGTCAAAGCAAGTTTGAGGATTAGCCAACCGGTCAACTTTTTTTGCTCAACTTAGTTGGAATTGTGAAACAGACCAATACATTCAACATCAGTTGTACCATGTAAGTTAAGCGTTGATTCAATGTTGGCTATTTTACAACTTTGTTGATTGTGTGCTTGCTAACCATGGAGAAACAAGTGAGGATTGAGCTAATCACATTGCTCACAAACACTTATGGACACCTTCAAACTTATGCTATTTGACCCCAGCACAGCATTGTTTACACATGGACAATAGTCATGGTAACAACATTAACCAATCAAAGTCCACTGGATCTCCTAGGCCCGCCCACAATTTCATTTAAACTTTTATGTAGATCATTTTGTGCATTGCTATTACTTGGTGTGTTTTAACCATAGCTGATCTGAAGAAAGTGTTGGTTGCATTTAGGGAATGCTCAATTGAAAATTATTTTCGACCGGAACCTCTATCTACCAGCTATACTCAAGTGCTACCATTACTGATCCTTTAAAACAAATCAAAGTAAGTAAATTTGTCACTGCCTGCTTCAGTAACAACACTAGCAAGCCGATTGCTGAGGGGCGGCTGAAATTTATTGGCATAAATAAGTGTTACTATTTTATCTTTACCTACCATTAACAAACATGTTGTCATATCGGTTAGATAAAAAAAATATGTTGAAGTTGTTTTGGTAGCTAAATTATGTTGGTCATAGTTAATTGAGTATTTACAACACAAAATGGACAAACCATAAATGTACAATTGTTTGTTTAATGAATTTAAATGTTTGCTTAGCTCTTCTGCTTAGGTGGTTACACTAGTTTTCCATGTGGAGTCTCATCACAACATTTGCTTTCAAGCAAATTTTGTCGAACACAAATGTGTAGTCACTTTTTCTGTCACTTGCAACGCTTTAGCAAATGATCATTGCTGAGATTGCAGTTCTTTTGTTCTTGACTTTCGAACTCGACAAACCAATAGACTCCTTTTAATGAATGACATAACTTTGTAAATTTTGACTCATCCAAGCTTTCAATAGTGTATGTAAATTAAAGCATCACTTGTTGGTAAAATTTATTTAGCAAAAACTGTAATTGATTGCTGAGCAGGTAAAAAAAACCGCTTCAAAATGCTTATTCTGCTTGAAAACTATTAAAACTGGTTTCATTTGTGCGTTTTGGGTCTAAAACTTTTTCCGTTCAAAACTCTAGTACTTGCTGAAAATTTGCAGCATTAGTTTGTTATCACAGATGGTCTAATGTCCATTTTTTTAGTCTAAGCATTACTCTATGATTTGAATTGCTGTTGTCAGTGTAGAAGTTTGGACATTACCTTGTCCTCTATTTGATAGTTTGAATCTAGTTTGCACTTTACCAAAAGCAATTGAGAGACAGCTTCATTCAATATTTAGTTGAAGTTGACTAAAGTTGTTAGCTGTTGTGTAACCACTCAGTATAGTTACATAACTTCTTTGCCACAGATAATGAACTGGCTTTTAAATAGACAAAGGAACCCAAAATCTATCCTTGAGACAAGACTATCTCCTTTGTTCTCTAAATGATGCTGTTGTGTAATGCTATTGAAGTTCGGTGCCCTCAAATTGGCTAAGGTTTGAGTAAAACTTGAAGCAATTATAGCTGCGCTTGTGGTGCACATCACTAAAATCAGATGCCACTTGAGCTGGGATATGGGTAATGTTGGCCAAAGTGTGAGATAGTAGATAGTCAAAATATATATATCGGCACTGTTCAGAACATTTTTGTTGTACAATAACAATGATAAATTTGAGAATATTTAATTACTTATATTCATTTCTGGTGTCAGAGGCTTTATTGCTGGTTTCTCATTTCCTCCAAGATAAAATCGAATGGCAGGATGTTTTAATTTAATTGTAGATGCTGCGCAAAATTCCAGTTCCAGAAGAAGTGAGCTTGATTCTATCCAAACTCCAATACCATACAATGGTAGGTAACAATATCTCCCGAGCACAAGCGTCTAAATTTTTGGGAAGTTAGAAATATTGTGTTAACAAATTTTGTTCTTTAGGCTCCATTGAATATTTGGTACGCAATCTAAACAAAACCGGTGACAAGTAGCTTGGTTTCTTTTACATGAAAAAGATACTCAGAAACCAACTATCAGTTTTGCATTATGTATATTTATACCTGCGCAATCTACAGTTTAGAATCAATTAATAGTTCGTTGCTCTACTAGATACCAACAAACAACCATGGAGAGCCATGGATCATGATAATTGTAAATTGCCTCGAAAAGTAAAGTTATTCACTATTTGAACTACAATTAATCTTATTTTTTTTACAGGTTCAAATGAAAAGTGTCATCTAGAGCCAACATATCTGACAGATGCTTCAGCAGCTGAACTTTGGACTGATTAAATTTTCTTTCACAACGACTGACAATTCATTAATTTAATTTACATATCTAAATTTCAACACTTTTTTAAGTTCTACTTCTACTTATACCTTGAATAAGAACACTTTATATATAGGGATAGCAATCTACTACACAATAGCGAATATGAATTATCAACAGGGATTTATGAATTGAAAAAGAATGTTGTTTTGTTGATTTTTTATGAGATAATATGCCAACGCCAGATTTTAACTGCTTAAAATCTGCAACTCATTCTATGCTAGTTCAACTTTATTGTTGGAAAAAACATTTGAAAGATAGTTTAAATGATTCTGGATTGAATAAAATAAACTCTATGTAATTTCTATGCTTCTCTGGCACTGATTCAACATTTTTGGCACATATTATTGACTTCTTTTGTTTCACCATTATTTAATATGAGTTTTTAGTTTGTTTTGTGTAAAATCCAACTTTTTTTCTACCTTCTAATGTTGCTGTATTTCTAACATTCGATGTAACATATCCGTATTTTTGCTATGGATTCAACATTGTTTCACCATCGAATCCACACCTGTTTTTCAACCAGAAATCACTGTGACTTCTTTGCTTGAATAAACATTGTTTCAACCTATGATCAATGGTCTTCAACCATGTATCACCAACTTTTCTTTACTTTTTGGGTGCTAATTCAGCGCTGTTTTTTTCTTTGAATCAACGTCTGTTCATTTACTAAATATCAACGGTATATCTCTGCTTTGCTGAAAATGATTCAACAGTGCTTCTCAATCAAATCAACGTATTTTCTCCAACCATATATCACCGCAAATTCTCAGTTTTTTCAACGTTGACTCAATGCTGTTTCTTCTTTGAATCAACGTCTGTTTGTTAACCAAATATCAACACTATATCTTTGCTTTGCTGGAGTTGATTCAACAGTGTTTCTCCATCAAATCAACGTCATTTCTCCAACCATATATCACCGCAAATTCTCAGTTTTTTCAACGTTGACTCAATGCTGTTTCTTCTTTGAATCAACGTCTGTTTGTTAACCAAATATCAACGATATATCTTTGCTTTGCTGGAGTTGATTCAACAGTGTTTCTCCATCAAATCAACGCTTTTTTTTCAACCACATATCACCGCAAAATCTCGGCTTTTTCAACGTTGATTCGATGTTGTTTCTTCTTTGAATCAACGTCTGTTCTTTAACCAAATTTCATCGAAATATCTCTGCTTTCCTGGTGTTGATTCAATGTTGTTTCTCCATCAAATCAACGTACTTTTCAACCATATATCACCGCAAATTCTTGGCTTTTTCAACGTTGATTCAACATTGTTTCTCCCTCAAATCAACGTCTTTTCACACGCTAATTTTCAACGTTGAATCTCGTTTCACTTTTAGCCCCAACTTCTACGTAGTTTCTCCGTCGCATTCAACATAGTTTCAACATTGTTTCAATGTGTCTTTGCCTGCTGGGTCACACCATAATAATTATATGGTCAGGAGTTATTGTTGGTGATGGACATGAAGAATCACAAACAAACAAAATTATTTGTATTGTATCGGGAATACAAAGTATAATATACACTAATAATGGGATAAGGATAATCTGATCAACAGTAACTCCTGAGAACAATTAATAATTATGGTGAAAATAATATTATACAAATAACAATAATTTTTGTAATTTTTTAAACCTGTCTTTGTTGGTGCTAATTTCAAAATAATTAATAACTGATAATAATAAATATCATCAATAAGAAAAGCCGAAAATAAACTGATGTCTAATAAAAATTTTAAAGCAAAACATAGCTGATCAAGCTATGGGCCAAAGAGGGTAATTAATTTTTACTTCAATCTTTGCTCCGGCGACCATTTGGTTGCCGAAGCTGTCCCTTTAACTTAGGCCAACAAACCAGAACAAAAAACCCCGCCCACTAAAACGTTCATCCAAAGAAATCCATTTAAAAGTTTCCAAGATAACAATGGGGAATGCAACTCCCAATAAAAAAGCGCACAGCACATTCTAAGCACAATACACATATACCCATGGATGAAATATAACATATATATATATTATACTTCATCCATGCATATACCTCAAATGTTGGCCTAAAAATTGGGCTAGAATTTTGAAAGAATAATAAAAGTTGTTTTCACGCGAAAACTCCCTTTGCAAATAAAACAAAATATTTTCGCACAAAATTCTTTTTTATAAAACATAACATTTTCGCGCAAACAAAAAAGATTTCTTCGATCGGAAACCCTTTTACAGTATATAAGATTTTCATGTGAGTATAAAAACAATTTTATTTTGCTAAAATTTCTTTATAATTTAAAAGAGGTTTGCCCAAATAAACAAATCTTTTTTGTCTATAAAACCCTTTGTAACACTGTAATGGAAATGCATAGATTAGCAGTGCGCTGTGACATTGTGCCTACTAACTACTAGTATAGTAGTTGCGATTGATGAGTGGTGGCTTGCCGATGAAAGTAGTAATATATGAGCAGATCTCCCTACCAAGTGTTTTTTTGTGGATTAAACCTTGGGGGTTATGCAATGAGTTACGGCGTTGGATGGATTCGCCGAGTTTATATTGTATTTCATTTGAGAGACATTTGAGTGGCATTTGAGTGGCATTTAAGTGGCATTTGAGTTTTGATTATTTTTTTACTTAATTTGAACTCATATGGCAGCTAGATTTTGAATGTATGGCATTTAAGTTTTGATAATTTTTTTACATAATTCGAACTCATATGGCATCTTGAGAGAGAGGAGAAAGAAGAGAGAGAGGAGAGAGGAGAGAGGAGTTTTATCTACATTGAATAAATATATTGATCAAAAATGAAACATTATAAGATTATATATATTGATTACATAATAAGTAGGGAAAATGTTCCTATATAATATAGCTAGAGTCAGTAAATACTAAGTAATACAAAGCACTACAACTTGAACGACAATCAATACATACATACATACATACATATGGTATCTTGAGAGAAAGAAAGAGATAGAGGAGAGAGGGAGAGAGAGATTCTTTAGTTTTCTGTACATTCATATATATATATATGGTTAATTATGTACATATTTATGGGTATATTTATATCTACATAGAGAGAGAGGAGATATATCTACATTGAATAACTATATTGATCAAAAATGAAATATTATATGATTATATACCTGATTACATAATAAGTAGGTAAAATCTTCCTATATAATATAGCTAGAGTCAGTAAATACTAAGTAATACAAAGCACCACAACTCGTAATGACAATCAATGCATACATACATACATATGGTATCTTGAGAGAAAGAAAGAGAGAGAGGAGAGAGAGAGGAGAGAGATTTTTTAGTTTCTATACATTCATGTATATATGGTTAATTATGTACATATTTATGGGTATATTTTTATCTACATAGAGAGAGGAGAGAGATATATCTACATTGAATAAATATATTGATCAAAAATGAATCATTGTATGATTATATACATTTATTACATAATAAGTAGGGAAAATCTTCCTATATAATATAGCTAGAGTCAGTAAATACGCACATGTCCATATTCATGTACATGTGCATAAATGGACATGAATAGGTACATGTCCATATTCATGTCCATATTCATGTCCATATTCATGTCCATATTCATGTCCATATTCATGTCCATATTCATGTCCATTTATGTACATGTCCATATTCATGTCCATTTATGTACATACCTATGTTCATATTTATGTACATGTGCATGTCCAAATTCATGTCCATATTAACATTTTATAGCTATGTACAGAGGAGAGAGAAGAGAGGAGAGAGAGAGATTTTTTAGTTTTTTATACAACCATGTATATATGGATAATTATGTACATATTTATGGATATATTTATATCTAGATTGAATAATATACATTTATGACATAATAACTATATTGAATGATATAAAATATGTTGGAAAATCACCAAGTTAGTCCTCTAGATGGTTAAAATTTACAGTATTTGGGAAATAACTGCAAGAGAGGAGAGAGGAGTATTTGGTTGAGGAGAGAGGAGAGAGGAGAGAGAGGAGGCTTGAGCGTAAATATTTCTTTTAGTTATTTACATAATAAGTATATTGAATACTATAAAATATCTTGGAAAATCGTCAAATTAGACCTTTAAATGGTTAAAATTTACAGTATTTGGGAAATAACTACAATAGAAAACATTATGAATGTATGGCATTTAAGTATTGATAGTTTTTTACATATTTCGAACTCATATGGTATCTTGAGAGAAAGAAGAGAGGAAAAGAGGAGAGAGGAGGGGAAATAATCGCACTCAAATGAAAAAAATAGATGAAGCTAGATATTCATCTATTTGTATATATCCACAAGAAAACTGGGGTATTTGGTGAAATATTCTTTTATTCCATTCAATTTTCCTTAATTTTATTTGAGTTGAAGTATTATTTACAATGGTTAGAATTTATTAAAATTACTGCTCAATCTTTTATCCAACACCTACAATAATTCTTAGTAATAGTAGTGTAATGAGACTGAGTAATAATCTACACACACCTTGTTCACTCTGTATGCTGTAGCACATGTTTTTCCTTTAGTTATCTGCAGTTACTTCAATTGGATCTTATCCAGATGTTTTATAGTCTTTGCTGCTACTGCGTTTTGTCTCAAACAAGAGTCCAAAGTAGGCATTGTGTCTACAAAATACAAAAAAATTGATTGTTACAATTGATTCATTTATTTTCATTGGCTTTATCTACATATACATAAAGTAGCGAAGAAACAGTTTGTGTGAGTATGAAACTATCTAGTAGAGATAAATTTATATCTAGGTTCAACTAGCATTAAATATTAATTACTTATGATTTTGTTAATAATAAATAATTAGAGTCAGTTACTTTACTAGTGCTCGGACAAACACACAATTTTGTTAATGTCAAAGTCTGTGATCTTACAAAGAAATAACTTAGATACTATTAGCATAAAATTATCTAGTAAAGATAAATTACCTAGGAGTGAATTCTAGTTGAGGTTCGATTTATCAATATCCAAAGACAGGGTTTGTAACACAAACGGATTTGGTTGTAGGAGGCTATTTTCTCCATAGTGCAAGTAGGTGAGTTTTTCAACTAGTGGTAAATAAATATTTATTATTATTTTATTATTTAGATCACAAGACGAACAAAATTCAATAAAGTAACAATGAAAACCAAATGAAATCACAATAATATTAACAATAATAAGAATAATAATAATAATCATCATCAGTAAAAATTATTTTTCATATTAAATACAATGAATAATAACTGTTTTATGCTGATAATGAAGTAAAACAATACAATAATGAAAGTTGTAATCGTTTTTTGGCTGTAAAGTTCAAAATCAACCTGTCGCTCAAGATAACATTTAAGGCTAACCTATTTTTTCTCTCGGACCTACGACAATTCTGTCAATCAATGCCAAAAGACTGCGATCTTGAGCGGAAACAGCCAGGATAGGTTCTATGAGCATGAAATTATTTAGGAGAGATACTTCTATGGTCAGGCCATATCGTAATAGGAGGATAACTCCGGAGTGCAACTAGTTGAGTTTTTCAACCAGTGTTGAATAATTATTTATTATTTCTCACCTTAATACAGAAAATCTCCTAGTAGTTGTAGTAGATGTTGATCCTTCAGTCACTGTTGTTGAAGTGGATGCTTTCTGTGGAAAAGCGGTGCTTCTTATATAGCTAGGTTGTACTAGGTACTAGGTACCGATTGACACGAGTTGATTTCAATGAAAAGCCTTTATGATATATAAGCAGGTCTTTACGCAGAAAACTCACGCGAAAACTAAAAAAAATAAAAAACATTCTTCGCGGGAGTTTTCCGTCTTATATGTTATAAAGGCTTTACGCAAAAACTCACGCGAAAACCGAAACTAAAAACAAAATTATTCGCGGGAGTTTTCCTTCTTATAAGTCATAAAGGTTTTACACGGAAAACTCACGCGAAAAGTGAAACAGTCAAAAAATTCTCTTCGCGGGAGTTTTCCTTCTATATACTATAAAGGCTTTACACGGAAAACTCACGCGAAAACGGAAAATAGAAAACAATTCTTTCGCGGGAGTTTTCCTTCTTTTATGTTATGAAGGCTTTATGCAGAAAGTTCACGCAATTTTTTTTACCGTAAGTTTTCCGCGTAAGGCCTTTATAGTACATAGAAGGAAAACTCCCGCGAAGAAGTTTTTTTTATTCTTTTTGTTTTCGCGTGAGTTTTTGCATCAAGCTGTTATAACACATAAGAAGGAAAACTCCCGCGAAGAAGTTTTTATTGAGTTTCGGTTTTCGCGTGAGTTTTTGCGTACAGCCTTTATAACATATAAGACGGAAAACTCCCGCGAAGAATGTTTTTTATTTTTTTAGTTTTCGCGTGAATTTTCCTGCTTATATATTATAAAGGCTTTTCATTGAAATCAACTCGTGTCAATCGGTACCTAGTACCTCGTACAACCTAGCTATATAAGGAGCACCGTTTTTACACAGAAAGCATCCACTTCAACAACAGTGACTGAAGGATCAACATCTACTACAACTACTAGGAGACTTTCTGTATTAAGGTAACAAATAATAAATAATTATTTAACACTAGTTGAAGAACTCAACTAGTTGCACTATGGAGTTATCCTCCTATTACGATATGGAGTCGTTCTCTTGACCATAGAAGTATCTCTCCTAGATAATTTTATGCTCATAGAACCTACCCTGTTTCCTCTCAAGATCGCAGTATTTTAACATTGCTAGACAGAATTGTCGTATGTCCGAGAGAAAAAATAGGTTAGCTTATTAAATGATGCCTTGAACTACAGGTCGATTTTGAACTTTACAACTAAAAAATGATTAAAACTTTCAATATTGTATTATTTTACTTCATTATCAACATAAAACAGTTATCATTCATTGTAAAAATAAATAATTAGAGCCTTTTACTAGTGTTAAATAATTATTTATTATTTTTTACCTTAACTCTACTTAGAGTCCTCTTAGTGGTTGTAGTGATCTAAATAATAAAATAATAATAAAAAGCTAGTTCCAAAGAACTAGATGATTTAATTGACTACAGACAAATAATTATTTTAGCACTTCTTACCTCGATGCTGGTTGCTTACATGGTGTTTCATTGCTATAGCAGCAGGAGTGTTGATGTTTGAGCAGGAAGATGTATCATTAAAGGTGTTAGGATTGGGTCTTCTATCATCAATGTGAATGCCGTTGGTGGTGGAATTGGTGGTTGTAGTGGAGATAGTGTCGATGTTGTTGGTAGTTGTAGTTGGTTCAATATGGAGCTTAAGAAGTGCTTTGGAGTGTGATGTCATCATACCTGCAAAATGGTAAAAGAACTTAGTTTTTTAATGATGTGAATATACTGAAATTATTATAGTGTTAAATAATTATTTACTATTTATTTTAAAAATAAATAATTAGAGCTTTCTACTAGTGTTAAATAATTATTGATTATTTTTTACCTTATCACCACTTAGAGCCAGATGATTTAATTAACTAAAGACAAATAATTATTTTAGCATTTCTTACCTTGATGCTGGATGGTCTCCTAGTAGCTGTAGTAGATGATGCTTCTCCGCTTGCTGTTGAAGAACTGGATGCTTTCTGTGTGAAAACAGTGGCTCTTAAATAGCTAAAGTTGCACTGATTAAACCCTATGAATCAGCATTTTTTCCAATGCTTTCGCGGGAATAAAAACTGTTTATTCCCGCGAAAGCAACGGTTTCCATTCGCGGGAATAAATACTTTATTTTCACGCGAATGGAAACCGTTGCTTTCGCGGGAATAAAAATTTTATTTTCACGCGAATACAAACCAATGCTTTCGCGGGAATAAATAATTTATTTTCACGCGAATGGAAACTGTTGCTTTCGCGGGAATAAATAGTTTATTTTCACGCGAATAGAAACTGTTGCTTTCGCGGGAAAAAATAAATTATTTTCACGCGAATGGAAACCGTTGCTTTCGCGGGAATAAATAATTTATTTTCACGCGAATAGAAACTGTTGCTTTCGCGGGAGTAAATAGTTTATTTTCACGCGAATAGAAACTGTTGCTTTCGCGGGAATAAATAATTTATTTTCACGCGAATGGAAACTGTTGCTTTCGCGGGAATAAATAGTTTATTTTCACGCGAATGGAAACTGTTGCTTTCGCGGGAATAAATAGTTTATTTTCACGCGAATAGAAACTGTTGCTTTCGCGGGAAAAAATAAATTATTTTCACGCGAATGGAAACCGTTGCTTTCGCGGGAATAAATAATTTATTTTCACGCGAATAGAAACTGTTGCTTTCGCGGGAGTAAATAGTTTATTTTCACGCGAATAGAAACTGTTGCTTTCGCGGGAATAAATAATTTATTTTCACGCGAATGGAAACTGTTGCTTTCGCGGGAATAAATAGTTTATTTTCACGCGAATGGAAACTGTTGCTTTCGTGGGAATAAATAGTTTATTTTCACGCGAATAGAAACTGTTGCTTTCGCGGGAAAAAATAAATTATTTTCACGCGAATGGAAACCGTTGCTTTCGCGGGAATAAATAATTTATTTTCACGCGAATAGAAACTGTTGCTTTCGCGGGAATAAATAGTTTATTTTCACGCGAATAGAAACTGTTGCTTTCGCGGGAATAAATAGTTTATTTTCACGCGAATAGAAACCGTTGCTTTCGCGGGAATAAATAATTTATTTTCACGCGAATGGAAACCCTTGCTTTCGCGGGAACAAACAGTTTTTATTCCCGCGAAAGCATTGGAAAAAATGCTGATTCATAAGGTTTAATCAGTGCAACTTTAGCTATTTAAGAGCCACTGTTTTCACACAGAAAGCATCCAGTTCTTCAATAGCAAGCGGAGAAGCATCATCTACTACACAAGATCTACCACCTACTTAGATGATACCAAACCAATGAAGACTCAAACTACATGAATTTTGAAGACAGCATACTTCTCCAACACAGCAAAAATTCATTTCAAGATCTACCACCTACTTAAATGATACCAAACCAATGAAGACTCAAACTACATGAATTTTGAAGACAGCATACTTCTCCAACACAGCAAGAATTCCTTTCAAGATCTACGACCTAATTAGATGATACCAAATCAATGAAGACTCAAACTACATCGATTTTGAAGACAGCGCACTTCTCCAACACAGCAAGAATTCATTTCAAGATCTACCACCTACTTAGATGATACCAAACCAATGAAGACTCAAACTACATGAATTTTGAAGACAGCATACTTCTCCAACACAAAAAGAATTCCTTTCAAGATCTACCACCTACTTAGATGATACCAAACCAATGAAGACTCAAACTACATGAATTTTGAAGACAGCATACTTCTCCAACACAGCAAAAATTCATTTCAAGATCTACCACCTACTTAATTGATACCAAACCAATGAAGACTCGAACTACATGAATTTTGAAGACAGCATACTTCTCCAACACAGCAAGAATTCCTTTCAAGATCTACGACTTAATTAGATGATACCAAATCAATGAAGACTCAAACTACATCGATTTTGAAGACAGCGCACTTCTCCAACACAGCAAGAATTCATTTCAAGATCTACCACCTACTTAGATGATACCAAACCAATGAAGACTCAAACTACATGAATTTTGAAGACAGCATACTTCTCCAACACAGCAAAAATTCATTTCAAGATCTACCACCTACTTAAATGATACCAAACCAATAAAGACTCAAACTACATGAATTTTGAAGACAGTCTACTTCTCCAACACCGCAAGAATTCCTTTCAAGATCTACGACTTACTTAGATGATACCAAATCAATGAAGACTCAAACTACATGGATTCTGAAGACAGCACACTTCTCCAACACAGCAAGAATTTCTTTCAAGATCTATCACCTACTTAGTTCTCCAAAACAGCAAGAATTCATTTCAAGATCTACCACCTACTTAGATGATACCAAACCAATGAAGACTCAAACTACATGAATTTTGAAGACAGTCGACTTCTCCAACACAGCAAGAATTCCTTTCAAGATCTACGACTTACTTAGATGACACCAAATCAATGAAGACTCAAACTACATGGATTCTGAAGACAGCATACTTCTCCAACACAGAAAGAATTCCTACAAGCTCTACCACCTACTTAGATGATACCAAACCAATGAAGACTCAAACTACATGAATTTTGAAGACAGCATACTTCTCCAACACAGCAAAAATTCATTTCAAGATCTACCACCTACTTAAATGATACCAAACCAATGAAGACTCAAACTACATGAATTTTGAAGACAGTCTACAACACAGCAAGAATTCCTTTCAAGATCTACCACCTACTTAGATGATACCAAACCAATGAAGACTCAAACTACATAGATTTTGAAGACAGCATACTTCCCCAACACAGCAAAAATTCATTTCAAGATCTACCACCTACTTAGATGATACCAAACCAATGAAGATGAAGACAGCACACTTCTTCAACACAGCAAGAATTTCTTTCAAGATCTACCACCTACTTAGATGATACCAAACCAATGAAGACTCAAACTACATGAATTTTGAAGACAATCTACTTCTCCAACACAGCAAGAATTCCTTTTAAGATCTACGACTTACTTAGATGATACCAAATCAATGAAGACTCAAACTACATGGATTCTAAAGACAGCACACTTCCCCAACACAGCAAAAATTCATTTCAAGATCTACCACCTACTTAGATGATACCAAACCAATGAAGATGAAGACAGCACACTTCTTCAACACAGCAAGAATTTCTTTCAAGATCTACCACCTACTTAGATGATACCAAACCAATGAAGACTCAAACTACATGAATTTTGAAGACAATCTACTTCTCCAACACAGCAAGAATTCCTTTTAAGATCTACGACTTACTTAGATGATACCAAATCAATGAAGACTCAAACTACATGGATTCTAAAGACAGCACACTTCTCCAACACAGCAAGAATTTCTTTCAAGATCTATCACCTACTTAGATGATACCAAACCAATGAAGACTCTAAAAATTACTTATATTATATTTCGATGATGCTGAAAAAAAACTGTCCAGAACAAGAGTTCAAAAAGCTAATCTATAACTCAAGGCAATTATATCACTATAGGTGAGTTTTACTAATTTTTACCATAAATTAAACAAAATGCTGAATATATACATTTTCTAGGTGAAAAAAGGACTTTTTTGATGTAATTAGTGTATTTTTTACAACAAAATGCTGAATATATACATTTTCATAATAAAGAAAAGGACTTTTTGGGTGTAATTAGCGTAGTTTTTACAACAAAATGTTGAACATATACATTTTTTCAGGTAAAAAAAGCACTTTTTTGGTGTAATTAGTGTATTTTTTTACAACATATTTATAAAGCAAGTATTTTTTGTTTTGTTTTAGATAGATGAAAGAGAATCAAAAGCACTTGGTGAAAATAATGCTCAAGAAAGAACAAGTTGAACAATGTAACTTGGTGAGTTATTTCCCTTTTCTAATAATGTAAACTATCCAATGTAACTAGAACTATAATTCAAATTCATGTAATTATTTTACATTTTTGCTTAATCATTCTATACTAATACATAATTTTTTTATTTTAGTTCATTACGAAATTAAAAGCACATAGAACAGAAGTCTTCCTTCCTAAGATGTAACATCACTACATCAAAGACATCATTATAAAGGAACAAACTATGCATTAACTGTTATTACTTTGTATTTATTACAAGTTGTAGTGCTTTGTATTACGTAGTATTTACTGACTCTAGCTATATTATGTGGGGAGATTTTCCTTACTTATTATGTAATAAATGTATATAATCATATAATGATTCATTTTTAATCAATGTATTTATTCAATTTAGATATATCTCCTCTTCTCTCTCTATGTAGATATAAATATACCCATAAATATGTACATAATTGACCATATATACATTAATTGCTAGAAAACTAAAAGATCTCTCTCCTCTCTCTCTTTCTCTCTCTCAAGATACCATATGTATGTATGTATGAATGCATTGATTGTCATTACAAGTTGTATTGCTTTGTATAACTTAGTATTTACTGACTCTAGCTATATTATATAGGAAGATTTTCCCTACTTATTATGTAATCAGGTATATAATCATATCATTTTCATTTTTGATGAATGTATTTATTCAATGTAGATATATCTCCTCTCTCTATGTAGATATAAATATATCCACTCTCCTCTCTCCTCTCTGTCTTCTCTCTCCTCTCTCTCAAGATGCCATATGAGTTCAAATTATGTGAAAAAAGTATCAAAACTTAAATGCCTTACATTCAAAATCTAGCTGCCATATGAGTTCAAATCAAGTAAAAAAATAATCAAAACTCAAATGCCACTTAAATGCCACTCAAATGCCACTCAAATACCTCTCAAATGAAATACAATATAAACTCGGCGAATTCACCCAACGTCGTAACTCATTGCATAACCCCCAAGGCCAGAACCACAAAAAAACACTTGGTAGGGAGATCTGCTCATATATTACTACTGATGAAGGATACAAAACAAGATTAAGCGTGATTGCAAGCATAGTAAAGATCCTTACCTAGATGAGCCAGATTATCGAAGGACTCGCAAATGAGTAGAGATCAAGCACTAGGAGTGCTAGCTATGGGCTGATGATTGACGTCATTTCTGAGTACGCTATTATTATTATTATTATTGCTATTGCTATTATTATTATTGCTATTGCTATTGCTGTTGCTGTTGCTGCTGCTGCTGCTGTTGCTGTTGCTGTTGCTGTTGCTGTTGCTGTCGCTGTCGCTGTCGCTGTCGCTGTTGCTGTTGTTGTTGTTGTTGTTGTTGTTGTTATTGTTATTATTATTATTATTATTATTATTGTTATTGTTATTGTTATTATTATTGTTATTATTGTTGTTATTGTTGTTATTGTTGTTATTGTTGTTATTGTTGTTATTATTGTTATTGTTATTATTGTTATTATTATTATTATTGTCGTCGTCGCCGCCGCCGTTGTCGTCGTCGTCGTCGCCGCCGCCGTTGTCGTCGTCGTCGTCGTCGTCGTCGTCGTCGTCGTCGTCGTCGTCGTCGTCGTCGTCGTCGTCGTCGTCGTCGTCGTCGTCGTCGTCGTCGTCGTCGTCGTCGTCGTCGTCGTCGTCGTCGTCGTCGTCGTCGTCGTCGTCGTCGTCGTCGTCGTCGTCGTTATCGTTATCGTCATCGTCATCGTCATCGTCATCGTCATCGTCATCGTCATCGTCATCGTTATCGTTATCGTTATCGTTATCGTTATCGTTATCGTTATCGTTATCGTTATCGTTATCGTTATCGTTATCGTTATCGTTATCGTTATCGTTATCGTTATCGTTATCGTTATCGTTATCGTTATCGTTATCGTTATCGTTATCGTTATCGTTATCGTTATCGTTATCGTTATCGTTATCGTTATCGTTATCGTTATCGTTATCGTTATCGTTATCGTTATCGTTATCGTTATCGTTATCGTTATCGTTATCGTTATCGTTATCGTTATCGTTATCGTTATCGTTATCGTTATCGTTATCGTTATCGTTATCGTTATCGTTATCGTTATCGTTATCGTTATCGTTATCGTTATCGTTATCGTTATCGTTATCGTTATCGTTATCGTTATCGTTATCGTTATCGTTATCGTTATCGTTATCGTTATCGTTATCGTTATCGTTATCGTTATCATTATCATTATCATTATCATTATCATTATCATTATCATTATTATTATTATTATTATTATTATTATTATTATTATTATTATTATTATTATTATTATTATTATTATTATTATTATTATTATAGTAACGCTTGAATTATCCGGCGGCTATCTAGTTTTCAATGCGTCTGCTTGTGTAATTATTATATTTTTAATCCACCACTGTTGCGATTCATGTCTCTAACGGGATTGCTCTTATGTATAGTGAATCATAGCTAATCATTTTCAACTGTTGTCTTTTTGCATAAATAGTGAGGCAGATCGCCCACAGGTCAGAAGTAGTTTAGCTTTGCTTGAGATAACGTCTGGTTGCTCTAAGAAGTGTATTCAGCGATACTCTTGAACCAATTTAGTGTGTGATCTAAGGGACGTCAAGTTTTACTGTAGGCTTGTGAGAACTGTTATTTTGTAAGGTTTTGTATATTAATAATTATTATTATTCTAAAACTCGTGTATTTAGTGTCGCCGGTTGCCTGTAACACTAAGTTCGCATACCTTGTTTTACCGGATCTGTCTGTTATACAGATCTCCTACAACAGAGAGCCCTTACTACCATCCGGTAGCGCCTGCTGTTTGTATCTAAGATAAAGGACATTACTACCGCACCGGTAGCATTTGAGAGTTATATTTAACTGCCTTCCACAGAGAGCCGACGCTATAAGTCTACTTGTACTCTGCACCATTGTTTTGTTATTGTGGGAGATTTACGTGATAGGTAGTGTTAACCCCCCCCCAGACCCCCCCCCCCCTTACACCCCTGGTGACCTTAGTCATAAGTCGTTATCCCCCCAGAACTTTACCCCCCCGGAGATTCTCCGAATCCCCTGAAAAAATGGCTATCTATTGTCCCCAAACCCTATCCCCTTATATATAGTAAAATTAGCTACCCCGAACTGACCCCGAACCTACCCCGAACCTACCCCGACCCCGACCCGGGATCCAACCATGTTGATTCAGATAGCCTGAGGTCTCCTGAACGCGATGCAGCAATCAGAATCCAAATCGGAGCGTTCCTTCTCCCAGGATCACAGGATAGGATATGGTCTACCCAAATAAGGACTGGAAAGTAACCAGCTACCAAAAAGAGCGGCAATAAGTGCCCAGGGCAAAACACCATGTGCTTGCTATATGATTGGACCGTTTATTATTATGATTATGTATTCTATGCTACCATTGGTAATTACCTTGTACTCTGTATTATGATTTGTTGTGCCTAATAAGGTAATGAAGTGGCACCCTTTTCTCTATAAATAGAGCTGCTGTGCCTTGGGCAGGCAGTTGTTGTAGAGTTATTACTGTATAAGTACCCCTTTTATTGTGGCTGTAATAAAGCATCTATATTGAAACATACACTTCTACTACGTTTGAGTCGAGGACTCGTGAGTTGCTAGCGTCGGTTGAGACAGAGAGAAAGGAGTGGAAGAGAGAGAGATAGCAAATCCGTTGTGGCAGTTAATAGAGAGGCAAATCTATTACATTGGTGGCAGCGGTGGGATATCTGGAGAACAAGGACACAACGGATAGAGAGAGATAAGAAAGAAGGTAAGAAGTAAGAAGATTGCGAGATAATAAAGCAGAAGAAAGAGCTAGGAACTACACCAAGCCTGTTCGCCCTGCTTACCGCCATCTTCCCCTCACCCTGAAGTTACCTTGACCCTGTATACTGCCATTCCCCCCTACCCCGAAGTTACCTTGACCCTGTATACTACCATTCCCCCTTACCCCGAAGTTACCTTGACCCTGTATACTACCATTCCCCCTTACCCCGAAGTTACCTTGACCCTGTATACTACTATTCCCCCTTACCCCGAAGTTACCTTGACCCTGTATACTGCCATTCCCCCTTACCCCGAAGTTACCTTGACCCTGTATACTGCCATTCCCCCTCTACCCCGAAGCTACCCCGATTCGGGATCCACCCAACCCCGATTCGGGATCCACCCAACCCCGATTCGGGATCCACGGAATACTGATTTCTGTTACAAGCAATCATTTTATACCCCATAACTCGCCAATCAACAATGGCCACTCAGAGAGCAAGAAGCGCTGGCCGAAATCCCGTTGTAGTTCAACCAACGGTAGCCTTGGATGAGTTGACAGATGCCCTACAAAGATTGGTACAACCCCCCCAAAGACACAACCCAACCCCCTTCAAACCCCCCAAATACGATGGCACGGCCGATGTGGAATATTTTATCACTCGGTTTACTGAAGTAGCCGATGCAAATGATTGGGGCCAAGCTACTGCCTCACTACACTTACGAGAGGCACTGAGAGACGACGCCCTTGAGTGTGGCCGCCCTCCCCATGTAGAAGGTATCTTTGCTGCCCTACGTGCACGGTTTGGACTTACCCCCAAAGAGGCACAAGCCCAGTTGATTACCCTGCGTCGTTCCCCCAAAACATCGTTGCAACAACACGCTAATGAAGTTGAAAAACTGGTCCGTGTTGCTTATGATGACCTGCCCCCCCGAAGAGTTGACCGAATGGTACTGGAAACCTTTGCTAGCACAATAGGCAATGCGTACCTTCAACGACATTTATTAGCCGTACAACCCCACACTGTCGAGGAAGCAGTCAGAGCAGGCAGTGAATTTCTCCAAATCAAGACAGGATTTGAAGACAAACCTTCCCGAGTCAGAGTAGTGGAGGAGGACGACGACATGCTAGAACCACCCAGTGGCAGAACCCCAGCCAACCCCCCGCTCAGTCAAGTCCACCAGACAGCTACACCGTCCCCAGACGTCCTTGCTGTTCTGATGCAAAACATGCAGTTGCTCACCGACGCCATCAAGCTCCAGTCGGAAGAACTCCAGAGACTGAAGCAGCAACGAACCCCCCAACTGGCCGTCCCCCACCCCTCCTACCCCCCCGTCACACCTACCCCCCCTCAGTGTTGGGGGTGTGGCGCCATTGGTCACTTACAGAGGAGTTGTCCTACTAAACCTTGGCCGTCTCCTACCCCCCTTCCTAACCAACCGTCAAAAAACGGGCGCCGCCCGCAGTAGGGAGACCGGTTCCTAACTGCCCCCGGGCCCCTCGGAATTATAGGAAGGCAATAGAAAGACTAGAGCGACATAACCCTGTGACTCAGATCCCCCCTCCCCATCCAGAGAGACGGTATCCTGTGCCAATCCCAGAGCCCTGGCAGCTACCTACTGCCAACCGGTATGCGCCATTACAAGAGCTGGATGATACAGACTACTACCCGTCTGCCCCGCCTGTCTGGAATAATCACCAACCATACCACCCCCCGGCCCCCCTGTGTGCTGACCTTCCCCGCCCGTCTCGTCAGCAACACCCAGTTAGCCATGGACACAAACTATATTACCCCTCTGAACCAGCTCAATCTCTGAGCCGAGGGATTCACCCCAAAGGCCCCCCTACTCCCCCAACCCAAATACGCCCCTCCCGCCCTCGGGAGAGACAACCCCCTACCCCCCGACCATCAGCCGTCAGACCCACTGACGTTCTTCACTCCCCGCCAGAACGCCCCTACAAGGCAAGTTATTTCTTGCCCGGTCGAATTGAAGGCAAACCGGTGTCTATACTCATTGATACCGGATGTACCACCAATCTGCTATCACAGCACCTGTTTAACCGGCTGTCTCCTACCACCCGGGATGCCCTTCAAGAGAGCGACACCCACGGCATTTTGGCGGACGGATCCCATATTCCCTTCTTTGGTACCCTACATCTGCCCCTTCGACTGCGAGACATAAAGACGGATGCTACATTCATAGTCGGACAGATCAACGAAGACGCCATATTAGGCATGCCCTTTCTTACTGCCCACCAGTGTCACATGAAATTTGATCGTTCGGTCATTGAAATAGATGGCCAAGAACTTCCATGCACTGACCAACAGGGACGAATGCTCTCCACCTCTGTCCAAGTCATAAGAGACACTCACATCCCCCCGAATACCGAGGCTACGGTACTTTGTAAAGTTACCAGCCCCTCACACCTCCCCCTCGGTATAGTAGAAGGTACCCCGGACTCCCCGCCCCTCGCCGCCAGTCTCAACTCCCCTGATACCAAACACCACCTGCTCGTTAGATGCCTTAACCCCACTAGTCAGCCGTTACATTTGAAAGCGGGAAAGACTATAGGCCGGTATACAGGTGTACAGGCCGGTGACATAGAGTTGCCATTGACGGAGAACCCCCCTACTTCTATTCCCCCCACTCTCCTTCCCTCCCCCGTCCCCGAGCACTTGCAGGCACTATATACTCAAGCCCTGGACAACTGCCACACCCCCAGTGAAGCGTTCCAACTGGCCCAGCTCTTACACTCCTACGAGGAGGTGTTCAGTAGAGGAGATCACGACATGGGTCGTACCGACCTTGTGGCACATAGCATCCCCTTGAAGCCCGGAGCCCAGCCCATAAGACAACACCCCCACAGATTAGGACCCCACAAGGAGCGAGAAGCCGAGGAGCAGGTGTCCAAACTGCTAGAGAGAGGGTTGATCGAACCCAGCAATGGTGCCTGGAGTTCTCCCGTGGTACTCGTCAAAAAGAAAGACGGATCGTGGAGGTTTTGCATAGATTATAGGCGGTTGAATGCAGTGACCCAACAAGACGCCTACCCTCTGCCCCGTATAGATGAGAGCCTGGACGCTTTGTCGGGTAGCCGCTATTTCAGCACCCTAGACCTAGTGAGCGGATACTGGCAGGTCCCCCTGGACGCGGATGCTAGTGACAAATCCGCTTTCTCCACCCGTTCCGGCCTGTATAAATGGAAAGTCCTCCCCTTCGGATTAACTTCCGCACCTGCCACTTTCCAGAGACTCATGGAGAGGGTGCTACACGGCCTTCACTGGAAATCACTCCTCCTGTACTTAGATGACATCATCGTCATAGGCCCCGATTTCCTCACCCATCTCCACCGACTGTCCGAAGTGCTCCAGCGTCTCCAAGCGGCTGGTTTGAAACTGAAGCCCAGCAAGTGTGAGTTGCTCCAATCCCAAGTCCGCTACCTAGGTCACGTTGTCAGCGAGCGAGGCGTCTCCACTGATCCAGAAAAGATCGCTGCAGTACGAGATTGGCCCCCCCCTACTTGCCTTAAAGAACTACAAGCATTCTTAGGAACTGTAGGTTATTACCGCCAGTACCTCCCACGGTTCTCTACCGTAGCCAAGCCCCTGACCAGACTCACTTGTAAAGATACCCCCTGGGAGTGGGCCCAACCTCAGGCAGAAGCGTTTGTGTTGCTCAAAGCAGGACTGGTCTCCGCCCCCATTCTAGGCTACCCCGATGCCAACAGCCCCTATATCCTAGACACCGACGCCAGTGACGACGGTGTCGGCGCCGTCCTGTCCCAGATCCAGAACAATGAAGAACGGGTGATAGCGTACTACAGTAAAACGCTGAGCCCCCCAGAGCGAAACTACTGTGTCACTCGCAAGGAGTTGTTAGCCGTAGTTAAGGCGGTGAAACACTTCAAGCCCTATCTCTACGGACAAACCTTTAGAGTCCGTACCGACCATGCCTCCCTCATGTGGCTCTGCAAGCGAAAGGAACCTTCGAGCCAAGTAGCCAGATGGCTGGAAGCCCTCTCAGAGTTTAAATTCACCATAGAACACCGCAGTGGACATTTGCACGGGAACGCAGACGGACTGAGTAGGCGTTGCCCCTCTGATTGTAAACAGTGTACTCACATTGAGAGTAGAGATGGTGGCCCCACCAAAGACGAGGTGATACAGACCTTCCCAAACCCCTCCCCTAACCCCCTTGCCCAGCCCTTGTCTACTCCCTCCCCTCCCTCAGACCCCCGGGTAGTTGCCATTGCCCGTCCACGTCCACCACCCCCTGATACAGATCTGATGGAAGCTCAAAAGACCGGCCGTCACCCCGTAGCTGTCGTGTATGAAGCTATCCAAAATAATACCCCCGTAGACCCCCAACAGCTTGAGCTCGGCAGCAATGAGTTGCACCAGTTGGAGAAGAGGAGACATTCCATGCAAATCCGCCCGGATGGTGTACTGGAGATACACCATGCCAGCCAAACCCGGTCTCACTGGTGCGCCGTGTGCCCCCCCAGTCTGCGTGGAAAAGTCGTGTGGGAGACCCACGTCATGGCCCACCAAGGTATTCAACGAACACTCAAGAGGTTGAATCTCACCTGGTACTGGCCGGGCATGACAGCCGATGTACGGCGAGCGGTCAACAGCTGCGAGACGTGCCAACGTGCTAAACATGGGGGTACCAAGCCCAACCCCGCACGACAACGCATGTATGCCGGCCGGCCTTGGCAAAAACTAGCGGTAGATCTAGTTGGTCCCCTTCCTGAGACCCAGCGTGGTAATAAGTGGATTTTGGTCTTAACGGATCATTTTACCCGCTGGCAGGACGCCCTCCCCCTCCCAGACGCTACAGCCCCAGTAGTGGCCACCGCCTTAGACGAGCACGTGTTTAGCTATTTCGGCCTACCCGAGCAAATGCATACCGATCAGGGTGCCCAATTTGAGTCTAGCCTAATGAGAGAACTATGCACCATTTGGAGGGTGGCCAAGACCCGCACTACCCCCTACCACCCTCAGGCCAATGGAGTTGTGGAGCGGAACAATAGAGTCCTCGGAGACGCCTTACGTTCTCTCCTCCTGAAGAGACGCCCTGAAGAATGGGACCTGGTCCTTCCCCAAATCATGAGAGCTTTTCGCGCTACCCCCCCACTCTACTACTGGTGAAACGCCCAACTTCCTTATGATGGGTAGAGAGTTGCGCCTCCCTGACCAATTGACCTACCACCCCCCTTTGCTAGAGTGCGTACCAGTGCACGAATATCAAAATGAAATTCAAAGATTAATAAACTGATCATAAGTATTGTACAGGATTTTGTAGTAGGTTGGTGAATGACTAGTAGCATGCACCTGTACCAGACCCCAGCCTGTTCACTGCTGCTTACGTACGACTGCTGTCGGTGCACGACTGCTGACTGCCCCTACCACTGCCTGCCCAGCATAGTCAGTCTAGCTGGGTAGGAGACTAATAAGAGTATTGGGCCTTTACAGGCCGGCACTCCTTAGTCGCGCTGTGTATGCCCGAGCCCTGCAAGAGAGATTAGAGGATGTCCATGAGGCACTGAGAATGGAACAAAAGCAGACTAGAGGAGACGACGGAGAGGAGCCATCGTTATTCCGACCGGGAGATGAGGTCTGGTTAGAGAATAAGAGGCGAAGAAAGGGAGAAAGCCCCAAGCTCCAACCCAAGTACGTTGGACCCTACATCATCGAGGAGGCCTACAGCAACCACACCTACTTAATTGACCGACATGGACAACGTTCGGTACAAAATGGTAGCCGCCTCAAACCCTATAAAGCTTGCCTTGAGCCCTACGGCCAAGCCCCAGCAGCCATGGAGCCAGCTCGCCGTCCCAACATGCGTGGCGCAGCCCCCCGCAGGAGAAGAAGTCCCCCCCCTCCCCTTCAAGACATTCCCTTACCCCTCCTAGAGCTCCCGATCCCACCACGCTTTCTCCCAACATTACCCTCCCCCCCACTTCCCCTACTAGAAGAACGAACACCCCCTCGCCTACAGCAACCCTTACCTGAGACCCCCCTCAACACCCCCAGCGAGTTTCGTACAAATCGGCCAAGAACTGGCCGAAATAGGAGCCAGACCCCGAATGTGGGCGTTGCCCCCCCACCAGTCACCCCACCCCCTGTCATAGCCCCTGCACCTACTGGTCGCCCTAGGCGTAATGTGGGACCACCCCAACGCTATGGAGAACCCTGGTGTCATCAAGTGACGGGCGAAGATGAGCAATTGTTTGAACAACAATACCAGGAAAAAATGAGGTTGATAGCCGAATTAACGGCTTTTACCACAAAGACCGAGGTCCCAACACAATCATGCGTGGTCTTAAAAGAATTGCCAGAACCTCCTCTACCCACCCCCGAAAAATCGGTATCCTCGCTTGAAACCCCGGGGCTGCAAGGTCGTTCAAATACACCCCCTTTTTTCCCCACTACCCTGAGTCAGAACCCCCAAGAAGTAGGTCGAACTGCTAAGAAGCCAGACAGAGAAGAAAGTGCAATCTCTTTGCCAGCTGGATCTAGTACTGTACAGTCCGCTTTTTCACTCCAGTTGTTAATAAATCAATTAAAAGAAATGGCAAAAGTTAGCGACCCGCTACCACTGCAGCTCGACGCAGGCGACGACCATCTGCTTCTCGAGGCCGACTTGGCAGAGTACCCACCCCCATCCAGCATACCAGAAGACGAGCTACTAGGGCTCCCCATGACGGAGGTTCTACTACCTACCAATCCACCAGAGAGCATGGCAGTTAGTGACAGAGAGGATGAGTTGGAGATTTACAACAACTGGGTTTTGGAACCTTCTACTGCTTGCGATCCCCTGGCCCTAACCCCAAACGAATCGTCACCCCCCTTACTCACCCTAGACGAGTTTCCCCCTCTTACCCTACCCCCCAACCACTTACTAACAACCAACACTATCCCCAGCTTGAAACCCCCTCCCCAGCGCAGCTACAGTCAATGTATCAAAGACCCCCCCAAGCCACTCCAAACCTCAGAGAGTGACTCCGAATCTACCATGGCTCGGAATAGGTGGACCACCCTGAAAAAGGTCATCCCGGGCAACCCATCTTTGTCTCCCCAGCCGCCGCCCAAAAATGAGAGAGAACACGAGTAAGAGACAACTCTTCCATCCTCCCACACCCCTCAGTTATTCTTGTTTATATATATATTTTAATTAGAGACTTCGTCGCTAATGAAGCGGAGTATGTGGGAGATTTACGTGATAGGTAGTGTTAACCCCCCCCCCAGACCCCCCCCCTTACACCCCTGGTGACCTTAGTCATAAGTCGTTATCCCCCCAGAACTTTACCCCCCCGGAGATTCTCCGAATCCCCTGAAAAAATGGCTATCTATTGTCCCCAAACCCTATCCCCTTATATATAGTAAAATTAGCTACCCCGAACTGACCCCGAACCTACCCCGAACCTACCCCGACCCCGACCCGGGATCCAACCATGTTGATTCAGATAGCCTGAGGTCTCCTGAACGCGATGCAGCAATCAGAATCCAAATCGGAGCGTTCCTTCTCCCAGGATCACAGGATAGGATATGGTCTACCCAAATAAGGACTGGAAAGTAACCAGCTACCAAAAAGAGCGGCAATAAGTGCCCAGGGCAAAACACCATGTGCTTGCTATATGATTGGACCGTTTATTATTATGATTATGTATTCTATGCTACCATTGGTAATTACCTTGTACTCTGTATTATGATTTGTTGTGCCTAATAAGGTAATGAAGTGGCACCCTTTTCTCTATAAATAGAGCTGCTGTGCCTTGGGCAGGCAGTTGTTGTAGAGTTATTACTGTATAAGTACCCCTTTTATTGTGGCTGTAATAAAGCATCTATATTGAAACATACACTTCTACTACGTTTGAGTCGAGGACTCGTGAGTTGCTAGCGTCGGTTGAGACAGAGAGAAAGGAGTGGAAGAGAGAGAGATAGCAAATCCGTTGTGGCAGTTAATAGAGAGGCAAATCTATTACATTATTACACAATACCGGCAACTCCTAACAGTGTCAGTAAAGGTCCTTTGAGATCCTAACAAAAACCTTTATAATACGTAAGAGTTTTGCAAAAAGAAGCAGATTTTCTTTGCTCGAAAATCCCTTTATAATTTATAAAACTTTTCTTTGCAGGAAATTTTATAATATATAAGAGATTCATGCTCATCAAATAAATTTTCGTCACACGAAAATCCCTTCAAAATATATATGAATTTTGCACAAATAAAAAAATGTTCTATGCGCGAAAACCCCTCTATAATATACAACATTTTTGCATGAATAAAAAGAAAAATTTTGTGCAAAAATCCCTTTATAACATATAAGAATTTCCCACAAGCAAGAACATTTGTTGTCGTGTGATAATCCCTTTATAGTATATAACAATATCGCATGATTAAACAAAATGTTTTCGCGCGAAAGCCCCTTTGTAATACATTATAACTTCGCACAAATAAAAAAGTTTTTCTTCGTGCGAAAATCCTTTTATGATATATAGGAAACTTGTGCGAATAAAAAGTTTTCTTCACTCATAAACCCCTTTATAATTATAATGCATAAGAATGGTTATTTATTGATTAAATTTATTGCCACTTGGATTATTTGTATTGCAATTTGTACAGCGGGCATATATCACTAATCCCTTGATGGCGCCATTCTAGATGCTAAAGTCTAGTGAACAAGTGACACTGGCCATACTGGCATTTCTTCCCTAGAGAGGCATAATCCTTGAGCTTAGTGGCATTCTGTGGGTAGCGAAACCAGAATCTATTACAATTGGCATAATGTATATTTTTGTCAAGTTCCACGGTAGTTAAAACTGCTAATGCGATAACTGCAGCGACACACTAACTAGTGCACGATGATCCAACCAAATGTTAACTTTGCATAGCATAAAAAAACAATAAAATTTGATCTATTAATTTAAGTCTGTCTGATCAACAATTGTAGGATATATTTGTAGGTTGGTAACGGACAAGTTTATCGTTACAACACATAGTTAAGTTACATAAACAATGCATGTTATATAACGACTATGTTGAGCACATATTGGCAATACATGAAAATAAGAACATTTAAAACAAAATAAATAATTTACAATTGTTATAATACTATTAGTAATTGTGTTTGATTATATAATGTCAGCATTTATAAATAAAATAGTATCCGATCCGTAAGCACACAACAGCATCACTAACAACAACCACAACGACAACAAGAATAGGCATTATTGGGGTATTGTGAATGATTGGTTTCCCTACTTCAGTTGACGTATAAAAAACATATGTGGCTACTTCAAAGTTCATTTTTTTATAATAACTATGATTTTAAGCAACTATCTGCGAGCTAACATCAGCAGTTTTTTATCTTGAATGCAATAGCCATACGTAACATACGTTTAGTATACGTAGCAGCAAATTTATACATTCACAATCACGCACTTTTCCAAAGCTTTGCTTTTTGATGCTTCTGTTTGCAAAATCTAACTTTCATTAAAAAAGTTGAGAATAAATCAGAGATATGAACCTGAATAATACATCAATGTAATTTTTTATAACAGGTAAATTTCTTATTGCCGAACTCATTCAAAACAATAAGCTTATGCTAAAAAATTTTGCCATAAATTGTTCTTTTGGTTGAGGATGAAAATTGAAGTTAATAAAAAAATTTATATTTCATTGGCTGGTATTTTCTTTTACTTTTATAGTGATAGATGAAATACTAAATTGTTTCACAACCTTTATTGAATAGTTCTATGACGCTTTAACGCAGTTGGTTTTAGATTATCATGTAAAGATGGATCATTTTTTCCTGCCGATGTAGTGAGTCAAAATCTTTTCTCTTGCTGGCCATTTAAGTGAGTGGAGAGCTTGTAGCGGTTAAGTCTATGACAATTAGGAGTGAAATCATAAGCCCAAACATGACAACTTTGCTTCTTAGCATGTGACAGGCTGCGCGTTTAATCCAGAGCAAACGGTTGTTGATTCAATCCTTAGTTCTTCAACAAAGATGTTAAATGAAGAGCCCATTCCCGTGTAGGAAATACCTTTAGGCAATAAGTGGCAGTTGTCAACAGCATAAGTTATGTTATGTAGTCCTCTATGTACTCCATCACATATTCCCATCGCTAAAAATAAAATTTAGTTGGAACTTTTAAATACTAAAACCAAAAAAATAACACAGTTTGTGAAGAGAGAGTTTTTATGTTTGGTGTAACAATCTCAATAACTTTCCTCTTACAATACTTGTACAATAACAGTTCTAATGTTGAACTTTGACTTGGATGATGTGGTCTTCATAGGATAATCAATTTTTTCCTGACACAATCAATTCTCACAACAACGTAGTATAACCAGGTGTGACTCACTTTGCAATGGTTGGTGAGATCTTGAATAGGCGATATTGTAGATGACTGCCTTTATCGAACCAGGGTCAGAACATTTTTCATCATCAAAGAGAAAATACCTGTTGAGTATAGAAGGCTGGTACAGTGGGAGTATTTTATACTAAAGTACATTCTGACACTTACCCCCACCTTCCCTACCTTGGATCCCCCCCACCCCTTCACCTATCTACTAACCTCAGTTATAGGTGCACCCAGAGTTCTCCCCTTCATACCATATATAATCTATGCCGAGTTGAGGATACCAGCTACACCAGGTCTATACCGGACCTGTGCTGACCCTGACTCTGCTCTACATATCATATAGGACCTACCTCGAGTCACCTCGGGTCAGTATCCCCAATCAACTAACAAAGATGGCTGCAATGAATAGCCTAGGAACAAAGGAGTTGGCTACCCACCACTAGAAGAGCATCTAAGAAGCCACAAACTACAAGGACAGAGACTAAGGAAGTAAAAGCCCTAATAAGGAGTGAAAAGTTTCCATGACCTTTCCATGTGCTCATCCTGCCATTGGTTCGTATTTTTTATTTGCATTGTATCAAATATTCCTATTTGTGCATGATTTCTTTTGTTATGTGCGATTGGTTCACCCCTAATAAGGGGGGGGGGATGTTTCTCCTTTTCTCCTATAAAAGGAGCTGTTGTGCTGCCTTACAAGCAGAAGTCTAGTAGATAATGCTGAGTAAACTTATATATTGCCAATTAGATTGATGAAATAAAGTATTTACTCTTGTAAACCGTGGTGTAGAGTGTCTGGGTAGTGGACCCCGCGGAGTTACTAGCGTCTATTCGGCATAGACCTCGAAGTGTTGGCGAATAGTAGAGTGGATGCCGTTGTGTCGGTGATAGAGGACGGAAATCTATCACAGTACAATACCTGCACCAGAAAGTGATGAAACTGGTTATCAGAGATTATTAGGAGTTGTTTGTCTAGAATTTCATACAGCATGTAATCACGCTTCACTCTCTTTTTAGAAAAATAACTTCAAAATTGCATTTTACATTAAAGACCAATTATAAATCCTAAATTTATTATTAATCTTCAACTTTCCAGTGATTTGCAAGTATTTGGATTGATGCATACCATCTAGAACAAGTGCCAATACCATCAAACTCGTCCATGTGAGATCCTGTAGCAGTTAACTTGAGGCTGGTGTCTGCATACTGTTTACTGTAGGTGATTGTTAATATGCTTCCTGTTTGGACATCACTGTTTAATGCATAGTAGTAGTACCTACTCAGGTATCCTGTAAGACTTCTGTATACACTCCTGCTGGCTGTCATTACTATAATGTTATATATAGACAGCATGTTAGTCAACATTTCCTTACTAGTACAACCAGCTACAAAGTCGTGAACCGCAGCTAGTTTTGTTTATGTATTGTTTAAACATTATACGATGTAATACCAAAAATTTACAATGTAAATGTTTCAACATTACAATGTTAAAAACGTAAATGTTGAAATGATGCAAATTTTCCATGGAATTTCCATTCAAACTATTCCCAACCTGTAAGTGTTGTGAATTATATCTAACCATTAAGAAATAAATAAGCACTTGCTGGGCACTTTTCAGACACTAGAAAGCATACCCCAAGTGCTTGTATCCTGTTTACAAATAAACAATACAGTTTTGCTCACTGATTATTTACTTATCAGACGTACAATATTTAGTTAGATATCACAGCTTGATTGGTGTGATAGCACCATAGACCTACAACAAGACATAAGGTATGTGGCCTCGAGGGGTTATAGGTCTATGGGTAGAACTGTGCAAGCTTTCAACTTCAAAAAATTTAAGTTATGGCAAAAATAAAATTAACTAAGTTAATGTATTACCCTGTGCGCTTTTGTTCTACTTCTCTAGCTAATTTTCGAAGTTATGTTTATTTTTGTTTCTTAATTTTAATTTACCAAGAACTTGTATTCTATTTAATCATTACCCTTCCCTAAAAAAATATTTTATTTTCACAATAAAAAATAAATCCTTGTTTATCTAGAATAGCTCATGCCAGAAACAAGGGGTTGGTTTGGTCAAACCGCTCTTTAGAAAAATTAACACACTTATTTCTATTTGCATTCAGCACTTCACTTTGATGCTAAACACGTTCACAAACACCAAATTGAGCGTTGATACGCGTCGAAATAAATTGGCAATAATCTGGTGGCTAAAAAAGACTGTTGAGGATTAAAGGTCAATGTTGAGTTCATCAAAAATGTCAAAAAGAGCTGAAAGGAGCTGTGGGCAAAACATTATTTGAAGGCAATAAAGTAGAGCATATTGGCAAAGGCAGCGTGTTCAGCATCTACAAAACTTTTGCAAAGCTTAGCTTCTTGTGAAAGCGAAACAGAGACACCATACCAGTATTTTATGACTCTCTTGTGTATCATTCCATTAGATAAGCTTGTCATTTATAGGACAAAGTTAAACCTCTTGCTACGGTCTTTGTCAATGGTTGAGCCAATGAAGAGTATTTGCGCCCTTTGTTCACAAAAAGCCATAAAAATAATCAGCCTGGCAATAAATCTAATCAATAATTAACCATTTGGTTTGGAACTCGAGGGTCCACAAAAAATTAGCTCGCTAAATAAAAAAATAGTCAACTAGCATTTATTAATATTGTTTGTAGGTCGCAGCTGAAACTTGACACTACATAAACTACAACAATCGAGAATATTTTGTTAACTTTAGTAAACGGGTTTAATTATTTTCAAAATTGTTATCAGATGGCTACATCTCCAACAATGTTCTGTATAAAAAGTGCGACATTGCAAACTATGCTGGTTTGTAACGATGCAGTTTGTTTTCTTAACAGTTTAGCAAGTTTAGAGTTCTGTTCTTTATTATTTGTTTAGCAATCTAAGAATTTATTTAATTATTGTGATGTTCTACTCTAATGTTCCGTTCCATACACGACGTGCTGAATTACAAGAACCTGTTACCTTTTTGTCATTTGTTCGACGAACAGTTATTGTGACTGAGCAGGCTTAACGGGGGAAAAAATTAACCGTTTCAACAAAAACATCAAACTAGGCATTACTTACCAGCATCTACAGAGTGCTGCAATCTAACTTCTTCTACATGCATTCTGGATGGAGTGAGCCCTCCACCAGATACAAACGTGGTTGGTTGGGTTGTTGTTATGTTTATACATCTTCCAATGCGTAGCTCAATACTATAGCTTCCTTTTGGAAGGTCATTATCACAGATTCCTTCAACTACAACACACATGCAAAATAGCGTTGTGGTGAGTATACTGGAGTTTCATAGTAGATACTGATTTAACTAAACAGTAGGCAAACATCAAAGCTTCATTCAAGTGGTTTTGTGTTTTTTTTTTTCTAATGATAAAATAAAAAAATATTCCAGCAGATGTGTTGTTTGTGTTTTAATTCAGTGCTTAGTTTTGTCTGAATCTATTGTAGGTGTATTATATTGTTTTAAACATTAAAGGACATCTGACAGGTGTGAGTTTTTCATATCAAATCGAAGCTTGTGATTTGCTGATTTTCAATCTTCCATCGTTTTTGGCCACAGACCTGCCAATGTTTCACAATTCCTCTGACAAAGTGCAATTTTAGAGGTAGGTAGAAGGTAGTTGTGGGATTGTCAACTCCCTTCAAATTATGCTGCCTTATTGGCGCAGAGCCAAAGCAAATAACTGCGGTCAATAAAGCTGGGCTATGACGTTAGTCGTTATGTCAATGATGCGTAATGGAGCCAACAGACATGGTGACCCCTATGACCATTTAGTTGATAGGAAAACAGCAACATCTAAAGATGCATTGATTGTTTTCATTTCACATATTACTAAACATTCTCACGTTGCGATTCAGATCCATTTGAGTTTTCAAGAGTTCCTTGATGAGCTGGTAAAGAAAAGTTGTTGAAGAATAAATAAGACATAATTGGGCTGCGCGAAATCACACAGTGCCAAACAGCCATGATCCAGCAGTTTGAGTAAACTTTAACTTGTGTTTGCAATAATATACAAAGTAGCCCTTATACACATACTTATATGTATCAATATATTAAACGACATAAAACAACATTAACAAATGGCACTTCCGTCAGCATATTACAGAAATCAATCAGAAAAAAGTGTGCTACTTTAATTTGAACATTTGCAGACAGAGGAAACTTGTAGAGCTTACTGCGAAATATTTAGTTTCGACCTGTAATTTATGTATAATACCTCTAATGTCACAAACAGTCGACAGATCACAGCTACAGTGATGTTATAACATCATTGTCAGCCTCAACAAAAACCACAGGAATTATCCATGTAATACTGGCATTGATGACATGCGGGTAACAGACAGCGCAGTAAGCGAAGCAGTAGCTGTAAATTGAGAAATTACATTGTCATTTTCATCACCTACAGTGTTTGGAATACGCATATTTTCATTGTATTACGGAACATCTTGGATTTTTGTTCAATTATTCAACTTGGAAAGTGTTCATAACAGAGTGCTTCACATTGTTTAATGCTGACATACAAATGCAATTCACAGGTTGATAATGGAAAAGCCAAAAAGTGCTTCTTCATAATTGCAGAGCAATTTGCAATCATGCGTAAGATGGAGTATGTGTATATTGGACAAGCTGCTGCCATTTCATATATTCAGACAATAAGGGCTGTTTGCGGTGGTAAAGTCAACGGTATGCACTAGCTGCAGGTTATTCATGCAACTTTTCATCAACAGCATAAAGCGTGGTTAGCAGTGGTTAGTTGCTCCAAAGTTGATTAACGTTTAATTATAGGACATTTTGGTTACATAGCCAGAGCAGTCTAATACATCTATAGCTGGAGAAGGCAAATCCAAAACAACACAAGATGGCTGCTGAGGGGTTTTATTGAGACAAAACTCGTATTTTCCTGAAAACTTGGATCTGAATATTTTCATCAAAATCAGTGAATCAAAAGCTTGGAAATGATATAAGGTGGTGCTGGGGTCGTCAGATGTGCTTTAATAAGCTTAATATTTACTAGAATAAACTCTGAGTAAATCCCCCCAGTAGGTAAAAGAGTTCTCAGATTCCTGGTAGATTATCCCATCTAGAGGGGGAGAGCATTCCGTCCCATTAATTGACACAAACCTGAAACACAGACACTCAGAATACTCAGTGGGCTTGCTTTTGTTGATACATTGTATAAAATATTTCAACTAGCTTTAAATAATGTATTTTTCACGATTTCTGCATTTGACAAACATTTTGTATTTTTGAAAATTGTTTCTTTTCCACTTGTTTTTTATCACAAAAACCACACCAACTAGTACTATGACCAAATGAAAACAAACTAACCATCGTCCACAAGATGTGTCTCCAGTTTCTTTGATGATCACTCCCATTGCACCACTGTATTTAATTCTTAGACTGGTATCTGGGGATGTTTTTGTATAGACAACACCCTAAAGTCGGAATGTTGGGTATTACGCAAAATTTTGAGCATCAAAACATTTTCTGAATCAAAAGTATGTATAGGAAGGTACACTAGGTAAACGTAAAGTATGGCTCGCTTCTTGATCTAAGAAATTGAGTCAGCTTCCGGTATCAGCTGTGCTGGCGATAAGCATTTGAGGAATCAGTAAAATCTTACTTACTGTTATTAAAACAACTGCTGTGATAAAATTTAACTACCATAGCAAGTATGTTGTAATTTATTATGTGCAAACCATCATGCGGTCAGTCAAATGAGACGATATTGTTTAATTGAACAATTCAAATCCACATATCTTATGACTAAAATGATTATGGTGGCATCCAGTAAGATGATAATAGTGTAATTATACTGTATTGATGAGAGTGAGACGGTGGGCAAAGTTGATGTGAACTTTTTTCATCATGTAACTTAAGCAGCTAGTATAAATTTACAGAGTGAAGAGAGAGATAACAAATATGTATAAAGAGGAGAGTTGTGGTTTAAGCAGAGACAAAGCGGAGATTAAACAGAGACAGAGCGGCGATGAGCAGAGGAAGCAGGGGGAGCAGAGGGAGCAGAGGGAGCAGATGGAGCAGAGTGGGAGCAGAGTGAGAGCAGAGTGGGAGCAGAATGGGAGCAAAGTGGGAGCAGAGTGGGAGCAGAGTGGAAGCAGAGTGGGAGCAGAGTGGGAGCAGAGTGGGAGCACAGTGGGAGCAGAGTGGGAGCAGGGTGGGAGCAGGGTGGGAGCAGGGTGGGAGCAGAGTGGGAGCAGAGTGGGAGCAGAGTGGGAGCAGAGTGGGAGCAGAGTGGGAGCAGAGTGGGAGCAGAGTGGGAGCAGAGTGGGAGCAGAGTGGGAGCAGAGTGGGAGCAGAGTGAGAGCAGAGTGAGAGCAGAGTGAGAGCAGAGTCAGATCAGAGTGAGAGCAAAGAGAGCAGAGTGGGAGCAGAGTGGGAGCAGAGTGAGAGCAAAGAGAGCAGAGTGGGAGCAGAGTGGGAGCAGAGTGGGAGCAGAGTGGGAGCAGAGTGGGAGCAGAGTGGGAGCAGAGTGGGAGCAGAGTGGGAGCAGAGTGGGAGCAGAGTGGGAGCAGAGTGGGAGCAGAGTGGGAGCAGAGTGGGAGCAGAGTGGGAGCAGAGTGGGAGCAGAGTGGGAGCAGAGTGGGAGCAGAGTGGGAGCAGAGTGGGAGCAGAGTGGGAGCAGAGTGGGAGCAGAGTGGGAGCAGAGTGGGAGCAGAGTGGGAGCAGAGTGGGAGCAGAGTGGGAGCAGAGTGGGAGCAGAGTGGGAGCAGAGTGGGAGCAGAGTGGGAGCAGAGTGGGAGCAGAGTGGGAGCAGAGTGGGAGCAGAGTGGGAGCAGAGTGGGAGCAGAGTGGGAGCAGAGTGGGAGCAGAGTGGGAGCAGAGTGGGAGCAGAGTGGGAGCAGAGTGGGAGCAGAGTGGGAGCAGAGTGGGAGCAGAGTGGCAGCAGAGTGGGAGCAGAGTGGGAGCAGAGTGGGAGCAGAGTGGGAGCAGAGTGGGAGCAGAGTGGGAGCAGAGTGGGAGCAGAGTGGGAGCAGAGTGGGAGCAGAGTGGGAGCAGAGTGAGAGCAGAGTGAGAGCAGAGTCAGATCAGAGTGAGAGCAAAGAGAGCAGAGTGGGAGCAGAGTGGGAGCAGAGTGAGAGCAAAGAGAGCAGAGTGGGAGCAGAGTGGGAGCAGAGTGGGAGCAGAGTGGGAGCAGAGTGGGAGCAGAGTGGGAGCAGAGTGGGAGCAGAGTGGGAGCAGAGTGGGAGCAGAGTGGGAGCAGAGTGGGAGCAGAGTGGGAGCAGAGTGGGAGCAGAGTGGGAGCAGAGTGGGAGCAGAGTGGGAGCAGAGTGGGAGCAGAGTGGGAGCAGAGTGGGAGCAGAGTGGGAGCAGAGTGGGAGCAGAGTGGGAGCAGAGTGGGAGCAGAGTGGGAGCAGAGTGGGAGCAGAGTGGGAGCAGAGTGGGAGCAGAGTGGGAGCAGAGTGGGAGCAGAGTGGGAGCAGAGTGGGAGCAGAGTGGGAGCAGAGTGGGAGCAGAGTGGGAGCAGAGTGGGAGCAGAGTGGGAGCAGAGTGGGAGCAGAGTGGGAGCAGAGTGGGAGCAGAGTGGGAGCAGAGTGGGAGCAGAGTGGGAGCAGAGTGGGAGCAGAGTGGGAGCAGAGTGGGAGCAGAGTGGGAGCAGAGTGGGAGCAGAGTGGGAGCAGAGTGGCAGCAGAGTGGCAGCAGAGTGGGAGCAGAGTGGGAGCAGAGTGGGAGCAGAGTGGCAGCAGAGTGGCAGCAGAGTGGCAGCAGAGTGGCAGCAGAGTGGCAGCAGAGTGGCAGCAGAGTGGCAGCAGAGTGGCAGCAGAGTGGCAGCAGAGTGGCAGCAGAGTGGCAGCAGAGTGGTAGCAGAGTGGCAGCAGAGTGGCAGCAGAGTGGCAGCAGAGTGGGAGCAGAGTGGGAGCAGAGTGGGATCAGAGCGGGAGCAGAGCGGGAGCAGAGCGGGAGCAGAGTGAGAGCAGAGTCAGATCAGAGTGAGAGCAGAGAGAGCAGAGTGGGAGCAGAGTGGGAGCAGAGTGGGAGCAGAGTGAGAGCAGAGTGAGAGAAGAGTGAGATCAGAGTGAGAGCAGAGAGAGCAGAGTGGGAGCAGAGAGAGCAGAGTGGGAGCAGAGTGGGAGCAGAGTGAGAGCAGAGTGAGAGCAGAGTGGGAGCAGAGTGAGAGCAGAGGGAGCAGAGGGAGCAGAGAGAGCAGATTGAGAGGAGAGTGGGAGCAGAGGTGCAGTGATAGAGCGGATTTCTAATGGGAGAGAGCAGAAGTGTAGAGAGTGAGAGAACAGAGGTGTAGTGACAGAGCAGAGGTGTAGAGAGTGAGAGAGCAAAGGTGTAGTGACAGAGCAGAAGTTTAGAGGGAGAGAACAGAGGTGTAGTGAGACAGAAGAGGTGTTGTGAGAGAGCAGAGGTGTAGTGACAGAGCAGAAGTTTAGAGGGAGAGAACAAAGGTGTAGTGAGACAGAAAAGGTGTTGTGAGAGAGCAGAGGTGTGGTGAGTGAAAGAGCAGAGGTGTAGTGAGTGAAAGAGCAGAGGTGTAGTGAGTGAAAGAGCAGAAGTGTAGAGAGTGAGAGAGCAAAGGTGTAGCGACAGAGCGGAAGTTTATAGGGAGGAAGCAGAGGTGTAACGGGAGAGAAGATGTGTGGATCTGGAGCATGGTAGCAAAAAAAAGCGATTGGAGTTCAGTTAAGCCGTGGCTACACACAACTACGTTTTGTAGGTTTTTGGCAAGAACTATGTTTCGTAGCATAGCTATAGTGGCTACACACACACACAGATGTCTGATCATTGCAATCCTATGAGTTGTCCAGTGAGGCGAAGAGGGTATATTATTACTAACAATCATTGTAATAATTATTAAAATTATAGTTTATAATAGCTAAGTAGTTACCACTGCTGTTTATAATCTTATATAAATAATTTCATCAGCCACAATGAAGAATAGTAGTTTATAAATAATAATAAATAGTTTCTCAATGAAAAATATCTTTTTTGGTAGATGCAACAGAATGGACCGTCGGCCAATCAACAATAACAGAAGTAGTAATATATGAGCAGATCTCCCTACCAAGTGTTTTTTGTGGGGTGACTACTCGGGGTTAATCCAATAGATTACGGCGTTGACTAGAGTCGCCGAGTTAATATTGTATGGCATTTAAGTTTTGATAATTTTTTTACATAATTGGAACTCATATGGCATCTAGATTTTGAATGAATGGCATTTAATTTTTAATAATTTTTTTACATAATTTGAACTCATATGGCAGCTAGATTTTGAATGAATGGCATTTAATTTTTAATAATTTTTTTACATAATTTGAACTCATATGGCATCTTGAGAGAGACAGGAGAGAGGAGAGAGGAGATATATCTACATTGAATAAAAAATGAATCAATATATGATTATATACATTTATTACATATTAAGTAGGGAAAATCTCTCCATATAATATCGCTAGAGTCAGTAAATACTAAGCAATACAAAACACTACAACTTGTAATGACAATCAATGCATAGACTTTTCCTTTACAAGACTTTTTAGTTTTCTATACATTCATGTATATATAGATAATTATATACATATTTATGGGTACATTTATATCTGCATTGAATAATACACATTTATTACATAATAATAATATTGAATACTATAAAATATCTTGGAAAATCATCAAATTAGTCCTCTAGATGGTTAGAATTTACAGTATTTTGGAAATAACTACAATAGAAAACATTATATCTAGGTTTTTACATTCTTAAAAACTGTTTTACTGTAAATTTTGCGTGATATAAAGTACTATAGCTTGATTTATCCACTTGAGACTACATATCATCAGCATTCGAGATTGAGTCTACATATAAAAAAATAGATGCAGTTAAATATTCATCTATTTGTATATATCTACAATTGTCAATATCTCAATGAGTTGTGTCTGCTCTATATTGCATGGGCATAAGTAATACAAAGTACGACAACTTGTAATGACAACCAATGCATTGTCTTCTCCTTAACAATGACATCTTCTTTGATGTACTGATGATATATCTTAGGGAGGAAGACTTCTATTCTATGTACTTTTAATTCCGTAATGAACTAAAATAAAAAGTTATGTATTAGTATAGAATGATTAAACAGAAATGTAAAACAACTACAAACTTTTTTCTTTTTTTAACTCTTACTAAATAGTGTTTTTTATTAATTCTTACCTTATCACCAAGAAATTGACTGTTAACCGGATTTTTTGTAGCTCGTTGTGCCTTATGTTGTTGAGTCCTTACTCTTCTAGCTTCCCTTAGAGTGGACTCTCGCTGTATAGTGTTCATTTTTAGAGCAAGCTCTTTATGTGCATGTTCGATGGAAATAGGTGTGTTTACCTGCTCTAGTTGATTTTGTTGTTGTTGTAATAGATAACTTAACCTCTGAATGTCTGATGTAACATCATTCCCTAAGAGCTTTATTGTTAGAAAAGCTTCAGTTCGAAAACTATTTAGCTGTTCTATCAAGTCTTTCTGTATGAATTTACAATTGTTTGAGAAAATTCGCACTCTCTCTTCAATTTATTTATTGCATATGCTTTGTAAAAGCATCAAGCCCTCTTCATTCACAGGTTTAGGCTGAGTTTCTGATTCTGTGTTGTTAACTATTTCCATTTTTATGACTGGGTCTAGAAAAAAATACAGATGATTGACTTTTTGTTTGTTTTAGTGTTGGGGAATCGTACGACATCGCAAGACTAAAGAGACAATTCTATGTAACAGTAAATTCGGCTTCGGCCTACTACTTAATTCTACTTCATATTCATATACTAGTTCGGCCTATCCAGTTACTATTCGGCCTCATACTCACTTATGTATTTTTTTAAACCATTATATATATTATATAGCATTGCGTGTAGGCAGCACTTCACATAAACAAACGCATGTGTACATATTTATTCAATCGTGACGAAGTGCTGCCCCCCCTTTTGTTACATAGGCCAATCAGGCCAGGTGGGCGTAGCCACCTTTTGTTCTCTGCTGCCTGGTACAAACATGATGTAATCTGTATCGTATAAATATTTGTACATTTCATTAATAAATCAGAGTTAACATGGCACTCTCACTGCTTCTTTGAATCCTTTCAATAAGCACCTTGCGCACACACAAAGAATAGCTGACAAGCTAAGTGGAACTGACAAAGAGCACATACAAAGAATACTGCAGCAGCAGCAACACATGCAAGCATTGCAGACAGAAAGTTTGAACAGTTACAAAGATAAGCAGCTACTTGGACAAGTCAATTAGTAGAACGAACAATAGTCAGTAGAAAGTGGTCAGTCGAATCGACTTACGCTGCACACTACCTTCGGGCGTGTGATACTGGAATGATTGTTCCACCTGCTAATTCGACCCTACGCAGTTATCCTGCTGAACTATAAATCAGTGGAAAGTGAGGTAGTTGTGGCAACTCCTCACTGTGTATAGCTTACGAGCTTGCAACGCTGCAAATCGAGTTCGGCCAGCCTAACTTGCTGACCTTGGGCTTGCTAAAGACGAGACGCTGCACTGCCTGAATACACTCATTACTGTGGGCCGCTGTACAGGTGACAGCTACCACACCACCCTAAAATCCTGTACATTGGTGGCAGCAGTGGGATAGAGAAGAACCCACACAAGACGACCCACAGGAACGGTAGACGCAGGCAAGAGTCAGCACAGGGCGAGATGACTAGTAGACGCTGAGCGATCAGCTCAGATAGGGATGGCTCTCCCCTGCAAATCATGGGTACCCTGGCCGACATTCTGGATCGGATGTCAACCAATAACGGACGAGACAGATTCAGAGTTCCCCAGTTTAACGGAGAGGGAGACGTAAGCTACTTCATCCAGCGGTTTGAGGAGGTAGCTCGGGCGAATCGATGGTTACCCGAGGAATCCACCATCCACTTGCGATAGGCGTTACTGGGGAAAGCTGAACAGTGCGGACGAGGAGTGGACACCGCAGCTATCATCCAAGCACTAAGAGCCAGCTTCGGCTTGACCCGAACTGAAGCACAGCACAAGCTGACCACATATAGGAAGGCCCACCGAGAAAGCCTAAGAGAACACGCACTCCAGGTGGAGCGGCTGGTGGAAGCCGCCTATGGAGACCTTCCCCTCCAGAACAGAACAGAGCTCACCTTGCAGACGTTCCAGAGCACGCTCGGACACGTATACCTGCAACGGCACTTGCTGGCCATACGCCCAGCCGACTTAGAAGAAGCTGTACAGGCGGGGAACGAATTCCTCCAGGTCCAACACCAGCCCCCAGTGCAGTTGAATGTACGCACTGTGCAAGAAGAGGGACCAGAGGAAGGAAACCCAGCCCCAGAAGCCACCCTCAAGTGTCAGGAGGTGGAAGATCCATTGGCCAAACTGCTAAAAACTATAGAGAACCTGAGCAAGGAGGTGGTCAGTTTGAAGGAGGAGAACACTAAACCCCCTCCCCGCCGCTGCTGGGGTTGCCAGCGCACGGGCCACGTACGAAGCCAATGCAAAACCGCTCCTTGGCAGACACGGCAGGGAAACGAGTACGGCCCGCAGCAGTAGGGACCCCCAATGGCTGCACTAGGGCCCCCTCAGCCAAAGTTTCAAAAGATAATCAGTTCGGCCGGCCCCCGGAAAGGTTGGAAGCCCTTCCCCTAAGGAATAGGTTCAGCCCACTGACCAACGAAAAAAGTGAAGAGGAAGAAGCGGTAGAGGAAACAGTTCCCTCAGAACAACTCCCCTTCGACATAAGGCAGAAAGAGCGAACTCAAAGAGAGAGATCCCCCTCCCCCCCCCCCCCACAAGGACAAAAGGAAAGCCTATCACAATCCACCTAAACCAGGTGGACAGGCCGTACAAGTCCAGCTACTATCTACCAGGGCGAGTAGAAGGATGACCAGTTACTTACTTAATCGACACCTGATGTAATACGAACTTATTATCAAAAAGGGTGTTCGACCTGCTGACCCTGCAGAGCCAACAGAACCTGCAATCCTACGACTCCCACGGGCTAATGGCCGACGGGACTAGATTGCCCTTCTATGGTCTGCTGACACTAACGGGGCGCATAAGACACATAGAGTATGAGGAAACATTCGTTGTCAGCCAAATCAACGAAGATGTAATCTTGGGAATGCCCTTCTTGGCGAAACAGAACTGTCAGATGGGTTTTGACCGACCAGTCCTCTGCGTACAAGGAAGGAACTCACCTGCACCAACAGGCATGGGAGGGATCTAGTGACCAAAGTCCAGGTACAGCGAGACACACACATTCCCCCACAGACAGAGGCCACAGTACCCTGCCACCTGGCGAGCCGCACACAGTGCGCCCAGGGAGTAATAGAGAGTACAGGAGGAGGCCTGCTGTTGGCCACCAGTGTCAACTCCCCCGACAAATGCGGACGAGTACTAGCCCGATGTCTAAACCCTTCCCACAACAGCATCACAGTGCCTGCCGGAGAGGTGATCGGTAACTTCACGGGGATAGGACCAGAGGAAGTGCGGCCAGTGCAAGAAAACTCAGAAAGAACCACACCCACAGGAGGGAAACTGCCACCCCACCTCACACAGCTATTCGCTCAAGCCAGGAAAGGGTGTCAGAATACCAGAGAGGAATGCCAGCTCCGAAATCTACTCGTCCAGTACCAAGAGGTGTTCAGCCAACATGACGGGGATATTGGCCGCACCGAGCTCGCCGAACACTCCATTCCCGTAACCCCTGGTACACGACCAATTCGGCAGCCCCCACATCGACTAGGGGCGGAAAAGGAAGCAGAAGCCGAGAGACAGGTGAAAGAGTTGCTAGCCAAAGACCTCATCGAACCTGCAGAGGGCGCATGGAGCTCTCCGGTGGTATTAGTCAGAAAGAAGGATGACTCCTGGCGGTTCTGTGTGGACTACCGCAAGTTGAATGATGTCACACAGCAGGATGCATACCCCATACCCCGGATCGACGACTCTCTGGACGCTCTCGCAGGGAGCCGATACTTCAGTATTTTAGACTTGACCAGCGGATACTGGCAAGTGCCGCTGGATGAGGATGCCCAGGACAAAGCCGCCTTCATAACCCGCAGTGGTCTCTGGCGATTGAAAGTGCTGCCATTCGGCCTAACTTCAGCCCCTGCCACATTCCAGCGACTCATGGAGCGAGTACTGAAAGGGCTCTACTGGAAGACGCTACTCCTCTATCTGGACGACGTGATAGTCATTGCCCCCGACTTCACATCACACATCCAGAGGCTAGAGGAAGTGCTGCAACGTCTCCAGAGTGCCCACCTTAAGGTGAAGCCCTCTAAGTGCAAACTCCTGAGTCCCCAGGTACGTTACCTCGGACATGTGGTCAGTGTGAAGGGTGTGGCCACCGACCCAGACAAGGTGGAAGCGGTAAATAACTGGCAAGCTCCACAAGATGTGAAAGCATTGCAAGCATTCCTGGGGACAGCTGGCTATTACAGGCAATACTTGCCTGATTACGCCACTACGGCCAAGCCTCTCACCGTCCTGACCGGGAAAGAGATGCCCTGGAAATGGGGAGACATGGAACAGACGGCGATCAAGCAGTTGAAAAAGGGTTTGAGTCAAGCACCCACCTTAGGATATCCCGACCCCAAGCTCCCCTACATCCTAGATACGGACGCAAGCGCCGTAGGAGTAGGAGGAGTACTGTCTCAGGTCCAAGAAGGACAAGAACGGGTGATCGCCTACTATAGTAAGACTCTGTCTCCCGCTGAGAGAAATTACTGTGTGACGCGACGAGAACTCCTGGCAGTGATCAAAGCCGCTAAACACTTCCGGCCGTATCTCTACGGAAGGGAGTTCAAGCTACGTACGGACCACGCTTCTCTCCGATGGCTCTGCAGGAGGAAGGAACCCTCCTGCCAGATAGAGCGGTGGCTAGAGACGCTAGCCGAGTTCAAGTTCAAGCTCGAACACCGACCAGGAGCGCAACATGGCAATGCGGACGGCCTCAGTCGGCAGGACTCCTGCATCGACTGCAAGCAGTGCCGAGCGGTAGAGCAGAGAGATGGGGGACCCACCCATGCCGAGCTAACCCTGGGAGGGCCAGCAGAGCAAAGGGAAAGGACAAATGGGGGACCCACCCATGCGGAGCAAAAGGGAAGAACGAATGGGGGACCCACCCATGCGGAGCAAAAGGGAAGGACGAACGGGGGACCCACCCATGCAGAGCAAAAGGGCAGGACGAATGGGGGACCCACCCATGCAGAGCAAAAGGGCAGGACGAATGGGGGACCCATCCATGCAGAGCAAAAGGGACAGGTGAACGTAACAGTCACCAACCCCACAGAGAGCGCCAAAGAGTTGGTACAGGCCCAAAGAGAAGGACACCACTCCGTGGCCAAAATCTATGCAGCAGTCCAAGCAGGGAGACAGCTCCTCACCAGAGAATTGGAGGAAGGGGACACCGAGCTACGGACACTGCATGACAGGATAGAGATGATGAGCATCCAACCCAATGGGACGCTGGTCATGCGATCAGAACACCAGGGGCAGATCCGAATCTGTGCAGTGTGCCCCCCAGCATGGAGGAACAAAGTCGTGTGGGACACACACTTGATGGCACATGCCTGGATCAACGGCACCCGACATCGGCTGCAAATAGACTGATACTGGCCTGGAATGTCGGGACTGACACGCAGACTCATAAATAGCTGTGAGGTGTGCCAGGTGGCTAAGCGGAGTAACCGACCCACCGCACCCGACGGACAGAGGCTATTCGCAGGGCGACCATTTCAGAAGTTGGCCGTTGACCTGGTGGGACCCCTCCCCATCACCAAACGGAAGAACAAGTGGATAATGGTGCTCACCGACCATTTTACTCGTTGGCAGGACGCCATCGCGCTGCCCGATGCTACGGCCCCCACGGTGGCCACAGCACTAGATGAGAGAGTCTTTAGTTATTTGGGCCTCCCAGAGCAGCTGCACTCAGACCAGGGGGCCCAATTCGAGTCTACCATACTGGAGGAACTCTGCGTATTATGGGGCGTGCGGAAAACACGCACTACACCATACCACCCCCAAGGCAATGGCATGGTAGAGCGGCAGAACAGAACCCTGGGAGATGCCCTCAGAGCCCTGATACTGGGCAAGGGACAAGATGAGTGGGACGGCTTGCTCCCACAAATCATGCGTGCTTGCCGAGCTACGCCCAACTCAACCACCGGAGAGACCCCTAACTTACTCATAATAGGACGAGAAGTACGGCTTCCCGATCAACTGACCGGGTCGCCCCCATCACTCGACCCCCGCAGCATCTCCGAACACACCCTCCGCGTACAGGAGGAGCTGGCGGTAGCACATGAGTACATACGAGACCAACAAGCTAGGATTCGGCAAGAGGAGACCGGAGAACCCCTCCGCTTCGCTAAAGACGAGTTGGTGGTAATAGAAAATAAAAGACGAACCAAAGGGAGTAATCCGAAACTACAACCAAGTTACGTAGGTCCGTGCACAATAACTGAAACCTACCCGAACCATACGTATCAACTGGAAAGAAACGGACTGGGTTTTACACAAAACGGTCGTCGTTGAAGTCATACCGAACCTGTAGAGAGCCGGTAGGGAGGGCCCCACCTAGTCGAGAGTCAGCACTCTGACCCAACATGAGAGGAGCCTACCAGAGGCGGGTACACAACCACCAGGAGAACGCCATAGAACCACTTCCAGAGGTACCAAGAGAAAGGTGCCAGAGGAACCACCGACTCCTGAAGCACCCCCTCCAGAAACCGCACCACCACTACTACTATCAACACCACCCCCAGACCAGCCAGAGCCAGTAGCCAAACCTCCACCTACTCCGGTAGACACGCCCACTGAAGAGACACCACCCAACTCCCCGGTAGGGGAAGAACACTGGCCACCACTTAACGCCGAGCCAATGGCAGAGAGGGGTCGACCAATGAAAGAGCGAAGACCTCCTGTGCGGTTCACAGATTATCAGTGTTATCAGGCCATGGAGAACCAGAACAATAATAGTACACGAGTGCAGGTAAACGAGCAACCACCCTAACCAAGAGGAAGAGTAGAGAAAATGGTCTACATACCGTTGGCAAATGCAGAAGAAACGCCAAATTAGGATTAGAACAACACAAACAAGTAACCTCCAAGATCGGTGGGAGTAACTGGCAAGGAGTGCCATCAGGGCGAGCTGAGGAACAGATAAATCCAAAAACCGCCAAAAGACAGACAACTCTCACCGAGGCCACGAAACAAGAAACAGAACTACAAGGGTGGATGATTCCCAAAGGAAAACCCGAAAGGGAAAACGAAAACCAAGAGGACACAACTCCCACAACAATGCGACATAACAACGAACCAGTAGTCGACAAGGGGAGGAGCGTGGACAACCTAGGTCAGAACACGTGGCTAATAGAACAAAGGACTAACGAAACACGCGGTAATACAAAACAAACAGATGCAGAGCGAGAGTGCACACTCAGCAAACAACAAGTAAAGTACCGCAACCCACAAAGAGAGATAACAGCAATGGCCGACGAGGGGCATCTATCCTTGGAAGAAGATCCTGCTATCGTTGCAAGTATCACAGCAGCGCCTAGAAGGAGAGTTCGGATCCCCCACAAAGAGATGCAAGAATCTCCAATCAGAGTCGGAAAGGTAAATATAAAAGAGGAGGGATCAGCTAGGTGTCGGGCTCGAACTCCACAGCCACCAACACCTCCTGCACCGATGCATGATTACCAGCCAAAAGAAACGTGGTTGAGCGATCGTACCACGCAACTCATCAAACTAAACACTCAACCGACCGAGGAACCCGACAGATGGCAATGTGGGGTATGTGATCTACAACTAAATAAGAAAAGGCTCAGCTGCCACGTAAGACAGCACTATATATTTTTTTACTGTAAGTGCGGGCACAAAAGCACTTCCCCCCACACTGTGCTAAAACACATTCGGCACCAGAACGGCGCTGCCGAACATGGGGGTATCAACCGCCCTCTATATGAAGTGGACAGGACATCGTACAATGAGTTTAGTCACGCCATCAACTGGACTAATAACCCCCCTCTGTTCGGCACCCCTACGCCAATCAAGGAAAAGTCAGCTAGCCCTAGTCGACCACCAATCAAACGGAGACTGGGAAACAGAGCCGAAGAAGTACAGAAGGTAATAAAAATTGACTTGGAGCCTGTGAAACCAAGGAAACGATCGAGAGAAAGGAGCATCGTACACCGACCTACTAAAGCCGTGGCTACACACACCTACGTTTTGTAGGTATGCGGTAAAAACGCGTTTTTTTCTTGCCATGCGACGTTTTTTTTACAAAAAGACGCTCAGTTTCGTAGACCAACATGTTGGTCTACGAAAACGTTTTTTGCCTGACGCTTTGGTGATTGGACAATTTTTATTAAATAACTACTCTCGATTGGATAAAATATAGGGATGAAATTTGACGACTCCAGTGAACTTTTTTATAATTTAACCTTAACCTGGTCATTACTGGTTGGCCAACAGTACTTTTATCAAAGAGGTTACTGTTTATTTCTAAGCAGCTAATTATTATTTATAAATTTTTATTATTTATCACAGATAATAAATTATTTATCTAGTATTATAAAGAAATATCATAATTAATTAATTATTATAATTTATATTTATTATAGTTGTTACATTGATTATTTTCAATAATTATGTCCTCTTTGCCTCACTGGACACTCCATAGCGTTGCGGTGATCAATCATCTGTGTGTGTAGCCACCAGAGCGACGCTATGAAACGTTTTTTTCGTCATATTCTTACAAAACGTAGGTGTGTGTAGCCAAGGCTTAACAGAGCCGCTAGTAGAGATAGAAAGATAGACCAACAGATGGAGGAAGAAAGGCGAGAAGAGCGTTATAGAAGGATAAAAAGATGTGAAGAAGAAATTAACCACGCAACCAAAAATGCCTTCAAGTACCTGCAGAAGGTGGAGGAATTAAAGGCTACCATCCAAAGAGAGAGAGACAACTACTAAACAAGACGCATCACCCCAACGTTGTATATTGGCCCTAGGAGCGCCAATGGGGAGGAGAGTGTTGGGGAATCGTACGACATCGCAAGACTAAAGAGACAATTATATGTAACAGTAAATTCGGCTTCGGCCTACCACGTAATTCTACTTCATATTCATATACTAGTTCGGCCTATCCAGTTACTATTCGGCCTCATACTCACTTATGTATTTTTTTAAACCATTATATATATTATATAGCATTGCGTGTAGGCAGCACTTCACATAAACAAACGCATGTGTACATATTTATTCAATCGTGACGAAGTGCTGCCCCCCCTTTTGTTACATAGGCCAATCAGGCCAGGTGGGCGTAGCCACCTTTTGTTCTCTGCTGCCTGGTACAAACATGATGTAATCTGTATCGTATAAATATGTGTACATTTCATTAATAAATCAGAGTTAACATGGCACTCTCACTGCTTCTTTGAATCCTTTCAATAAGCACCTTGCGCACACACAAAGAATAGCTGACAAGCTAAGTGGAACTGACAAAGAGCACATACAAAGAATACTGCAGCAGCAGCAACACATGCAAGCATTGCAGACAGAAAGTTTGAACAGTTACAAAGATAAGCAGCTACTTGGACAAGTCAATTAGTAGAACGAACAATAGTCAGTAGAAAGTGGTCAGTCGAATCGACTTACGCTGCACACTACTTTTGGGCGTGTGATACTGGAACGATTGTTCCACTGCTAATTCGACCCTACGCAGTTATCCTGCCGAACTAGAAATCAGTGGAAAGTGAGGTAGTTGTGGCAACTCCTCACTGTGTATAGCTTACGAGCTTGCAACGCTGCAAATCAAGTTCGGCCAGCCTAACTTGCTGACCTTGGGCTTGCTAAAGACAAGACGCTGGCTGCACTGCCTGAATACACTCATTACTGTGGGCCGCTGTACAGGTGACAGCTACCACACCACCCTAAAATCCTGTACATTAGTATAATAAATAATGTATGAGTAAAAAAACTGTAATTTATCGAGTTTTACCTTGTTGCTGAGAGATTTAGTCAATGTAGTAGTAGTAGTAGAAGTAGATGTTGCTTCTCCGCTTGTTGTTGTAGAACTGGATGCTTTCTGTGTGAAAACAGTGGCTCTTAAATAGCTAAAGTTGCACTGATTAAACCCTATGAATACCATCTCGTACCAACCTTCTTTATAATATATCTATGAATCAGCATTTTTTCACACGAAGGAAAATCAGTCCTTTCGTGGGAGTAAAATAATTATTTTTTTACGCGAATAGAACATGAAAAACAATCTCATTTTTCACGCAAATAGCACTGAACAAAAGTCTATTTTTTCACGCGAGTGCAAAAAATCGTCACATGGAACCAATATTCCCGCGAAAACTTTGTTTTTTATCCGCGTGAAAATAAACTTTCTATTCCCGCGAGAACATTGGTTTTTATTCATCTGGAAGTTAAGTTATTATTGATTTTTACTCGCATGGAAATAAATGTTTTATTCCCGCGAAAGCATTGGTTTTTACTCGCGTGAAAATAAATTTTTTATTCCCGCGAAAATTTTGGTTTTCACTCGCGTGAAAAGAAACTTTTTATTCCCGCAAAAGCATTGTTTTTTACTCACGCGGAAATAAATTTTTTATTCCCTCGAAAACATTGTTTTTTATTTGCGTGAAAATACTCTTTTTATTCCCGCGAGAACATTGGTTTTTATTCGAGTGAAAATTAAGTTTGAATTCTTGCGAAAGCATTGGTTTTTATTCGCGTGAAAAATAATTATTTAATTTCCTCAAAAGCATTGTTTTTCCTTCGTGTGAAAAACGGTTTTTTTTAGCATTAAAATATTTTTTGGGATCCGCGTGACAAATTGTTGCATTCATGTGAAAAAGAGAATTTTATTTACTGTTATTCGCGTGAAACATTGAACTGTTTTTTATGTTTTATTCGCGTGAGAAATAATTGTTTTATTCCCTCGAAAGCATTGGTTTTCCTTCGCGTGAAAAAATGCTGCTTCATAGATGTATTATAAAGAAAGTATGTACGAGATGGTATTCATAGGGTTTAATCAGTGCAACTTTAGCTATTTAAGAGCCACTGTTTTCACACAGAAAGCATCTAGTTCTACAACAGCAAGCGGAGAAGCAACATCTATTACAGCTACTAGGAGAGCATCCATCATCAAGGTAAGAAGTGCTAAAATATTTATTTGTCTTTAGTCAATTAAATCATCTAGCTTTTTTTTAAGCTAGTTTTTTCAAAAAAAACTCAAGCTCTTAATAAAACACTAATAATTTCAGTATATTTACATCATTAACCCAAGTTTTTTGTTTTTGGCAGGTATGATGACTTCACACTCCAAAACACTTCCTAAGCTCCGTATTGAACCAACTGCAACTTCCAGCAACATCGACACTATCTCAATTACAACCACCCCTTCCACCAACATCAGCATCCACATTGATGATAGAAGAGTCAACCCTAACACCTTTAATGCTACATCTTCTTCCTGCTCAAACATCAACACTTCCCCCGATATAATAATGGAACACCATGTAGATTCAGCTGACTCTCCTTTGAGCCCCACATCGGATTACGCATATCTGCATGATAAGAGTGAAGTCAAGCGATCAGAGGATAACAAAAAACCAACAGCAACATTATCTCAAGCTTCAATTTCTTTGTTATTCAGCAATGCCAAGAATAATACCATGAACAAACTTAAAGAGTTCGAATTGATCGAGATGGCGGGAATAATGACGGGAGCTATGCAGAAAGGGTTGTTGGAAATAGGAAATTTCGTGAATCTGGTGGATTTACCAATTCCTACGATATTGGAGGTTTTCGATGTCAATTACGTTGAAGATTATGGTATCTTGGATTATGAATACGTTTTAACAAACGGTCATCGGATTCGAGTCAAGTCGCTGATTGACAAAGAACTTATGGTAGAGCTACAGGAACTCAATCACCGCTCTTCACATACAGTAGTGTATATGGGAAAGCTAGAAAAAAATCAACCCGATCTTCGTATTGTAGGAGGCAACCAACACCAGGGACTAGAACAACAACGAGCTATAGCCAAAAACTTGAGAAACTAATCAGTGAAACAATTGAATGCGTACTTTGATATCATCACTTTCGATAATATTCCGGTCAACATTCTTCTGACATTCACTATACTCTCAGTTTAGAAAAATTTAAAGTTGAAACAGCAGAAACGAAAACAAGACACATCACCTCAACGCATAACTCACACCGTCACTTACAGATACATGGCAAATGATGGATCCTTGATGACCGAAAAGATTGTCGTCCCTCCTGAGAACGTTTTGAAGATCAAAAATCATGAACGTGGTATGATCCACTATAAAAGCACGATGTCAACTCAAAACGGAGTAAAAAAACACATTCTCACGATTGGGTGTTGAAGAAGCCTTAATGCTACTATGTACTTCAATTGAAAAAGAAGGAATGGCTTTCAGATTTTCCCTATTTGATGATGCTGAGCGGGTGAAAAGTCATGAATATTTGATATCGTTGGTGGTTATACTGATGATGAAGATGATGATAATATGACGGATGATGGGTATGAAAACAAAAGCTTTGAGGAAAGAGATAGAGTTGTCGACAATGATGGTGAGAAAAGCAATGAAGATAACAATCACATTTCAAGCGAAGCTAACAGAATTCTGATATCAGAAATTTGATTAAGGTATGTAAATCTTTTTACTAGTAATAAGTAACTACTAATAACCGTATTTTTCACCATAGTATGATGTAGTTGTTATATCAACGTCTATGTATGCTTTTAGATAGAATATTTGTACAAGTGAGTGACTGATGACTCGTTACATCTATCAGCAACAACTCATGGACATTAAATTATATATTATTTGTATTGTACAATAATTTTTATATATTTAGCGCAATAAAGTATTTTTATTTATATTTAACGTCGGAAACTTAGTCAATTAGTAAAAGTTTTGGGCTTACAACTCCAAAAATGTTACAAAATTTCAATGTTTCGGCACAAAAATAAATATTCAAAGTTATCATCACATTTTTTTGAAAATGTTAAGACAACTTCAATTTATCGGCACAAAAATAAATATTCAAAGTTATCATCACATTTTTTTGAAAATTTTAAGACAACTTCAATTTATAACTTCTAGGTTTCGTCCTGAAAAAACTATTTAAAGTTGTCGCCACCTTTTGTCAAAATGTTAAGACAACACAAAAAATTGTGAAAGTATCTTTTAATTTGTCCGAAAACCAAGTCAATGGAAGACTTTTTTACAACCGCAAGCATTATACTCTAGGTTTTACAGTTTTGTGAGTTGGGTACTTATAGTTTTTCATGATATGACACGATAATTAAGTAATTATAGCCTTTTTCATAACAATTTTATAGATTCAGCAATACAGATGTAAAACTTGATCTGTTTCATAACTTGGTTGTGTTATGAAGTTGGATAACACAATATTTATTTTGTAATATTATACAAAGCATAAATGAACACAGTAAGAATGAAGCACATAGGAGTTCTCAACAATAAAACGAATAGAATAATGCATTAGGTAAGCTAATGACAGAACGTTTTCTACATGAAATGTATACAAACATGTGATAATAAAGATGAATAGAGTATTCATAAAAACAGTCTATTGACTGTATATAATATATAGAGTATTCATAAAACAGCCTTTTGGCTGTATATAATATATAGATGTGTAAATATAGAATATTTTGTGGTAAGAGATTAGAAAATAGGACAGCTGCATATAGCCTATTCCAGAGCAATGATAATACTAAAAAATATAACAAAATAAATAATTTAAAATTTCCCTAACAGTGCAGTTAATACAAGAATTTCTTCTTGAGAAAAATTTGAATTTTTTTGCATTTTTTGTCTAATAGAAGTTAATTTCAATTCAACACAGTCATTCAAATCCTTTTTTTCAGTCCGTCTTGTATATTCAAAATTAATTTAACTGAACTTGAATCAATTTTTTTATTATCAATCTTTTGGCTTTCTTGTAAATCTACTTGAGCTTGAGGGTTATCTGTTACGGTATTAGATTTTAAAACACTGGTTTTTGGACTGCACTGTGCACTAGCACCAAAAGTAAATTTATTATTACTTTCTCCAGTTTCTGAAAGATCAGAATCTGAAGATATAAGAGCTCTCATATTTTCCAATTTTTTAAACTGGTTTTTGAGTAAAATTGCTAGATCTCCAAGAGCTGGTTTTTTAGCTATCGCCAACCATTTACCCCCTAATTCAAAATCTAAATCGATGTTTTCAGAAAAATGACATTAACGCAAAATTTTTTGGAAAAGTGACATTCTTAACTAATTCAGAATACTTTTTATTAATAAATAAAATAAAATTATTATAACTAGCAATATCAACAATAAAAAACATTTTAGTTTTCAAAATACAGTTATGTTGCTGGAGATATCTCAAAATTGTATGGGATTTTCCACATAAACAATAAAAAATAAACAAGTGAGCAAAAAAATGTCTGGAAAGAACTCTACCAGGCTCATGCAACTCCCCTAACTTAAATTTCTTACCAAAAGATATGCATGTAATGTTGTTTTCTCTCCCTTCCAGTGCTTTGTTCAGTAACTTTGTGCAATATGCTATCAGCATCATTGAAAGCGCTGAAAGGAAGTATCTTGGTTTCTTGTAATCGATATCTACAAACAAATAAAACAAATTCGTGGTATACATACATATATATATATATATATATATATATATATATATATATAATATATATATATATATATATATATATATATATATATATATATATATATATATATATATATATATATATATATATATATATATATATATATATATATATATATATATATATATATATATATATATATATATACTAAAAGGTAAAATAGTAAAAGATGTTAAAACTATTGGCTGACTACAAGTTGTTTCATGTGCTAGAAAAAAAGATGGAAAAATAAAATAATTCTAGACACAATCATCAGGTCGGCTCTCAGCTGTTAAAAAATGGTGGAACAGGAAACAGGAAACAAGGTGGCTAAGGGCATAGAGCTACGCCTGGCTGAGAGTAAATTTATTAGAGTGTCGGCAGGTGGTGACAACTTCACTCCTACTGTTGAGGGAAGACAACTCTGGTTGAAAGATGATATAAAATTTTTCAGCCGTACAAAGGTGACATTTCTTATCAGTGTTAGAATACGCTCTGGCATGGGATAAAATTCTCCATTTGATGTTAAATTGGGTGCATGACTCTTTAAGTAACCAGATATGCTTGCTCAGCTCAGTGGAATTTCTTTTGCTGGCAGTGTTAAAAGATGTTTTGTGGTTTCTATATCTAGTTTTAAATTCTCCTTCGGTTAGGCCAACATATGTTTCGACTTTATTATTAGCTGTGACTGTAGCCTGGTAAATGACACTTTTAATCTGGCAGTTGCCATCGAGGGGACACTCAGCTTTGTTTCTACAGTTGCATTTATTAGTGGTGGTATTGTTGGTGTTGTTAGAGATCTTATTGTTGTGCCCTTGTATGATTGTTTTGATATTGGGCATGCAGCTATAACTGAGTTTGATGGTGTTTTTGTTAAAAATATGACCCAAAGGATGGTTGCTGGGGAAACACTCTTCAACTGCTCCTCGATTTTTTCTTGTTGAGCACTGTTTTACTTACTTCAGTCTTGACTGGTTCTTCCATCTCTCGGGCAACTAATATTAATAATTAATTATTTATTATTTATTTATTTGATTGTTTCTATTTAGTCTAAGCCCCTGTGCACTTCCTGTGCCCCAGCCATACTTTTACTTATATATATATATATATATATATAGATAACCTTCTTGATTATGTTATATGTATATACAGATAGTGCATATCACTTACACTTAAAGCAGTCTTTATCTTACTTTATTTCTCCATCTACAAGATTCATCTCTCTGTATACATTTAACCTCTGGTTTTCTGCTTGGACTAAAATGGAAAATACGAGCGTTGTTATTTTATTTTTAAAAAGATTTATTAAATTGAATGAGTATGTAGTAAAAAATATTTTCATCATACTCACATTCAAATCTATATCTATCATAGTAGAGGAAGGACTCATCCTTCCCCATGTATTGCCCACTTGCGATGAATCGAGTAGGTGCCTTTTTTACAAAAATAATGTAGTAAGTGTGGAGTCATTATTATTTTACCTACAGACAAATTTACATTTTCCATAAAACAAAAAAATACTTACTCATAGCAGTATGTGTAGTAGATGCTTTACTACTGGTCTGTTTTGTCTTCTCTCTTGATCCATCTTCATCAACACATGCTTCTATGATTTTCATCGTTTCCTCATCGGTAGAACTTAATAAAATAATAAACCAAGGTTGTGATTAATTGTATACTCTATATAATACATTTGAATAATAAAGTCTCAATAATATACTTACATATTGCTGAAATCTAATTCATCCACATTTATGTCATTTAATATTGCCTCGTTTGAGGTTGTAGATCTACAAGTAATATATATATATATATATATATATATATATATATATATATATATATATATATATATATATATATATATATATATATATATATATATATATATATATATATATATATATATATATATATATATACATATATGCATTTGTATAAACTTATAAATGTAACTGCAACAAAATTGTAAGAGATAGTATAAAATAACTTACTCATTTGCTGTTGAGTGATTGCTGGCCATCTTTTGTTATTTAGTGAATAATGCTTGAAACAAAAAGGAAAACTGATACTGTTTAGAGAAAATACTTTCTCTTATATACAAATTATTGAAGTCATTTATCAAAAATACTAATCCGTAGACTGCTTACCTATTATTACTATGATAAATGTTGTGGTTTTAGAAAAAGTGGAAATTGAATTGAGTATTTAAACATAGAATGGGAAGTTGTTTAAAAAATGGGAAGTTAGTTAGAGATTAAATAGATGTGGCACTACTGTTAATAAGTCCTACATTAATACACTCCGGTAAATTTTCTTTCTATTTAGCTAAAATTTTTTAGTTGTAGAGTAGTAGATAAACAAATTTTACAAGTCTTAGGTTGATACTCCTTTAAATATATCCAGCTAGCTAGGACAAAACTTACAAAAAATACCCTATTCATTTGGATGTCAACCCAACTCACACCCTTTAAACATGATTCATAGCAAAATGTAAGCATGAGTTATGAACATAACAAATACTTTACATGTATCTGACTGTGTTTAAATATGTATATGTAACTGTATGCTAATTTTGTATGTGTCCAGAAATTGAAAATACCTTACATGTAACATGTAAACCTTGGTTCACTAAAGTAGAAAATACGCTATATGCATGTATCTTGCACAAAAACACCTCCTAAAACTGGACTTATGGAACATTTTAAGGAAAGTAACAGTCTTGGATTTTCAAGCTTGTAAGTCTCACTAACTAACAAAACAAGTAGATAAAACCATGCTTTGTTCACACTTTTTAGATGAAAGAGAATTACTATTTTTTTTAAAAAAAAACTGAGTCCAACACATGTTATATAAAAAGTGATACCAGAGATATTTAGAGTTCTAACCACAAACCAATTTAAAATTAAGTTTTGTTGGAAGTGAGACAATTTCTCATTAAGTTTTTGGTGAAAGGTCGTACCTGTATTAACTAATATGTAATCAATAACAAGAAAACAGGAGATAGCTGTAATCAGTTACTCTTCCTTTTAGGATGAATTTATGAACGCGTAATCCAAAAAATTTACGTGTCTGTTGTTTGTTATCGATAACGCAATAATAAATGAGAGTTAGGGGTGATTAATGACTTTTCTCGAGTGAATTTATAAGCATATCGTTGAAAGGATCAAAACATGTAAGAATCGTTGAGAGATGGTGATTAATGACTTTTCTGGAGTGAATTTATTAGTAAAGCGAAACTAGTGTTATATTATAATTAATTACTTTTTAAAAGCTTGTAAAAATTAGGTGTAAAAATGAGGTGTAAACATTATGGCGACTAAAATGATACCTAAAACGGCTCGCATAAATTTTGGCCTGACTAAAAATGTACTGAAAACTTTTAAGACGAGTACAAAAATATCGTAACTCGGTATAGCAGATATTCTAAAAAGTATTGATTTTCTTGTTGATAACAAGTAACGTAAATATCTTAAGCGGATATCACATGAGTCCAATTGGCTTTTCCTACTGAACCACTTAGTTACTTGTAAACATTTGATAATTGCTTGATTTTTCTGTTTATAAAAAAATGTCGCAAGTGTCTTTAACGAATATCACAACGTTTCCAATCGGTTTTCCTTACTGGACTACTTAGTTACTTGTAAACATTTCATAATTGCTTTCATTAATACTCGTTACAAAGTAATACTGTAAACATATAATGTAGCAGATACTAAACTGACACAAAGTTCATTCTTATGATTTTAAAACCTAATGCAGTTTTTACCAGGAATAATAATAACAATAAGTTGTTAACAAAACCGAAAATTAGTGCTGATTACATGTATGGTAAACATAACAGTTGTTAATAAATAACACTATAAATATCCCCATAAATATGTACATAATTATCCATATATACATGAATATATAGAAAGCTAAAAAAATTATTTACGCTCAAGACTCCTCTCCCCCTACCCCCTCTCCCCCTACCCCCTCTCCCCCTACCCCCTCTCCCCCTACCCCCTCTCCCCCTCTCCCCCTACCCCCTCTCCCCCTACCCCCTCTCTCCCTACCCCCTCTCCCCCTACCCCCCTCTCCCCCTACCCCCTCTCCCCCTACCCCCTCTCCCCCTACCCCCCTCTCCCCCTACCCCCCTTCTCCCCCTACCCCCTCTCCCCCTCTCCCCCTACCCCCCCCTCCCCCTACCCCCTCTTCCCCTACCCCCTCTCCCCCGACCCCCCTACCCCCGACCCCCCTACCCCCGACCCCCCCTACCCCCGACCCCCCTACCCCCTCTCCCCCTACCCCCGACCCCCCTACCCCCGACCCCCCTACCCCCGACCCCCCTACCCCCGACCCCCCTACCCCCGACCCCCCTACCCCCGACCCCCCTACCCCCGACCCCCCTACCCCCGACCCCCCTACCCCCGACCCCCGACCCCCCTACCCCCGACCCCCCTACCCCCGACCCCCCTACCCCCGACCCCCGACCCCCGACCCTCGACCCTCTCCCATCTCCCTCCTCCCATCTCCCTCCTCCCCCCTCCCCCCTCCCCTCCCCCCTCCTCCCCCCCTCACCCCTCACCCCTCACCCCTCACCCCTCACCCCTCACCCCTCACCCCTCACCCCTCACCCCTCACCCCTCACCCCTCACCCCTCACCCCTCACCCCTCACCCCTCACCCCTCACCCCTCACCCCTCACCCCTCACCCCTCACCCCTCACCCCTCACCCCTCACCCCTCACCCCTCACCCCTCACCCCTCACCCCTCACCCCTCACCCCTCACCCCTCACCCCTCACCCCTCACCCCTCACCCCTCACCCCTCACCCCTCACCCCTCACCCCTCACCCCTCACCCCTCACCCCTCACCCCTCACCCCTCACCCCTCACCCCTCACCCCTCACCCCTCACCCCTCACCCCTCACCCCTCACCCCTCACCCCTCACCCCTCACCCCTCACCCCTCACCCCTCACCCCTCACCCCTCACCCCTCACCCCTCACCCCTCACCCCTCACCCCTCACCCCTCACCCCTCACCCCTCACCCCTCACCCCTCACCCCTCACCCCTCACCCCTCCCCCTCCCCCCTCCCCCCTCCCCCCTCACCCCTCCCCCCTCCCCCCCTCCCCCCTCCCCCCTCACCCCTCCCCCCCTCCCCCCTCCCCCCTCCCCCTCTCCCCCCCTCCCCCAAAACTTAAATGCCATACATTCAAAATCTAGATGCCATATGAGTTCCAATTATGTAAAAGAAAAATTATCAAAACTTAAATGCCATACAATATTAACTCGGTGACTCTAGTCAATGCAGTAACCCATTGCGTACACTCCGGGCCCAAACCCCACAAAAAAACACTTGGTAGGGAGATCTGCTCATATATTACCACTAACAGAAGATTTTATTTATATGATTTATCCAAGTGAAAGTGGTTATCTGATACTAATTGTTGAATTGCGGAAGCATGAGACAAAAAACGTTTGTGGACCAACAACCCATTTGAGCATCTTTTTATAAACAAATATGTTGCCAACAGAGAGGAAAATGTGTTTTCTCCCACATACCAACAAAACGTAGGGGTGTGTAGCCACAACTTTGTGCACCAAGATTTAGTTGCTAAAAATAGAACATTTAAAAATTTAATGGCTTAGGTGGAGTTAGTTATGAGCCTTTCACAAAACAGCTGTTTGCATTTATTTTTTTTTTTTGATAACCGCACTTCCATTTTTATCTACATTCTTGAAAGCCTGGATGTAAAAGTTTTACCTATGACCACTAAATGAGACAAGATAATTGGTGAGGGATGGAAATTATTTTATATAAATTATCACATACCTTTAGTAGGTAGCTGTTGACTGAGGTATCGAAAGTCTCGGTTTTACTTTCATTCCAGGTGTAGTACTGGTAGTTAAGTACCGCTGAGACAGGGCATGGGTTGTCTTCGTTCACTGTCATTCAATATAGCATTAGAAATAATTATATCAATTGTTACGGGAACGGTTGTTTTGGCTGAACGACCTAGAACAAGTCGTAAGTGTCAAAAACATGTAAGAATCAGCAAGTTAAGTATTCAAATTAATTAAAGTTTAACAATCAATTAAAACATGAGCCCGTTAAAGGGCCTAGGGCAATTAATTTGAAAAATATTTCATTTTCTTCAAACTTTTTGAAGTTGAAGTGTGTTCAGAAAAGTTATCTGGAGTTGCCTCTGGAGTTGTATAGAAGTAGGGCTTCTTAAATACTGGCATTGTGTAGAGACTTTTTTGATTTCAAAAAAATGATTTTACAAAAAATTTTAAATGTTTTGGAGCTTTTTTTCTAGTCAGAAATTTCCTTCGTCTTTGGTAAGCTCGTTATTATGAAAACACCTGCGTTCACATGCCAGTGTTTGTGAACCAAATCAAAAGAATTACCGGAAGATTTTTATCCAAACAATAATTATCAAGTGAAAAATCAATCAGACAATAGCATTAGTATAATTTTGTAATAGTATTAGAATAAGAAAAAACATTGCCAAAGTTATTTTTCTAACATTTTGTTTTTTGGCAACAATGATAATATTGAAATCTGAAATCCCTGCTATTTTTTCGAGATTTTTAGAAGGTAGTTTTAGCCTGGAAACCTAATTAAAATGAAGCAAACAACTTGTTGGAATATACTATTCTAAGATCGTAATGAAACTGTGGCGCGCAGATAGCCCCTTATGTCAACAGCATTGTCATAGACTTCCAAAACTTCATCGCATTATTGTTGTCGCAAGTGAGTTTTCTCAATAGTTTTATGATGCTTGATGAGAGAACAACTCTACACACAAAGTGCTTTTTTGCAAAGCCCGTCCTAAACACTTTAAAGTAAAGAATTTTAAGCATTCAACATTTTCCTAACATAATTTTGACAAAATATCCTTAGGATAATATGCTGGTCAGAAGCTGTTACAATAAAATGGCAGTTTTCATTGGCCAATGTTACAGCGATGTTAATTAGCACCTTCCTGGATGCTTTGAGCAAAGACTTCTGTGACTGTCACCATACGGGAAGCTTTCCAACCAGTTAATAAATCGTTTACCGGTGTTCCAGGACAAGGGCCAGCATAAACTCCAATCGCCACAAGCCCTGCTGACATGCCATAGCAAGTTCCATCAACTGCAAAAGTGATTAACTTACAAGGAAGCATGAAATTTTAAAAATAAATTTATTTCCCAAGAAGTGTTAGCCTGCTTGAGTGTCTTAATTCAGCAGATAATGTGCTTTATTTTAATACTTTCATTGGTTTTCATTTTTTTTAATAGTTTTTCAATTTTCATATCACAAATGCCCTAAACCGCTCTTTTCAAAATTGGAAAACAAATTTTTACTAAAATTTATCGCTCATTTACTTTATATCATCATTTGGTTCTGGGGCTAGGCTTTTTATGTCTCTGTTTAGAGTAACATTATTATTATCTCTAGACAGCCATACACATACTTCCCATAACTTATCGCTTTGACCGTAAGTAATGGCAGAATACAATAATAACTTGCTGCAATTGAAACAAAACTTTGAAAAATGTTGAATCATAGGATTTTGGTTTGCTCGAACTAGTAAAATATCTTACTGTCACTCGCTCGATTGTGATCACCAGCATTTCCAAGGTGGACAACCAGTTCTATAACCGCTGGGCTAGAGCATTCTTGATCGTTAAACTTAAGATACATGCGTCCACAATTTCCTTGAGCGGCGGCTCTGAATGTCATATCCACAGTTACTCTCAATCCTGACTCTTCATTCTTCTTAGTGTACTGCAGTGACTGTGAATGAGTAATTCTAAGTTTGATCATATTGGTACAAACACTCTGAAAGTAGACTAAAGGCCACATGAGGGAGAATCTTTGACACAATTGTAAATGAAACAATTCTTTTGTTAAAGCGAGTTCTTTGCTAAGTAAATGTAGCAAATAGTTTGATGTTGTCTTAACCAAACAATGTTAGGTTTGCGAACTTCGTCGACTACTATGTTTACATGTGATTGGACTAGTGAATGACACTAGCTCATCAATTGGTTTAATTTCTCCGTGCACTTATTGGCTGGTCTCTAATGTCAAGGTGATTCACAACAAGTGCATGGTTTTCATAGTAGCACATTTTTTGAGAAAGAGTTATTTATTTCATTATATTGTAAAGGATTTTGTCGCACCTTTACCAAACAGCTACTAGAGAAGTGTACTGGTTTAGCAATGTAACAGCAATTGCTAATGAGAGCTACTTGTTTACTAGTAGTGGCTCTATCTATAGATGAGCTATGAGTCAATAAGCTCCGTGTTGTGCCGTGTGCAAGTATACTAATACTATTTGGCTATCTGCCAACTGAACACACCGTGTTGTTGTGCCGTGTGCAAGTATCCTAATACTTTTTGGCCAACTGCCAAGTGAACACACCGGGTTACAATAGCTAACACTTTATTGCTTCAAGAGACAAAAGCTTACTCAGAGTACCTCTCTTTGTAAGCGCACAATCTAATCTGCCCACTGGGCCACATGTTGATAAAGTTATGCAGTTGATATGCTAATGAATCGGTTGAAAAATAACATAAGATGATTGGTCAACAACATTAATATAGGTCAAACAACATAGCACAAACAAGCAGGCGCAATGAAAATATATATACAGTCAATAAGCATAACAATAATGCGCCAGCCAACTTCTTTAGTACGGCGGGAATCCCCTGCTTGAATTCTTGACTCATCCATCCTTGCGGCAGGCACGCATCCACTTCTATAATGAGGGCAGTCAGGCGGAGCTGAGTCTGTAAACACTCATTAGCCATACTGGAGTGCATACTGGCTAGCTTAGCTTCAATGAGAGAGGCCACCTATGCTAAATTCCATTACATAGGCCGCTTCAACTATTAGTATCGCCGTACTCATAGTTAACCAGTCATGAGGTGGCCGCTTCAAGAGAGGAGAGAGATCTACGCTTACAGCGCAACCCTTTGCACAAGTCCATGTGCGTCTACAGTAGGGAGAATCACGCCCTGCATAGTTGACAGAGGGAGTGAAGGGGGCCCACAACCAGTGGGCTAATAAAAGGGGGTGGGAAGGATAACACATCACCCGGTAGTTAATACGGTAGAAGGTACACACAACCAGTGTGACCGACTGAGAGAGGTGCACACAACCAGTGTGACTAACGGAGGGAGGGTTGCACACAACCCGTGTGACTACCGAAGGGAGCGGAGGAACACCTTTCCTAGAACAGCTGGCCTCGCACTGTCTGTGCGGCTTGCTTTAGTTCAACTATCTCTCCCTTCAGGAGTTCTGCTTGCGCCTTTAGCCTGGCGACTTCTATCTCTGAGAGGGCGCCCGTGACCACCTTCATCCGAAGGCCCTGCAACTGAGAGTCCAGTTCAGCGGCACCCTGCTCTATCGCAGCAGCCCATCACGCCCTGTTCTGCATAAACCGTACTGGCAGATCTACCTCAAAGACTGGAGGTTCTGCTGGTGGGAGCACGGGGGGGGAACACTGGGTGCGAAGGTCCGGCCTACTGCAAGGGGAGCAGGGGGTGGAGAGGGAGGGGGCCCAGGGGAGACAATCATGGCCTCAGGACTTGGTACAACCACCGTGTGCGGCTTCTTTGGTATCTTATACCCGGTTAAGGGTATAGCCATCAGCGGCACAACGCCAGGTGGTGTAGGGGAGGGTCCTGGGAGGGGAGCCATAACTGCATCACACCTCGAAGGTGCTGGGGGAGGAGACTGGATCTTTCCAGTCTGGGTAGGTTGGCAGGTACCGAAAGGCGCTGGATTAGTCCATTTCTGGTACCTGCAGAAAGCCGAGTAACTCTCTCGGTCTACAGCATAAATACAGCCAAGGCGTTGGTGGTGATCAGTATCTTCTGAACCTCCACGCGCCCTCTGGTGACAGTATATGCTGTCTCTGCTGCTACTCGAGTATCTACAGCGGCAAAAGTAGCGTACGTGGTGCTGGTGGACATGCACCGACAGTTGTCTCATGTTCTTTGCTGCGAACTTACAACTTGGGCAGGTACTGCGCCGTGCCCTCCTCAAATCTCTCTGGATGGCTTTCTCCGTATTGGGGGCAACCCACTGTAAGAGCCGCCGTGCAATAGGAGGTTTCTTGCCTACCAGGTGAGGTGCTACCACCTCTTCCTCCACGGTTGGTGAGGAAGGGCAGGAGGCAGCAATGTCAACTAACTTGACTACAGGCGTAGACACCGAAAGAGGCGGTTCGTCTACTGGCAAAGGGGAGGTGGGTACAGGTGCTGGGGGCACAGCAGGAGTCCTCGCCTTCCTCCGTGTGGGGATCAGGTCGAGGAGCGGGATCTGTCCACTGGACGCCGTGCAGCCAGGCAAGGTGACAATGGCTCGCACGGTCAGTGGAGGAGAACCTAGTGTAGAGGAGGGGGTGGCTGTAAGGGGGGAGTTACCCCGCTTAGAAGGTCCAGCCAAGAGCTCTGCTCCTCTCCTCTTACTAGGGACGATCTTCCCCAGCGCCTGCATACGCTCCCTGGTGACCGCGTGAGGCAGTCTAGTACCTATAGGTGACTTTTTCTGCACCACTACTGTACTTAGACTCAACCCCGGGTCATCCCGGGTCGGGGGAGAACTGGCAGAAAGTTTCGCAACACTCTGGCTACAGGGAAAAGTGTTCGCTGCCAGCACCGTGGGTACACTGGAGGGTGTGGGGGCAGCTGGGAGTGGTGGAGACTCCGTGGACTGCCACTGAAGAGGAGGTGTCTGCTTGAGCGCCAAGGGGTCGCGGGAGGAGCTATGGCGACGAACCCAATTGTCCATCAGCTCGGTCTGACTAGCGACTCCTAAGGGCTCGTTCTTTCTCTTCATTTCTTTCTTCATTCCCTCTGTGCAGGGTACCCGGCGGGTAGCAGTCATCTGTGCAGAAGCAGAGGTGATCTCGTCCTCAAACTTTTCCTCGACTTGCAGTTGAAGGCATTCATCTCCTTCTTGAGGCAAAACACTGGTAGGGGAATCCATGTAGTGGTTGGCACGTCCAGTCACTTTGGGTACTTGTTCAGAAATGCCTGTTCCCGCGCGCGGCAGGTTTGTTTGATCTTGACTAGAAGCAGTGCAAACAACAGGCAGTGGTGGATCCGCAAAGACTGACTGGTGGTTCAACTCAGATTTTGACCGGCCGTAGTTCTCTGATGGAGAGGAATATTCTCCTGGATTTTTTCTGGCATCTTTGCTAGAGTGTCCTCTTTCCAACGACACCCAGTATAGGGGTGTGGCTACATCTCGTCTGGAGCTATTCTTCTTTCCGGGCGGCACTAACCGTTTTTGGAAATCATTACCCCTAGGTGGAAAACGGGTCGACTTTGGGGCCTCAGCACTTGATGGCTTCTGCTGCCAGCACTTTAAATCTTGGCAGGCAGCAGTGCTAGAACCTGGCCTTCCTGCAGATACCCAGTTTGTGGGGGTTTCCGTGAGAACTCTACCCAGGAGATCCGTTTGAACCTCAGGCATTTTGGCATTTTCGGCCACTCTATCCACTTCTTTTGCAGTTGCAATCAGATGGCATAGTGGCTGTCCATAGTGCCTGGGTGGGCCGACGTTCCTTCGTGGCCGTTGTGATGACACAAGTGGTGGTTGGCTCTCAGTCTCTACAGGGGGTGGGGGTGTCTCAGCCACTGGGGGAGACAACTCCTGCACGTTTTGACCGTTTCTGGCTGAACCACTTGTTCGATCTTCACCAGATTTGCTGTCAACAACTGTGGGAGTGGCAGGCCTTCTTACAACTGGCCGCTCCAAATTTGACACCGTCCTTTCCGGTGGAAGAGGCAATTCAGTCTTCAATGGTGGTGGTTCCAGCAGAGGGGACGCAGGTAGGGGAGACAGGGGTGGAGAAGATTGAGCAGGAGGGGTGGAGGCAGGCATGGCAACCGCCTCGGTCGGCTCAACCTCTCCAGGGCCCACTCCTCTGTAGTGATCTCTCGTGCTTCCCGCCTTCAGTTCTACTGGCTGAGCAGTCGGGTTCACACACCTCACTACTTCATGTCCTTTGCTATCTGGTTTGTTCAGACTAGCAGCAAGTGGAGAGCCTCCGTGTCAGGGCTCTACTAACCCAAGGGGTAGGCAACTCTGTGTGGTGTCCTTACACAGGATGGTAGACTCCTCTCCTGGATGTAGCTGCGTGGTACGTAGGACCTGAACATTGTTCATTAGCAGTGTACCGTTCTTGTCCGTACAGCGAATCTCTTTTCCTGCTACGACAATGGCACACTCGTTGAACCTCATTCGGCAATCATGGTCGGTGAGGAAAGGCATCCCCAAAATAGCGTCTTCGTTTATGCGACTGACAACAAATGTGGCTTCAGTTTTCACACCACGGAGACGAAGGGTAGCTTTCACCGTGCCATAGAAGGGGATCTGAGTACCTTCTGCTAGGATACCATGTGGCTCACTTTCCTGTACTGACTGTCTTACTGACTCAGGTAACTGGTTAAAGACGTGCTTGGATAGGAGATTTGTGGTGCAGCAGGTATCGACTAGAAGGGTGACTGACTTGCCTTCAAGCTTCCCTGGGAGGAAGTAGCTTGCCCGGTATGGCCGTTCTATCTCAGTGTTAGACAAGCAGTTAGGTTGAACTTTTGCAGCTCGGGAGGGGGGAGGCGACGCTCTATTTCTAGGGCGTGAAGGGCACTCCACTGACGGGCTGACTGGTGCAACTACTGGTTGGTGTCTCTGAGCGGGGGCAGGCTGGTCGTTCCCCGACACGGGTTTTGCTCTGCTTACGGTGGTTGTCTTAGGTTTAGACGGACAGCCTCTACTGTAGTGGCCTGTCTGTCCACAGCCCCAACACTGAGGGGGAACCAACTGCGCCGTAGCAGGCTGTGACACCGTGTGTGGAGAGATCTGTTCCATGACAGGGATGGCAGGTGTAGCCGGTGAAAGGTTTGGCACCATATTAGGAGTGTAGTGGGGAACACGGGCAGGAGCTTGCATCGCTGCAGGAGCAGGGTACACGCCAACAGGGGGTGTATGCATACCCGGCTGCGGCCACTGTCTCATTTGTTGCAACTCTAATGCCATGTTCTGCACTGTCTGGAGTAGATGAGTCATCACACCTTCCGACACGGGCGCTGGCTGCTGGGGTGGAGAGGAGTAGCTCATTGTGGGGTAGTTGTTAGTAACTGGACACGGGTGAGCCATCTCTCCTGGAGCCTGCGACACCATGGCAGAAGTCTGATAATGATGGAATGGTTTCATGGAAGGCTTACAGGGTTCTTCTTCTTCTTCATCACTTTCTACAGCTCGTACCCTGAATGGTTTCGAGTCAGGAACTGCCTTGATGTGGAGGAACTCGCTTCCAGCACGAACTGCGTCTTCCAGGCTCTGTGGGTCCACTGCTAACAAATGGCGTTGCAGAAATGGGTTACCCAGGGTGGAGGAAAACGTCTCTAGTATCATGCGTTCCACGTGTCTGTCTGGTAAATCTTCATAGGCTATTCGAACTAGTCTTTCCACCTCGCTGGCATGTTCTTGGAGGGAAGTCTTCGATGCCTTCTTCAAGTGTGCTACACTCTGTAGCGCCTCACGGCGTGTAAGGCCAAAGCGAGCACGGAGTGCTGTGAACACTGCTTGCAGGGTGTTGGGTCTACCACAATCCAGTGCTTCATCACGAAGTGCCTCTCTCACATGGAGCAGGGTTTGGCGAGCATTCCACTCATTGGCTTCAGCGACTTCTAGAAACCGTGTGATGAAGTACTCTACATCACCTTGTCCATTGAACTTGGGAGGTTTGAAGTCCCGTGTAGGAGCAACGGGTGGTGCAGGGTGCTGCAACACTCCTCGCAGGGTCTGTGTGAGTCTGTCTAACGCCTCAGCTTCTGCCGTGCCCACTGGCAACCGCCCAGTGCTCCTGGCTCTCTGTGTGGTCATCAACGTAACAATCAGCAGGGTCTGTCAGCACGGGAGGAGACAACTCCGTGTACCAGATGAACAGTGGAAGACTGACAGCGCACTGCGTCAATGCCGTGTCAACACTAGGTGAGAAACTCTGGCCGTATATAGGCAGGACAGTTTCTCAATCACTCGGTACAGCGTATGCAGGGTACACTGCAAAGCTGAGAGGGGTACCCTGCAGAACTGAGAGGTGTACCCAGGGTTCGAAAGAGATGCTTGTACGATCTCACGTGAGCAGTACAGCGACTACCGAGTTCACCGAGCAGGGTGACTGTAGTTCTCTTATCAAACACAGCAGGGAGAGGGGGGTGTTCTGCCGGGTGGGGGGGTACCACCGGGTCAGAGCAAGGGATGTAACAGTGTCCTTGGGTGGTAGTTTGGCTGCTACCAGGCAACTATTACGGTATAGCAAACACCAATACTCGGGGAATGAGTAGGGGTGGTGTTTGGCAGTGTACAGCTTCTCTAGTAGTGTCTAACGTTCACTAGTATCCCACCGCTGCCACCAATGTAAAGGATTTTGTCGCACCTTTACCAAACAGCTACTAGAGAAGTGTACTGGTTTAGCAATGTAACAGCAATTGCTAATGAGAGCTACTTGTTTACTAGTAGTGGCTCTATCTATAGATGAGCTATGAGTCAATAAGCTCGTGTTGTGCGTGTGCAAGTATACTAATACTATTTGGCTATCTGCCAACTGAACACACCGGGTTACAATAGCTAACACTGTATTGCTTCAAGAGACAAAAGCTTACTCACAGTACCTCTCTTTGTAAGCGCACAATCTAATCTGCCCACTGGGCCACATGTTGATAAAGTTATGCAGTTGATATGCTAATGAATCGGTTGAAAAATAACATAAGATGATTGGTCAACAACATTAATATAGGTCAAACAACATAGCGCAAACAAGCAGGCGCAATGAAAATATATATACAGTCAATAAGCATAACAATAATGCGCCAGCCAACTTCTTTAGTACGGCGGGAATCCCCTGCTTGAATTCTTGACTCATCCATCCTTGCGGCAGGCACGCATCCACTTCTATAATGAGGGCAGTCAGGCGGAGCTGAGTCTGTAAACACTCATTAGCCATACTGGAGTGCATACTGGCTAGCTTAGCTTCAATGAGAGAGGCCACCTATGCTAAATTCCATTACAATATTTATAATGGACTATAAACTTTTCAAATTTATAAACATTAAAATAATAATAATAATAGATATTAATAATAAACAGTATTCCAAATATCTAAAACGAACTACAAACTTTCAAATTCATAAACATCAAAATAGTAATTAATAACTATCGTAAATTATAATGATAATCAACCATATTCAAAATACTTAAAGTCAGAGACGATATTTTAGTACTTTAAAATATAGCATAGCGCACAAAAAATAACCCGCTGTGAATGGCTGAAACTTTAGGAATAACGAATTGGCAAAAGTTGTTGTTGCCATTGTGTGACTCTCCTAACAAAACTTTAATGAATGTGCTTGAGCTGCGCCCTGAGAAAGTTTCATTGACGTTTTGTTTAATGTCTTTGTGTGACCCTGTCATTTGTATTTTGAAGCATTTCAGATGCATTTATGAGAAGGATGTTTGTCCTATCTAAACAAATAGTGTTACTTCTCCTCCATTATCACTCAACAAAATACGACAAGCTCTTAGCAGGATT